>LPNX011056682.1:20334-123104 GCA_001517045.1 Pseudotsuga menziesii
TTCTGTTTTTAATAAGTTGTTTATGTAATATTTTAAATTATTACCTTGTATTTATAAAGATTTACAGTGCACAATTTATGGGAAAAAATACTGTATTTAAGAGTAATATTTTTCTCTGTTTTTGCTTCAAAAGGGTTAATTATTAAGTGTACCCTACAGTTCAGGAATGAATAAATTTTTACAAGGAAAGATTCATAGTTTTGTTTTATTATTTTCTTTTAATAAATTTTACAGCTGTTTGGTTTTTAATTCTCATAAAAGAAGGGTTAGGGTTTACTGCTGCATACTTGAGATTAGGATATATTTATCTTTCAAAACTTAGGTAGTTGTAATTTAAGTTACTATAGAAACTTTTGTATTAAATCAGAGACACATAGTGTCTGAAAATTAAATGTTATAAAAAATGTTTTGAAAATTATCTTTACCTAGTTCTTAGATGATAACTTGTTTACTATACTTATGTTTATTTATTAAACTACAAGTTCTATGTTTTATAAAGAATACTAATATTCGAATAGTTCTATAAGTAATATGACTACTAAATGTTTTTACATACCTAACTTTTAGATATTATATGAAGTCAATACATTTAACGCCGACATTATTTAATACTTCTTTACGGAATAAATCATAAGCAAAACTAGTGCAGAATATAGTTATATTTTTCATTCAAGTGAAAAGAATAATCATATTTACCTAAACACCTAGCTATACTAGAGTACTTCCTCAGTCAGGCGTGGGAAAATACAGTATGGAATTCTAATTCTATATGTTTCTCATTTTGCATATTTATTACTATTTCTAACATAAACTGTAAATTACCAAGTATAACTTTACACAGTTACTCCTTTCTTCACAAACCCTAATTAAATATTAACATGCCTGTATTTAAAAACTAGTAAACATTTTACTGGAGACAATAAATAAATATAATAACATAAAGACAAATAGAACATGTTAGTGATAAGATGACAACAGCTTAAGGAGGCTATTACTCCCAACCAACCTCCTGGAGAACGCTCAGACAACGCTTCCTCAGGACCCCCGAGATTGTTTCTGGTCCACTTGGGAGAGAACTGGGTGGAGAATATAACCTTAAGAGATTTTGTCACCTGACTGGTCCAATTACCTCAGTAATTAAAATATGCTCACAGTAGTAAGAACTTAAGCCTAAAAGCTGCAATAAGTTTAGTCTTAGTAGTTAACCCCTCAAACTCACTTCAGTAATCCCCTCCATTGAATTTCTCTTGACTAAATTCATTCATCCTGAATGATCACCTCTTATAATGAGCAGCCTCAGTTGTCTTCAATGGGAAATTTTATAGAGATGCCTAGGTATTCTGGGTTAGTTTTCATTTAATGAGCCACCTACTCCAATTCCACTTTCTTAGGAAATCATGACCACAAATATAGGGTTGTTGCCACCTGCAACAATTGGAAGTAGTTTAAGGATGCTGCCACTTGTCAGTGTACTCTCCACCCAGTCTCCTCCACCAATTGACCAGTAAGCACTCTTTTAATAGCTTCCCTAAGCTGTTGTCTCATCATTTATTTATTTATGTATAAAATATTCTGAATTACATTAATTATTCTTGACCCCACTGGGTCATCAATTACAAACATAGCATAAAATATAACACAATGTTCCTCAAATAATATTAAATTGTTTTTCCAAATTGGGGCATGTGACATACACACCCCCTTAAATTATAACATCGTCCTCAATGTTATTTATTCCTCGTCCTCAGAGTTCCTTGAAAAAGAATCGGATATGCATCCCACGTATGACTTTCCAATTCCCAGGTGGCTTCTTATAGACTAAGGTTCCTCCATTACACCTTCACCTGACCAATGGTGCAGTTCCAAAGTGAGATCTCTCTCCGCTCAAGGATACAATCTGGTTCCACCAGAAAATATCCTTCAGGTTCCACATGCACATCATTCCAATTAATAACATGAGTAGCATCATGTACACATTTTTTTAATACATAAATGTGAAAAACATTGTAAACTCATAAATTCAGTGGTAGAGCTAACTGATAGGCTACCTATCAGATCTTAGACAGTATTTTAAAAGGACCACAATATCGAGGTGCTAGCTTGGCACAGCTACCCAACCTCAGAGAAATTTTTTTGGGTCTCACATTAATGAAAACATTTTCACCTATCTGGAACTCCTTTGGAGTTCATTTAAGGTCTGCTTGACTTTCATGTTGATCTTGCACAATTTTCAAATTACCTTGTACCTGTTTTACAATTAATTCCATTTCTTTCAATAATTTAGGTCCTAATACTAACTTGTCCACTGGATCACTCCAAGAGATGGCAGTATTGCATTTGCTTCCATACAGAATTTTGAAAGGACTATACCTAGCTAAAGTTTGATAATGATTATTTTAAGAAAAAACTACCAAGTGTAAATAATCTTCCCATTTACCTAGCTGCTCCTTTACCTACATTCTGAGTAGATCCTCCAATACCTGATTTACTCTTTCAGTCTGTCCATCAATTTGAGGATGGAAAGAGGTACTAAAGTTTAACGTAGTATTTAATCCTTTAAACAAATATCTCCAAAAAATTACCTGTAAATTTAGGGTCTCGGTTTGAAATTATCACCTTCGGTATTCCATGCAACTGAAAAAATTGTTTTAAGAAAATATCAGCAATATTTGCAGCTTTATAAGTAGTTTTTACAGGTATAAAATGAGCTTCTTTACTCAATTTGTCAACCACTACCATTATTGAGTCATTTAAGTTCTGATTTTTAGGTAATCCAATAACAAAATCAATGCTAATTATCTCCCATTTCCAGCTAGGGATAGGCAACGGCTAAAGTAGCCTAGCTAGATGCTGATGTTTAGTTTTTACTTGCTGACATTCAAAGCATCTAGAAATATATTCTGCCAGGTATTTTTTCGTGTTTGGCCAGAAATAATATTTTCTTAGCATGGTGATAGTTTTTTGATAACCGAGATGCCCTGAGTAAGGAGTTTAATGAATTTCGTTCAAAATCAATAGCTTAATCTTAGGTATATTAGGTACATATAATCTATCTTTATACAGTAATAATCCTTTTTCATTCAAGTTGTACCATATACTTAGACTTTATATTAGATTCTCCTTTACTTTTGCTTGTAATTTTCAGTAGTTTTCATCCTGTTCTATTCCAGCTTCAAGTTGTTCTTCCAAATCTATTGTATAAGTGCTGATAGCTGCTGTAAAATTCAGCTTTGCATTTCTACTTTATGCATCAACAACCTTATTCTCCTTTCCTTTGATGTGTTGAATTTCAAAATCATATTCACTTAGAAAAGCTAGCCACCTAGCTTGCCTAGCATTCAAGTTAGGTTGATCTAAAGGTGTTTCAATAATTTATTATCTGTCATTAAGATAAACTTCCTTTCAATTAAATGATGACGCCACATCTTTAAGGCATGTATGACAGCAGCTAATTCTAAGTCATAGGTCACATAATTTTTTTCATGAATATTCAGTTTCCTAGACTCATAAGCAATGACATGTCCTTCTTGAGTCAATACTCCACCTAAACCGTCATTGCATGCGTTAGTACATACTATAAAATTTTTATTAGGGTCAGCAATTCTTAACATTGGTGCGGTGGTTAATAATGTTTTAACTTTTTAAAACTGTCTTCGCACTTCTGATTCCAATCAAATTTCTTCCCCTTTTCTACAAAGAGGTTATCGGATTTGCAATTCTTGAAAACCCTTCGATGAACCTCCGGTAATCCCCATGAATGATCAGATGTCAGTTACATATTTTGGGACTAGCCAATCTTCGAATGCCTTTATCTTTTCCGGTTCAATCGAAATTCCTTCTTTAGTCATCAATGACCTAAGTATTGTTTCTATCTTTAAAGAAGTCACATTTACTAAATTTCGCAAAACGTTGATGCTCGAGCGTAACTCTTGCAAGACAATTTTTAAGTGTTCTTTATGTTCTTCTTTAGATTTTGAGTAAATTAATATGTCATCAATAAATACAACCACAAATGTATCCAGATATTTTTGCATTACATTATTCATTAGACACATAAAAATAGCTGGAGCGTTCATAAGCCCGGAAGGCATAACGACAAACTCATAATGTCCATATCGATTTCTAAATGTTGTTTTAAAGATGTCTTCATCTTTAATTCGGACCTGGTAATATCCAGACCATAAATCAATCTTTGAAAACACCGTGGATCCACATAGTTGATCAAATAGATCATCTATGCGAGGTAACGGGTATCTGTTCTTGATAGTAATTTTATTTAATTGGCGATAATCTATGCATAGTCGTAGAGTTCCGTCCTTCTTCTTAACAAAGATGACAGGTGTCCCCAGGGAGACACAATGGGTCTAATAAAATTCTTATCAATAAGTTCTTTTAACTGTGACTTAAGTTCATTTAGTTCGACTATATTCATTCAATAAGGGGCTTTTGAGCTGGGCACTGCACTAGGTACCAGCTCAATAGTAAAATCTAATTCCCGTTTCGGAGGTAGTCCTGGAATTTCTTCTGGAAATACATCTGAATATTCCTTTAGCATTGGTATATCTTCCAATTTTAATTTATCTATGTTGTTCATGTTTTCTTCATCGATTACTGTTACTGCATAATCCTTATAGCCTTTCCTAACAGCTCTCTTAAGTTGTAGAGCAGAGATCTTCCTTACGGTTGTTTTCTTAGGGATTCCCTTTACACTTATTAACTTTCCATCGTTATTTATGCAAGTAAAGGTTTTATTGAAGCAATTCAAGACCACCCTATGCTGCTCTAACCAATCCATACCAATTAATATATCATATGAACCTAAAGGTAATACATTGAGTTTAACAAAAGTTTCAAATTGGTCCATAGTTAATACACAGTTCTTTACAAAGCTAATTACCTTTCTCTTTGCACCAGTAGCAAATGTAACTAACCAAGAACTTGCAAAATTTTCAATTGGAAGTTTACACTTTTAGACCAAATTAGGAGAAATATAGATTAAACTAGCTCCTGGATCAATTAAAATTGATATAGGTATTTGAGTTATCTTACCTTCCACTTCCACCATGGAAGTTTGATAGTATGCTTTCCAATTCTCTAATGCTGCATTGATCCTGGGCATTGTCCTCGCTAGATCACCAACAATCATCTCCTCCTGTATTGTGTGGATGTTGCTAATAGTCTTCTTCCGATTGGGGCAGACTGATGCATAATGCGGAACATTGCATTCCCAACACTTTATGGGTTCTTTTCGTTCAAATTTCTTTGTATAGTTACTGTGGTTGTTAGCAGATTCTTTATTACTTTGATTATTCTGATTGGTCTATGAATTACTTTTATTCCCTTGGAAATTCTTATTAGAAAAATTTCTCGTGTTATTATTTTTATAATTTCAATTAGGTACAAACTCTTTCTTCTTTTGTTCAAAGTTATTATTGCTTTTGGCCTTCTAGTTGGCCATACTCTCCCTTTTACGATTCTGTTCATAACATAAATTCGCTTGTCTCATGGCTTCTTTTATATTTTTTGGATTGTCATACTCAATCTTGTCCTTTATATGATAAGGTAAACAGCTGAGAAACCATTGTACCTTAGGTTTCTCATCCACAATGTATGGCACATACCTAAGCAGACTTAGAAATTTACTATTCAGTTCTTTCATATTCATTGTACCCAGTTTTAACCCATAGAATTCCTTAGCCCTTTCTTCATAGTACTGTTCAGATAAAAAATTTCTTTTTGAAATATTTCTTGAATGTGCTTCAATTTATGTTTTTCTCTCGTATACCTTTTACTCTTTTTAAGTCCTGCCACCATATATCATCTTTTCCCATAAGATTATATATAGCCATCTTGGCCTTCAGTTGATTAGAAGAGTTATAAATTTGTAAGTACTTCTTCATCCCAGATAGCTAGGATTCTGCTTCTCCCCCCTTTTCAGTTTCTCCATTAAATGTTGGCGGCTTGATCTTCTTGAACTCCCCAGAGATTTATTCATAAGGTTTATATTTTCTTTTCCTAATATGGTGGTTATATTCACTACTGTCACTAGTATAATGAGAGTTGTGTTTATCACCATATACTTCGGAAGATGAGCTACTTTCATTTTTAACTTGTTTAGTCTTTTTATACTTATTCTGATAACCTATATCTTCAGACTCAGTTATGTTACCCTTTCCATGAGTATCAAACCTTTCTATTAAGATCTGATTCAGCTCCTCTTGAGCTCTCAGAATCCTCTCATTTTCTTTCTTAACTGATTTCATCTCTTATTTTAATTCTTTAAATTTTTATAGTAGTTCGGAAGAATTATTGGTTATATCTTCTTGTATAGGTTCTTTTTGTAGATTATCTCATTGAGTGTAAGGGGATTCTTCATCTGCATATTCTTCCAATCTATCCATACCTGCCATTAACTCAGAAACAAATTTCTCTCTGTGTATCATTCAAAGAAAACAACATTAGCATATTTATTTAAATTTACTATTCCACATAAGCAAGTTGAGCTTCATTAAGGCCTAGTGTTTGAACCTTGTGCTCTGATACCACATGTAATAATCCAAAAATTTGTAAAAATTTAAAAAAATTGAAGTGACATAAGATTTCTAAAGTCGCAGCTAAGTAACTGTTAATGGTTAGCGGAAAATGAAACAGTTTATAAAAGAACATGGGAATGCTTCTTTAAACGAACCTGTAAAGTCTGAAATAACATGGGAATGCACAAAAGGTTAAAAAGTTGGGATTTATGATGATGGTAGTGTATGAATCAAATGGTGGATTAGGACCCTATTTATATTTTTTAGGAATCAAAATATGTTTCATAAATCAACCTAGGATTCAACTCTTAATTATAGTTTTTTACATTCCCAAGAGAGTGACTGGACTCACTTTCCCCCATAAGAAACTTTGGTAAATTACTAGGACACTAGTTACAACTTTGTCATTTGCAGGAAAACCCATATATTCTAATTTTAGGGTCATGTTAGTAATTTAATTGTTAAAGTATACAGAGGTGTACACTCCATACCTACACTTGTATTTTAACTTGTGACGTAAAAAGAGGAAACACATGTTCTTAATAATTAGGCTTGCTCAAGCTATTATATTTGCAATGGTTGACCTATTTTTAGCTACTTTCAATCGAGTTATGGACATGGACAACTTCCCCAATTCATATTTTTGTGATGGGGTCTTGTTGGCCTGATTTTCTGACCTAGACCAACAAGGAGGTTATGCCCACATAATCAGCTTAACGCAACATCCGGTGCGTTTGGAATAGCAAAACCTCGCAGGTTATGGTCCTGCTACCAGCTGATTTTTCTCTTAAGGAGAAATTAAAATCAGCAAAATCTAACCTATCCTAATGTTATTTCTACCTAAATGAATCCTATAATTAGTTTCAACTATCTAAATTGTCTTATAATTGCTTTCTTAAGGAAAGACTTCAATTTTTGAAGAGTTTTTCTGAATATAAAGACGATTAAAATTATGCTAAAAAATACACAAATTGATTTAACAACTGTTAAATGTAACTATACTAAGATAATAAACACCTAAAATATCTTAACTATCCTATCTATCCTATCTCAGCTGAGAGCGTTTTAAATACTATATATTAATTATTAATTAATAAATGATGAACATAAAGATAAAGAGTATGATCTAAATAGAAATATTTAAGTCATACATAATAAATCATTCTGTTATAAAACAACTCAACAGAGAAATTGAAAATAAACAATTATTTCAATTTTCTGAAATTAATTAATAACTAATTATCAACATAGTTGTTTGAATCAAAGATGATGTCTAATAAAAAAATCACCGTAAAAATACAAATGATATTTAATAGACAGAAATGTATATCCTTATAACTTAAATTTATAGTAAAAATACTAATAAATTCAGTCATAATGATATATTAATTCAAATGCAATATTGAACTGACAAAGTGAAAATTGTAATTAAACACAAGTATAACAAAGCATACTGTATTAATATTAATATAGAAGATAATATACTGAGATATAGAGTATATCCAAAAACACAATACCAGAAATGATATCAATATGTAGATGTCCAGTTGTATCTCACATCCAAAGATCCAACTTCAGTAATGAAATAAAACTAGCAACAAAATATATCTCAAGTATCTCTCTCTTCAGTCACTTCTTTTCCTCATCAAAATTTCTAACTTATATAATACTATCAATTGTTTTCGATTCAGTTTTCCCATCAATGCTACATGAAACATTATAGGGATCCTATAACTGTCAAATAGAATCGAATCTCTTTTAATCAAACACCTGTTACTATAACAAAAAATGACTAGCCTGAATGTTTGATGATTTAAAGGTACTTGGTAAATTCGTGGCCGTTGTTGAAGTTCCAGTCTTCAATGAACAGCCGCGTCCTTCAACCATCATATTAAAATCATCCTGAAACTGTGGAGAGGAGTGAAGACATGTCCACTTGTGTTTAAACAAACAAATCATCTCATTAAAACCAGTTAAAGCAGATGTAACAAAATAAACTTAAAATTTAAATGTATGCCTGTAAAATCTGCTATTTTACAAGCATGCATAACAAAAATTATTTATTACCTTTTTGACAGCGAAACAACCCTTGTGCTTTTCAAAATCATAATAACCATCAAGTTCTATTTTGAAGGTCGAGTACTCTTCGGGCTTCAGCTAATTTGGCTTTCAGCCTGATAATCTTTCACTTTTATTTTTCTATTTGTTCAAGCAGATGTTGATTCGTGCCTATTATTGACCTCTTTGATTTTTTATATTGATTCTTTTTAGTATTCATTTCTTTCCACATACTAATACAATTCAAAAACTCCTCCCTGAATGTCCTATTCTCTTCTTCTATTAATGCTGCATTAGATTGAAAATGTTTAAGTTCATCTTTCAATTCTGTAATCTTGGTCTGGTATGCCTTGTCCAGAACTTGCTGAAGAGTCTCTTCTTCATTTTCATGACCTAAATCAGCTACCTGAGGAGGATTAGGGTCATCAATGTTTTGACCAGATGACTGAGGACTCAGATAAAAGATGGTTCAGGGTCTGCAAAACCGGTGTCCATACATGATGGAGCAATCTTGGCCTTACCCATTTTTGTACTATTACCCTTTATAAGAATTGGATTATTTATATGAATAGTATTAGGGACCAACGATGGAATGTCGTCCTCAATATGGACGACTGCAGGCTGATTATACTGTCGATTAGCCATAGGAACCGAAATTGTAGGGACATTGTGCATGCTTCTAGTAACCCTCCATGAAAACACAAGATTGTCTGACTCAAACCCTCCTTTATCGCAGCATACTTGAGCTAGATGATCTAGTTTATACATAGACTCTTTGCCATTTTTACGAGGATTAACTGGCTCGGATATATTTTTACAATCAATGGTGTCAATATCTTTGTTTTCAGTTAACCTATCCTCTGTTTTTGCAGGAGTATTATAACTTTTATCAAATGAGGATTGGTTCAAAGTTGCTTCAAAGCAACAGGGGACTACATTCCCAACATCATCGTTACCAATACCAGCGTTTATGGGCAGATTGGCTTCCCCGAGCCCATTTCCCTTTGATTCAGTTGCAGGAGCACTACTGACCTTGGGCTTTATAATAGCTTTTCATTTCCTACGGGTTTTTGGAGAGGGTTTCGGCCAATACTGTGTCGGCCCCAAATGACATTCGGTTAAAAATGCATCCCACGATTTACCATCCAAGGACAGTTGATGCTGTAGTATGATTTTGACCAACCCATGGTGAAATAAACTTCTATCAGCATTATCAAAAATTTGAACCGCATGCGACATCTTTTTCAAACTTTGCCACAGATAAAATGGTAGATTAAGCCTACAACCCTTTAATGCTAATAGGAGCCTTAAGTGGTAATAGTGTAAATGAGAGAAACGTCCATCACAAGACACATACCTGACCAAAATTTTGTAGCAGGCTCGCCATTCAGGTTTCAGGAACTTGATAGAGACCCCTATCTTCAGTTTTGCATTATCTGGTAATGGCAGCAACAAGGATAACCATTTATTTTTATTAACCTTACTACCTTTGAACCAACACTCTCCAACTTGTGGGAGCTTTGTTGCCTCTGCGATTTGTTCTTCATTAATGATGAACTTAAAACCCCCGATCTGTACAACGTCTTCTTTTAAATTCAAGGCAAACAGTTTGGTCACCTCTGCGTGATGACCATCAAAACGTTTAAAGAACTATCCCCACCCAATTTTTTCAAAGAGCACGGCGACCTTCTCATCTGCTTCTACGAGCTCTGAACCTTAGATTTCGAAATGGTTCAACAGAGCCATAACCTCCTCAATACTATCTTGGTTTCTAGATGGACTAGATGGCGATGTGAAGAGGGAGGGGATAGGTATCCAAGTGTATGACATGATGTGAAAACTTCACATGCTTCGAATCTGACAGATATGAGGTCTCTGGACTTGGCCATTTTTAGCCGAACCTAGCAATGATGAGTGCTACAACCAACGTTATATTATGATACATGCATGCTTAACCAGGACTTAGCCACGACTAGCAATAAAATTTAACCAAATCGACATACCAGGGATCATTTGATTGATGGATCGTAACCCAAAATATTGATTACACACAGTGGTCATAATGAGCACGTACATCGTTACAAAATGGAATGACTATCAACATTAAATATTGATGATACGAATCATCAATATATTCACAGCTGTTAGTTAATTATGAGGTGTAAGCCACATCTCCATGCCAACGCGGCGATTTAAGTAGCAGGCGTTATTAATTTGACACATGGATCTTGTAAACTCTGTCAATTAATGGTCTTCTTTAGTTTTAGCATGAAAGGTGATAGCATTCGAGGTGATATAGTAACGAAATCATATACCCTAATATTTAGCATGACAACTAGCTAATGACTTGATTTAATATTTATGTCATGTATATACATAAAATTTCATAGATCTAGTTTTAAATCTTTCCAAAATCCCATCGATTAATATCCGAAATTAAATTTGATAGGATTCTTAGTGATAAAACTATAATATATGAAAATTCCCATATGATAATCATTTATTTACTAGCTATATATACAATGTTTACAAATTCATGGTAGGACATAACATGAAATATGAACTTTAGGTTTAAATAAGTCACCTTTAGTTGTAGGAACTTAGCACTCATAATACCTCATCCCTATCCAGCTTTAAATAAACTCAAGATGTGTTTTGTTGATTTCCCTTTGGCATACTATCCTTTCAAGTTTCTTAAATCATATATAATCATATAAATTTAACTTAATGATCAAATTGATTATATAAAAATTTATGAAACTGACTTATTAAACTGACAGCTGCTAATTGCCAAGTTTATGAAAACATCTCCATCAACTTCTAACATGTCATTTTACTTTTCTCCAATTGAGAGTACCTTCAAAATAAAAGATTCTAAAGGAAATCTATTTATAATTTTTTAAGTAAAATATAAATGAGAGCTGATCTCCCTTCATCTTAATGAGAAATGAAGGGGTTGTTGCTGACTACCAACAGGTGTTTGTTAATTGGTATTGAAAATGTTTGATATACCATAGTGATCCACTATTGATGGTGCATGGCCATATGATGATTTTTTTTTCTGCTTGTTATTCATATTAGTTAGAAGGTGTGGAAATTTAACCCAAGAGATAGATCAATTACACTCACAAAATTGCTAATCAAACATGCAAAATTCACACAAAAGGACACTGAAATTGGAGCATAACTTAATCCTGTATTGAATAAGTGTACATTATCCAACCATATGAAGTAATAGGCTGCTTAAATATATAATTACATGAGATATTCAAAATCACTAGTTTTCTATTCGAGTTGGTCAAAAAGTAGGCTTACTAAAACAAGTCAAATCCCCCATAGGTCCAAAAGGGACTTTCCAAATTTATGAAGATCCTCACGAATTAGCTAAAGAAAATGGGAAAGATAATGTGTGGTGGAAAGACAACTCATTCATGCTTTTGTATGGAGAAAAGGAAGGAGGATGATGTGGTCAAAAAACAAGGCAAGTTCCCCTAGACTAGCTTTTCCTTTATGCCTTAAATCAGATGTAAAGCAAGGAAGCTTTCAGAAAAAGTAGATATGTGCTTTAAGGAATCAGGAATAAAGAAGACATGCTAAGTATGGTTCCAAGGTGATTTTAAAGCACTCCATGACCTAGTTTAACAAGTATTGAATTCTAGGAACATGTAGAAGTCAACTAGCATAGAGAGGGAATCTGGGATTCTAGGAATAATACAAAAATGATTTAATTAATGTCAAATATGGGTAACTATGGGATGATTATTCTAACACCCCCCATTAATCCTAACTTTATGAGTAAATATCAGAAAATTATAGGGCCTAGCAACAAGGCTTAGTCACCCTTTTACATATTGCATGTCCATACAACCAAGGAAAGAGGCAAAAACCCAATGGGAAAATCGTCCCTTAAACATGGATAGGAAACAATTTTTTTGAAAATCTTGTCATTAATCATTCTTCACCACATGATCAGAAATCCCCAGCAGTGATTTGAGATTACTAAAGGTCTTATCACAGAATACTTTGGTGAATTTTTCTGCTACTTGTTTTGAAGATGCGCACTAGAGTAGAGCAATGGTACCATCATGCACACGCACCCTGATATAGTGCAGATGGATCTCAATGTGCTTGGTTCTTTGTCTTTGAACTGGATTAGTGGAGATTTGAATGGTTATTTGATTATCACAATAGATAACTGTTGAAAACTTTGATTCGAAACCATATTCTCCAAGTATCCCTTGCAACCATAAACATTGACTACTTTCATTTACAACTCCTCTATACTCTGCCTCTGTAGATGAGAGTGTTATGGCACTCTTCTTCTTACTTGAATAGCTGATTGGTATTTCTACAATAATGAACACATATCATGAGGTATACTTTCGATCTATGTTATCACCTTCCGAATCACTGTCAGTAAATCCAACTAGCTTTAAGTCATATTTTGCTTTATAGAAAATCCCATGAGTCCTTGTTCCCTGAAAAAAGTTTAGGATCCTCTTGGCTAATATCCAATGGATCTCATGAGGTTGATCCATGTATCTTGAATCCACACTAATTGCATAAGATAATTCAGGTCGAGTATGTCTAAGATAAAGCAAACACCCAATCAACTGCCTATACAGTGTATTATTTACCATAGGAGAAGAACCTGCTTCTTCAAGCTTAACTCCTGAAAGGAATGGAGTCTTGATTGGCTTGCAATATTTCATCCTGAACTTGATGAGAAAATATGAAGAATAATTTAACTGATGAACCTTGATTCCATGTTGGAATTGATCAATTTAGAGACCCAAGAATTGACTCAACAATCCCAAATATGTCATAGAAAAGGAATGGTTCATTGCATCCTTCAAGGAGGCAATCTCTTTCTTTGAACTTCCTGTAATCAGAAGGTCATCCACATTGAGAAACATAATCCTTAAAGAACCCTTAATGAGCTTCAAATATACATTAGGATCATAATCACATCGAACAAAACTTAGTGACAACAGAAAACCATCAATCTTGGCATACCAAGCCCTGGGGGATTACTTGAGCCCATACAATGATTTTTTCAATCTGCACACTAAAGAGAAATTAGACACAAAAACTTTTGGTTTCTGCATGTAAATATCTTCAGTCAGATCTCAATTCATAAAGGCACACTTTACATCCATGTGATGCACCTCCAACTGCTTTGAAGCTGCAATGGCTAGCTGCAATGGATAGGGCAAGCCTTATGGATTCCATCTTCACCACTGGTGCATGTTGACATAATTGTAAATTTGTAATGTATTCACTTGTATTTCTTATCTATTGTAACCCGATGTTTATTCTGGGATGTTATCATGTTATGTCATGCCTCGATGTTCCGATCGAGAGAATCAAGAATGTAAACAAGTCATGTCAAGTCATTGTGGGTAACCATCCTATTGCTTAATGGTTAAATTCCCTACAGTTCTGGGGCACTAAGGTTATTAGACTCTCCTAGGAGAGGTCAGCCCTAGTATTTTTTTAATCATGTCGAGATTAGAATAAATAGAGAGATGGACTCTCTATTTAGCACACATCACAAACACACTCAATTGTAGCGCATAGTTGAGGAAGGAGAAGACACTGGGGATAGACAAGAAGAAGGTTACTGCTGTCGAGAGAGCATCTTACTGTTTTGTGGTTTTACCTTTTGTGTTGATTCTATCTCTGAGGAAGTTGCAGCATTTTCTCCATTTATGGTTTCCCCGAGGAAAAACACTTTGTTCATTGTTTCTTATGTTTGATTGATGTACTTGTTGTTCTCTCAGTTAAAGATCCTAACATAATGCTAGCTTGAATGTTGAAAAACTAACATGGTATCAGAGCTAACCTGAGAAGAAGACACTGTGCAGCTACGGGAAATAGGGCTTCCTACTTTGTGGATCTCTCTCCACATATTTTCAGCAAAAGTAAGGTTGAATAACTCTCCTCCTTAGGGCACATCTTTCTGTCAAAGCAGAATCCAATTCTGAGGTTTTTCAATTTTGGACCCGACACTACTGTCGAAAATTAGGTATTTTCACAGAAGAGGAATTTTTCAGTGATCCTAGGCCCATATTGATCTCCTCCCCAAAATCAAAGTTAGGGATCAATTTCAAAGCATTTTGTTGGACAGAACTTCGAAAAAGAAAAACCCTAATTTGCTCCTAAACCAGCTCTACAGGATTTCAGCTCAAAATTTAGATTCGACATCTTGACCTAGTAAGATCTAAAATATTTTGTATTTCCATTTGAGGTTCTCAATTAAGATGTCTCATCATACCAAGCTTGATGAAAAGCTTGAGGGAGCTGATAACTTCTGAGCTTGGAAGTATAGGATCTCCCTGGTCCTGGAAGAGAATGAGTTAGACTCCTACATCCATGAGGAGGTTCCAGTTCCAGAGGGAGATGAGGCTAAGGCCTTCCATAAGAAGAATTTGGTTATGGCGAAGAGAATCATTGCTGATTCTACCAAGGATCATCTCATACCACATGTGTCCTCCCTAAAGACACCTAAAGCTATGTTTGATGCCCTAACCAAATTGTTTGAAGGGAAGAACATAAACCGGAAGATGACTCTGAGAAACCAACTGAAGAATGTGAAGATTTAGAATGAAGAAACAATCCAGTCTTACTTCACAAGAGTTTCTCAGATCAAGGAACAACTAGAAGCAGTAGATGAAGAAGTGGAAAATGGAGAGATTGTGATGACTACCTTGAATGGCCTCTCTAGGTCATGGGATTCTTTCATCCAAGGAATCTGTGCTAGAAAGAAGTTAGTCAAGTTCAGCAGACTATGGGAAGAGTGTTCTTAAGAATAAGCTCGGATAGCAGCTCGAGAAGAAAAGATGGGAAGTGAAGATCAAGCTCTCATGGTACACTCCAAGTCAACCAAAAGAAGATCTCATCACCCTAGAGATAAGCACTATCACAAGGATAAAACTAGAAAAGATTTGTCTAGAGTCATATTTTATACATGTGATGAAGTAGGACATTATGCAAAGAATTGTCCTAAGAAACAAAAACTAACAAAAAGGAGCAACAAAAGAAGACATCATGCTCATGCTACAAAGGATGATGAACCATCCAAGAAAAGAACCAGATATGAAAGTGAATATTCTTCAAGCGAGGATGAATATGTTTTGATTTCCACTCTCATAGGAAACATTACTCATGGAAGTAATGATTGGCTCATAGATAGCGGGGCTTCCAAACATATGACAGGATTCAAGGAATCCTCTGTGAGACTGTCAAAACATGAATCACCTCACAAGGTGAAGCTAGGAGATGACTACCAATATCCAATAAAAGGTAGTGGGGAATCTTCCTATAAACTAGACTCTGGAAAGTCTCTAAAAATGAAAGAAGTATTGTTTGTGTCAGGACTCAAGAAGAACCCCCTCTCCATATCGGCATTAGATGCAAAATGAATACAGGTTGCATTCATAGATGGCCAAGTCATCATGTGGCCAAAAGGAAAGACTATCGATGATGCGGTGGTGATTGGAGAACAAGAAGGAGGATTGTACAAATTAAAGGGTCATCCAGAACAAGCCTTGGTCCATGACATAGTAGAGCCAAGTGAACTTTGGCATAGAAGGCTTGCACATGTGCATTACAGAGCACTACCTATTGCAATCAAAGATGTTGAAGGTTTTCTAGAAATCCAAAAAAAACATGATGGGGTCTGCAAGGGATGTGCGAAAGGAAAGAATACAAAGAAGACATTTCCAGGCAGTGAAAGCAAAGCAAAAGGAATCTTGGAAATCATCCACTTTGATGTATGTGGACCTATGTCATCAAAATCACTAAGTGGGTATGCATATTATGTTTCTTTTATTGATGATTTTTCTAGGAAGACATGGGTTTACTTCATGAAGAACAAAGACGGAGTATTTAGCAAGTTCAAGGAATTCAAAGCCTTGATCAGGAATCAAACTGAAAAGAATATCAAGACTTTTTTATCAGATAATGGTGGGGAATTCACTTCAAATGAATTCAAAGAGCTATGCAAAGAATCAGGTATTAAGAGGGAGTTGTCCACCCCTTATAACCCACAACAGAATGGGATTGTGGAAAGGAAGAATAGAACTATCATGGAAGCTGCAAGAGCAAAGATTCATGATCAAGACCTTCCTATGCATCTTTGGGCAGAATCTTCCCGAACAGCAGTGTATGTATAGAACCATACTCCACATAGAGTACTTGAGAACAAGACTCCTGAAGAAGTCTTCTCCAGCAAGAAACCAGAAGTCGTCCATCTCAAAATATTCAGCTATCCAGTGTACATACACATTCCAAAGGAGAAGAGGACTAAATTAGATCCTTCAAGAAAGAAGGGTATATTTGTGGGATACTTTGAAAGATCGAAGGCTTATAGAATATACTTCCCAGGATTCAAGAAGATTGACATCAGCAGGGATGAGACATTTGATGAAGACATAGCTTACAAAAAATCCAGAAAGAAACCTGCTCAAGAATCCGAAGAAGAAGAAGCACCCATAGTTCATGATACAACCATGAACGAAGAAGCTCAATAAGAAGATTGAGAATTTGAAGAACCACAAAGACCTATAGATACACCTCTGGAGAAGAATCCTCATAAAAAGAAACCTGCTTGGGTACAAGTACTTATCCAAGGTGCGGAAAGATATGGGGCTATAGAAGAGAATCACAGAGAAAGAAAGAAGACTAGATCCTGCTCCAGGTATGTAGCATTACTATGTGATTTCATTGATAAAGAACCTTCCAGTTATGAAGAAGCAGCAGAACGAAAAGAATGGAAGGATTCTATGATGGAAGAATATCAATTGATCATGAAGAATGATGTTTGGGATGTTGTCCCAAGACCAAAAGGGAAGTCAGTTGTAACTTCCAAATGGATCTACAAGATCAAGCATGCTGCAGATGGTAGCATTGAAAAATATAAGGAAATATTTGTGGCTTGGGGGTTTGCTCAGAAAGAAGGAATAGATTATGAAGAAACCTTTGCACCTATAGCCAAGTACACTTCCATCAGATCAGTACTTTCTCTAGCTGTAGTGATGAAATGGANGGGGTTTTGCTCAGAAAGAAGGAATAGATTATGAAGAAACCTTTGCACCTATAGCCAAGTACACTTCCATCAGATCAGTACTTTCTCTAGCTGTAGTGATGAAATGGAAGATACACCAGATGGATGTCAAGACTGCTTTCTTGAATGGTGTAGTAGAAGAGGAAGTGTACATAGAACAACCACTCAGTTTTGAGACACATGACAGGGAGTCTCATGTGTGCAGATTGAAGAAATCCCTACACGGCTTGAAACAAACACCCATGACATGGTACAGTAGAATTGATAGCTTCCTATCTAGTTTGGGATTTACCAAGAGTAAAGCAGATTCCAACCTTTAGTACAAGGTTGAAGATGACAACCCAATGATGCTTCTACTATATGTAGATGATCTATTTGTGATAGGTATGGATGGGTTGATTGCTGATATGAAGAGAAATCTTGCTGCTGAGTTTGAGATGAAGGACTTGGGTATGATGCATTATTTTCTAGGTATGGAGGTGTGGCAGAGTGTAGATGGAATCTTCCTTGGATAAGGGAAGTATGCAGTAGAGATCCTGAAGAGGTTTGGGATGATGGAATGCAAGGCTATGGCCACACCTATGGCATCGAACCTGAATCTATTGAGCGATGCTTCATCAGAGTCAGTTGATGCTATGATGTATCATCAAATGATTGGGTCCTTGATATACCTGATGAACATGAGACCAGACATTTGCTTTGTTGTGAAAACCTTGAGCCAGGTCTTGACAGATATGAGAAATGTTCACTTGATTGCTGCTCACGGGCTCAAGTATGATGCGAATCAGAAGATTAACCTGGAGGTTTATTTTGATTCAGATTGGGCAGGTAGTGCCATCAATGGGAAGAGCACTTCAGGGTGTTTCTTCAATATGGGATTAGGTGTGATCTCCTGGTTTAGCAAGAAGCAATCCTATGTGGCACTGAGTACAGCTAAAGCAAAGTATGTCACAGCTTCTTCAGCTAGTTTTGAGGTAGTATGGATGCGGAAGATACTATCTGATTTATTTGATCTCCAGATGGATGCTACTTGTATACATTGTGACAACTAGAGTTGCATGAAGTTGTCATAGAATCCAGTGTTCCATGACAAGTCAAAGCATATCGAGATCAAGTATCAATATATCAGGGATATGGTGTAGAGGGGAGCAGTGAAGCTCTAGTATGTTGCGATGGAGGAACAGATAGTTGATGTGTTGACAAATCCATTGGCTAGGGTGAAGTTCGAGTACTTCAAGGAGAAGCTTGGTGTTCTCCAGATAGAGTTTTCCTCCAAGGGAAAGTGATGAGTCCCATAGCCATTCTGACGAGCAGGTCAAATGTAAGGGCTGAGCCATTTTGTCATGGTGAAAGGATTTGGTTCCTTCCATGTTAGATATGAGTGCTGACTACCATTCTGGGAATGGAGGTACCTGGTAAGTTACCCAAAATGCTCAGTATGAGACTGAATGAGCCATTCTGACGAGTAGGTCAGATATAAGGGCTGAGCCATTCTATCATGGCTAAAGGATTAGGTTCCTCCCATGTCAGATGTTAGTGCTAGCCATTCCGATGAGTAGGTCAGATGTAAGGGATACTGCCACTGTTCGGGAGAGTGGAGGCACCTGGTCTGTTACCAAGTAGCTTAGTCTAGGAGTGGGGGCCATTCTGACGAGGGTGTAGGATTTGGTTCCTACCAGGTTAGATGTGAGTGCATGCCTTTCTGACGAGTAGGTCAGATGTGAGTGATGACCATTCTGATGTAGGATGAGATCCTACATAGATGTAAGGGTTGCTACCTTTCTGATGAGTAGGTTAGATGTGAGTGCTTGCCATTATGATGTGACTGTAGGATTAGGTCCTCCATGATTAGATATAATGGCTACCACCTTTCTGACGAGTAGGTCAGATGTGAGTGCTGGCCATTCTGATGTGACTATAGGATTAGGTCCTACATGATTAGATATAATGGCTACCACCTTTTTGATGAGCAGGTCATATGTGAGTGCTGGCCATTCTAATGAGTAGGTCAGATGTAAGGGCTACCAAAGACCTACAAGGAGGTAGGCATACACCAAGCATGAAAGAAGGCTAGCTCTGTAGAACTTCCTATGCAGAGAAGAATGATGATATAGCACATATGATGATGACCAAAGGAGATCAAGATCGAGCTATGATCCAGATTCAGTTATGATGACTCCGAGAGATCCAGATCGAGTGATGATCTAGATCCAGCAGTGATGATCCAGATTGCGTGATGATCCAGATCCATTAGTGATGATCCATATCCAGTGATGATCCAGATCCAGTGATGATTTCCATTTATGATGATCCAGATCAAGTGATGATCTAGATCCAGTGATGATGTCCAGTTATGATGATCCAGATTGAGTGATGATCCAGATCTAGTGATGATGTCTAGTAGAGGTAGGCATACACCCAGCATGAAATAAGGCTATCTCTATAGAACTTCCTATGATGAGAAGAATGATGAGATAGCACATATGATGATGACCAAAGGAGATCAAGATCAAGCTATGATCTAGATTCAGTTATGATGACTCTGAGAGATCCAGATCGAGTGATGATCTAGATCCAGTAGTGATGATCCAGATCCATTAGTGATGATCCATATCCAGTGATGATCGAGATCTAGTGATGATGTCCATTTATGATGATCCAGATCGAGTGATGATCTAGATCTAATGATGATGTCCAGTTATGATGATCCAGATCCAGTGATGATGTCTAGTTATGATTATCCAAATCGAGTGATGATCCATATCTAGTGATGATGATCCAAATCCAGAAAAGAATATGGCATGAAGATAAAGATGACTTGAAGACAAGATGACTTGGAGATATAGATGACGAGAATATCTAGAGAAGAAGACCAGTGATGAAAATTGTGTCGAGAGAATACCTTCCTAGTTAAGAGGGAGTGTTGACGTAATTGTAACTTTGGAATGTATTCACCTGTATTTCTTATATATTGTAACCCATTGTTTATTCTAGGATGTTATCATGTTATTTCATGCCCCGATGTTTTGATCAGGAGAATCAATAATGTAAACAAGTCATGTCAAGTCATTATGGGTAACCCTCCTATTGTCTAAGGGTTGAAGACCCCGCAATTCTGGAGCACTAGCGTTATTAGACTCTCCTAGGAGAGTTCGACCTTAGTAGGGTTTTAGTCATGTCGGGATTAGTATAAACAGAGAGCTGGAATCTCTATGTAGCACACATCACAAACACAATCAAGTGTAGCGCATAGTTGAGGAAGGAGAAGACACTGGGGCTAGACAAGAAGAAGGTTACTGCTGTCGGGAGAGCATCTTACTATTTTGTGGTTTACCTTTTGTGATGATTCTATCTCTAAGGAAGTTGTGGGGTTTTCTCCATTTATGGTTTCCCCAAGGAAAAACACTGTGTTCAATGTCTCTTGTGTTTGATTGCTGTACTTGTTTTTCTCTTAGTTAAAGATCCTAACATAATGCTAGCTTGAATGTTGAAAAAATAACAGTGCAAAGGTCTCATTGTAGTCAATACCATGTACCTAAGAGTAGCCCTTGGCTACCAATATTTCCTTATATTTCAAAGGTGAACCATCAGTTCCGATGTGTTGTTCTTCTGGAGCGAGCTAAATTATTATTTCATGGATGTTTGACATCTTGGATCATGTGATGCATATTCATATGTATGTGGATCAGAATATATCATCAAATAACACTTCTCAACAAAAGGAGGATCTTTCACACAAAGGGGACTCTCAAATTGAGATCTAGTCCTCCTAGTGTCATTAGGATTTCCAGCTAGTTCCCTAGCTCCATGAATGGTCCTTGGTTCCCACTTTGGTCTTGTAGGGATGTTAGGATCTGCAACTAAATCATCATTATCATACTTATCAAAATCAGTAAACTCATTAGTCTCTTCACTTACAATCAATGGCTATGGTGGTGAAGAGGACACTCTAACTTCAACTGCTGCTAAAGGATCTTCTTCGAACTGGAAACTTCTTTTAATAAAAAAAAATTTTTTGCTCAAGTTGATCAGCTTGTACCCTTTTCAATCTTCAAAATACCCAAAAAATAGGAACTCTTGGATTTGGGGTTGCAAAGCCTTCCTCTTTTCAGTTGGAATTCTACCCCAAGCCTTTGAGCCAAAAATCTTGAAATGGGTCACATCTAGCTTGTGCCCACTCCAATATTTGAAAGGAGTCATACAATCAAGATAATTATGTGAAAACCTATTCCGAATATAGGATGCACAATTTATAACTTCAATCCAAAGCTTTGGTGGCAAAGCTTTAGCCTCCATCATACAAGTTTCCATCTCCTTCAATGATTTGTTCTTCCTCTCAGCAATACCATTTTGATCTAGTGTGTAAGGGATAGAATGTTGCGTCTAGATACCTAAATCCTTGCAATATTGGATGAACTCAAACTTGAAATACTCACCACCATTTTCAGATCTAAGGATCCTGAGTTTCCTCCCAGACTGGTTTTCAACCAAGGCTCTATAGACTTTGAAGAGGTAAAAAACTTCAGACTCGGTGATTTAGGAAGTGAACCCAACAATACCTGGAAAAGTCATCTATGAAGGTGAGTGCATATTTGGATTGACTCATGGACATATGAGGGAATGGACCAACAATGTCACTATTGATCAACTCAAGATGTGGAGAGGTTCTGTCATTACTAGCTCTCTCATGCTTGTGATCTCGGTGTTTTCCTAGGATACAACCTTGACAGACTCCCTTAGAAAACATGATCTTTGGTAACCCTATTACCATGTATTTTTCACTCAAATAAGAAAGACACTTGTAGCTAAGATGGCCAAATATTTTGTGCCAAATATTACTTGCTTCATTATCATGATTAAGAATATCAGGGGTTTGAGTAGGGTATAAAATGGGAAAAATTTTATACCTTTGAGGTGTGATCAACAACACCTTTTACTATGACTTTACCATTCGAAATATCAGTGATTTGAACTTCATTCGAGGAGAAGATGACTTTATTTTGAGACTCTGTGTGATTCATATGATACATTGACAAGAGATTAAAGGCAAGACCTAGAACATACAACACATTGTTGAACTTACGATGGTCAATATCAGTCCTACCCTTTCCCATAATGTCATTCAGAGAGTTATCTCCCAAAACTATTGGAGGACCTTTCGACATGTGAAGAGAAGAGAAGATCTCTTTTGTCAAAACCATATGTCTATAAGCTCTAGAATCAATGATAAAACTAGGTGAGCTTGAGGTGCCATCAATCAAGGCATGTACTCTCTCCTTGTCTTCTGAATTTGATCATCCTTCCCTCTTCTTTGAGCAAATAGGAAGGGAGACGTTGTTCTTCTCTAGGATTTGAGTCAACATGTCTATCTGTTTTTTAATACAAGAGCTCTCACGATGATAGCCCTTACTACAGTATACGCACTTGCTAATTTCTCCTTTGTTCTTCTTCTTCTGGGGTTCTTCTTCGAGCATGAGGACTCCTCTTGAGACTTTTTCTTCTCTCTCTTTTGCTCACATGGATTTTAACTTTTTTCTTTCTTTTTGAATCCACCTTCGAATCTCTAGAAACTAAATCTTGTTCTTTGGAAGGTTTGATGGCGCCCATCATCACCAATTTATCTTGTTCCCAAGTGAGGGATTCCATTAACTCAAAAAGCTTAGGTATCTTCCCAGTTCAACTTGTCAATTTAGTGGCATAGAAGGTCAAAACAAACACTGAATAGTCAAGATGAATCTTTGAGATAATGGTCAAAAATAGTTGCTCCTCCTTCTTTTCAATCCCACATTGTTTTAACTGCAAAACAAGGGCCTTAAACTTGGTAAAATATATTTGCAATGATTCGAAGCTACTCGGATTCAAGGAGATCAATTCATTCTTGATTTGATGTCCTCTCATATCATATGTCTTTCCAAAAATCTATTCAAGCTTCTCCCACACCTCACTAGGAGATGTCAATGAATCAATATGGAAGAGGAGGTCTCTTGAAATACTTAGACACAAAATACGATAGGCCTCATCCCTCATGTTGTTCCATTTGATTTGCTTTGTAGCTGCATTGGGTTCTACCTTAGCAGCCATGGTAACCTTGTAGAGACCTTTTTGTCTCAACAATATCTCCATCTCATCTTTCCAGTCGAATAAATTGAATGGAGTCAAGATGATCCTTTGAGATTGGTCCATATCTCAGCTCATATGCCCTTCAGTCAACAGAATGCACTCCCAGACAGTGATTTCAAACCTACAATAACAATTTGGAAGGAGAGAGATCGATCAACAAAGGCTTTGATACCATGTGGAAATTGAACCCAAGAGATAGATCAATTACATTCACAAAATTGCTAATCAAACATGCGAAATTCACACTAAAGGAGACTGAAATTGGAGCATAACTTAATCCTATATTGAATATGTGTATAATATCCAACCATATGAAGTAATAGGCTGATCAAATATATAATTACATGAGAGATTCAAAAGCACTAGGTTTCTATTCAAATTGGTCAAAAAGCAGGCTTACTAAAACAAGTAAAATCCCCCAGAGGTGCAAAAGGACTTTCCAAATCCATGAAGATCCTCATGAATTAGATAAAGCAAGTGGAAAAACTAATGTATGGTGGAAAGACAACATATTTATGCTTTTGTATGGAGAAAATGAAGGAGGATGATGTGGTCAAAAAACAAGGCAAGTTCCCCTAGACTAGATTTTCCTTTATGGCTTAAATCAGATGGAAAGCAAGGCATCTTTCAGAAAAAGTAGATATGTGCTTTAAGGAATCATGAATAAATAAGACATGCTAAATATGGTCCCGGGATGATTCCAAAGTGCTCCATGACCCAGTTTAGCAAGTATTGACTTCTAGGGACATGTAGAATTCAATTAGCATAGAGAGGGAATCTAGGATTCTTAAGACAAAAATTATTTAATTAATGTCAAATATGGGTAACTATGGGTTGATTATTCTAACAGAAGGATGAGAACTTGAGAATTTTGCAATATTCCATCCTACACAATCCAATCATAGATTATGTGCACTGAAATGGTTTATTGTAATATAATAGCTTGTTTGGTTTCATTTATAAATATGAACATAACAAGTACAAATTCTTCAATTGTCTACATGCATGTGATATCGATAATTATGATATATACAAGTTTCCATAGAGGTTCTACTTCAGCAATGAAGATTGTGGCCGTGGTGGAATTCCATGCCACCAACCAATGTTTAATTCTTTAGGAGTATGAATAAGTAGTTAGGGTTAGGTGCAAGTTTGAATAGATTTTGATGGAAGATTGCTTTGATGTAATAGTAGCATTGTGTTTAGTGGTTTTATTTTACGTCTTGTGGGGTTTTTTACCCATACTCATGGTTTCCAATTTCTTTGGTCCATTTGTGATGCTTTTTCTACACATTTAAAAAATAAAAATACAAAACAAGACCTTCTATGAAGTAGTTGCATAGTTTGTCTAGGATTTCCTACCGTTTTATTCTCATATACAAAGTGGATATTGGGCATTAAACAATCCTAAATTTTCTTTAGATTTGGCTCAATTATAGGTAGAATATTTTATAATTCCAATCTAAAACTTGGCCATTTTTTACAAATGCCTTATTGCTAACTAGTTTTAGCAGTTCAATTTTATAAGAGTTGGATCATGTTTTAAACACATGACCAAGGATAAATCCAATGACTTAGAATACGAATGTTTGAAAGACCTAGGATTTTTACTTACAATGGTTTCAATTTTATGTTATACAATAAAACTCAATAAATTCTACCTTGATGAATCAACTATGCTTTTTTTTTGAAAGAGTAGTTTGGCTGTCATGTCCTACAATATCTTATGCTTGGGATTAAATTTAACAAAATCACTGTTGATGATACTACTTGTAAGGTCACTTCCTGTATACTTCCATATAAAAATAAATCCCAAAAATTCCATCTAAATAATTTTAATTGCGTTGAGAGGCGCTTTCTATAGCTTAAATGGGTGAGATGTGTTTGTCTGTATCTCTGAGATCCTGAATGTCCCCAAGGGTCTGTTGAAGGAAATAACTTATGTCATGGGGATTTTGTTCCAAACAACCTTCACCATTTTCCATTATTTCTTTTTTATTTGATAAAAAATCCTTGAAAAATACACTAATTTTTATCCCTAACAGTACACCCCTAACTTACCATTTGCTAACCTTAGTAAAACTTTTAAAAACTAAAAAAAGAACATTTCTGCACTATACAAAATCCAAAACATAAATAACACAGATATAAGATGATTTTAATGTCCAACAACTAGAGCAATTTGAGGAGGTAAAAATGGAATTTTCAATTCCAAGGAGACATTTATGATTTTCATTTTCATCTGGAGCAGAATAATTATTTTCCATCTAGCAATTGTTCAAGGAATCTTTTTAGTTTCAAGATGCAATCTTCTTTCTTATTCTCATTTCTCTCTTATTGTTGTCAGCTTTTAGTGGAAAGAAAATCAAAAGCAACATGGAAAAAAAATATAATATTCACTAAGCCATCCCTAAACCACGTAGGATGGAATACTAATTTTGAAAAAAACCCTTGTGTCAATTGTGCAAAAACCACAAAAGATATAAACACAATGGCGGGTCTCATAAATGGAAATGTAAATTGGTGATGCTGCATTTTCTGGAATTTATACCCAGATACCCCTGTATATCAAGATCTTATCGGTACAACAGGTCCTAAGGTCAAGGTGTAATTATTTAGGTTAGACACTAGAATTTGTGGATTATATGGCAGTTGCAGTTAGTTCAATTTCTGGTTGGTGTTTACACACTTCATAGTATTTTCATAGTAGTCCCTTGACTAAAGAAGTGACAATGATGTTTAGATTGCAAAGGGATATTAATAACTAGGGTCTGTTAGTTTTTCATCATATAAGCAAGCATTATGATCTTAGGATCTTTTCACTGAGAGAATAACAAGCACAGCAATAAAACATAAGCACATCACAAGAGACAAGAGACATAAAGAGTTTTGATCAGGGAAACCATAAATGGAGAAAACCTCGCAACTTCCTCAAGATAGAACCACCACAAGATGTAAGACCCAAAAACAGTAATATGCACTCCCGACAGCAGTAGTCTTCTTCTTCTGTCTAGTCCCGGTATTTCCTTCCTCACTAATGCGCCATACTTGAGTGAGTGAGTGATGTGTAGTCCAAGTGATAAATAGAGAGACTCTCACTCTCTATTTATATTCTTCCGTTCACTTGAAGTACACTCAATCATGTCGGCCCAACTTAACAATTAATTACTAGAGCCTACACCTTAATGAGTGTATAATAACCCTAGTGCCCCGAAACTGTGGGGACTTTAACAATGACTTGACAAGGCTTGTTTACATTATTAATCCTCCCGATCGGAACATCGGGGCATGAAAACATGACTCAAATACATAACAGAAACATCCCAGAATAAACATCGGGTTACAATATATAAGATACATAGAATAATACATTCCAAAGTTACAAATACATCAACACTCCCTCTTAACTAGGAAGGTATTCTTTCGACACAATTTTCAGCACTGGTCTTCTTCTCTGTATCAACTGGATCATATTCGTCTTCAAGTCATCTTCATTATCGGATCTGGATCATCTCTCGATTTGGATCATCATAGAACATCATCACTGGATCTGGCTCATCACTCGATCTGGATCATCATCACTGGACTGGATCTGGATCATCACTCGATCTGGATCATCACTCGATCTGGATCTGGATCTGGATCATTTCTCGATCTGGATCATCACTGCTGGATCTATATCATCACTCGATCTGGATCTCTCGGAGTCATCATAACTGGATCTGGATCATAGCTCGATCTGGATCATCTCTGGTCATCATCATGTGTGTACTATCTCATCATAGGAAGTTCTACAGATCCAGCCCTTTTTCATGCTGGTTGTAGGCCTAGCCACCAGGTAGGTCTTCACCCAGCACTTACATCTGACTTGCTGATCAGAAAGGCATGCCCAACACTCACATCTGATCATGTAGTAAACTACAATCACATCAGAAAGGCCTAGCACTCACATTCACCAGCATGGTAAGGCATCACATCACTAACATCTGTGAAATGGCTCTGCACTTACATCCATCCAGACAAGAACACATCCTATCACAGTGATGGAAGGGCTTGCACTCACATATGACCTGGTAGGAACTGAATCCTACACCCTCATCAGAATGGCCCCCAGTCCCTGACTGAGCTACCTTGTAACGGACCAGGTGCCTCCACTCTCCCTGAGAGTGGCAGTTTCCCTTACATCTGTCCTACTCAACAGAATGGCGTGCACTCACATCTGACCTGGTAGGAACTAAATCCTACACCCTCGTCAGAATGGCCCCCAGTCCCTGACTGAGCTACCTGGTAATGGACCAGGTGCCTCCAATCTCCCTGAGAGTGGCAGTTTCCCTTATATCCGACCTGCTCGTCGGAATGGCCAACACTCACATCTGACATGGGAGGAACCAAATCCTTTAACCATGAACAGAATGGTTCAGCCCTTACATCTGACCTGCTCATCAGAATGGATCTCTCAGTCCCTGACTAAGTGTTCCTGGTAATTGACCAGGTGCCTCCATTCCTAGAATGGAAGTGAGCACTCATATCTAACATGGAAGGAACCAAATCCTCTCACCATGACAAATTTGCTCAACCCTTACATCTGACCTGCTCGTCAGAATGGCTTTGGATCTCTAGCACTCATATCTGACATGGAAGGAACTGAATCCTCTTACCATGACATAATGGCTCAGCCCTTACATCTGACCTGCTCGTCAGAATGGCTTTGGATCTCATCACTTTCTCTTGGAGGGAACCTCAATCTGGAGAACACCAAGTCTCTCTCTGAAGTACTCGAACTTCAGCCTAGCCAATGCCTTCATCAATACATCAGCTATCTGTTCCTCTGTCGCAACATACTGGAGCTTCATTGCTCCTCTCTGCACCATATCCCTAATATAGTGATACTTGATCTCGATATGCTTCGACTTGTCATGGAATATTGGTCTCTCTAACAACTTCACACAACTTTGGTTGTCACAATGTATACAAGTAGCATCCAACTAGAGATCAAATATATCAGACAGTAGCTTCCACAGCCATACTGCCTCACAACTAGTTGAACAAGCTGCGACATACTCTGCTTCAGCTATACTCAGTGCCACACAGGATTGCTTCCTGCTAAACCAAGAGATCACACCTGATCCCATACTGAAGCAACATCCTAAAGTACTCTTCCTATCGATGGCACTGCCTGCCCAATCTGAATCAACATAACCTTCCAGGTTAATATTTTGATTCGCATCGTACTTGATCTCATAATCAATTGTACCCTTTAGGTACCTCAGAATATGATTTGCAGCAATCAAGTGAACACTTCTCAGATCTGTCAGGTACTGGCTCAAGGTGTTCACAGCATAGCAAATATCTGGTCTCGTGTTCGTCAGGTACATCAATGACCCAATCATCTGATGATACATCATAGCATCAACCGACTCTGATGAAGCATCACTCAATAGCTTCAGGTTCGATGCCATAGGTGTGGTCATGCAATCCATCATCCTGAACCTATTCAAGATCTCTAATACATACTTCCCCTATCCACACCTCCATGCCTAGAACAATAGTGCATCGACACATAACAAAAGAATCACTGGTCTTTCGCCTTCAACCTTGAAGAAAAGGTTGGAATCCACTTTACTCTCAGTAAATCCTAGAGTCATCAGTAATATTCCCATCCTATCGTACCATGTCAAACCTCAAGATATTCTGTAGTCACTCCCTCTGAAGCGGAGCATCATACTCCCTCTGTCTTCTGTACTCTATGCACTGAAAATTCTGTACTAGAGTGACAAGTAGTGTCCATCTAGGATCATTGGATACCAAGATCCTCTATTTTGAAATTTTCCAAAAGTTCTTCTCACGTCCATCTGTGAGCTTGTCATCCTTTATCAACCTTGTAGCAACGGTTAAGATATTCATCAGGCTCATCGTGTATGTGTTATCCCATGGGTGTCTTTTGAACTCGTACAAGGCCTTCTTTCATTTGCGCACATGATTATGTCATGTGACTTCACTTCTAGTAGCTGTAAATGTTTCTTCGTAGTCTATGCCTTCTTTTCATGAGAAGCCTCATGCTACGAATCTTGCTTTGTATCCCACGATGTTTCCATCTACTGCATGATGGAACTATGAACTTCTCTTCAGGTCTCGATACTACGCCCTGGCATCATTCTTCTTCAACTTGTCTTCCATTTCTTCTTAGTTACTTCTTCATGGCTGGAAGGTTCTACATCAATGATGTCACTGCATTCATCATATTATTCTTTGTCTTGAAATGTCATCACTTGTTCTTCGGAACAAGTCTTCATTCTTCTTTGCTTGTAGGTGATTATGTATGCGATCTTTCCTACAAGTCAAATGCATTTTTATGGTTAGAACATTTCATAAGGAATATTCATACTGGAAAATACTTATGCATAAATATATGATCATGCAACTACTTTAGCCAATACAACATTCATCGATATCTCACTGAAACTTTCTAGATGCCTTCCATCTCTACCAGGACAACATTGAGATTGTGCACTAATCCAATATGTTAGCAAAGAGGTTTCATTCTAGATAAGTAGCAATGGAGAGTTGTATAGCACCATGAGCTACTTACCCATCACATGCATATTATAGTAGTATACTGTCGTTAATGCAAACATCCTATCATGCATGATACATCAACTGAATATAAACAAATGCATAACAAATAATATCATGAAATGACAATTGAATACTTATCTTTATTTGTTTCGTGGGTATACTCATTCTTGAGCCTTTAGCTTCATCGTCTTCTTCATTCATGATAGCATCGTTTCTTATCCAAATGCTAGGGTGGATAAGAAGTTCTTCAAGACTTGAGATCTTCATATTCCTCATCGCTTGAGGGATCTTCTTTAGATGGTGAGAGCTTGATCTTCAATTTCTCCCATCTTCTCTTCTCTTCTTATGAGTCGAGCTTCTTCTTCTTCTCGAAGTCTGCTAAAAGTAATCACTTCCTTCTAGCACACATTCCTTGCATAAATGAATCCCATGATCCTAGGAGGCCATTTAAGGTGGCCATCACCACTCCTGCATTCTTCACTTCTTCTTTTACCGCTTCAAGTTGTTCTTGATTTGAGAGACTCTTATGACTGCATGGTCTCTGCATTCTGGATCTTCACATTCTTCAACTGGTTTCTTAAGGTCATATTCTGATTTTTGTTCTTCCCTTCAAATAGCTTGGTCAAGGAATCAAAACATCATCGGTGTCTTTTGGGAGACACTTTTAATATAAGTCGATTCATGATTGAATCAGCAATGATCTTCTTGGCCTTGACCAAGTTCTTCTTGAGTAAGGCTTTGAGCCTCATCTCCCTCTGGAACTAGAACCTCTATACTCATGTAGGTGTCCAATCCATTTTCTTCAGAGAGATCAAATACTTCTATGCTTGGAAGTTATGAACTTCACCAAGCTTATCATCAAGCTGATGTAATAGATTACTTTGAAATGAGAACCTCAAATGAAAATAGCAAAGGATTAGATCTTACCGATTTGAGGTGTCCATCTTGGTTTCGGAGCTAGCTGATCTAGGGTTTGTCACAGAAACCTTAATTTTCAAAACTTGGAATCTTTCAGATCTGATTGGATAAATAGATATATCTCTTCGAATGGAGCTGTCCAATGTACTCCTTTTCTGAATACAGTGGAGGGAAGCTCCTGGAATAGGAAGCCCTAATTTTCCAATTTATTTTGTAGAAATGCATGTTACTGTTTCTATGATATCTCAGAAATTACTACTCCTATATTCTTGAAATTTCTCACTAAGGTAACCTCGCATGTCCCTGATCCAACACCACAGGTTTCATCAGAATTGGTTTCACAATTTTGGATTTATGATCCTTTTACCAAGGTAACCTGTTACAGGACTGTTCAAAACAGCAAAGTTGTACGGAATGCCACATGTCACGGGTTCATCTTCTAAGTTTGATATTCGCACAAATGAAAGTATAGTCCATTCCCTTTCTGGAAAATCTTCAGGAATTCTATTTGGACCTCTGTAGCCCAATATATTGCAGATCTCCCCAAATGTCCTGTTTAAGGATGAATTCTGGAAGAGGCTGGAACCCTAACTTGGAGAGATCATATCTCCTGGAATACAGCGAATATGAGTCTAATTTTTGGACACAGGATTCATCATGATTTTATATTCGGACCCTGCAATTTTCAGCTCCTGAAACTTTGCCAATATTGGAATACATTGACTGTACCAAAACTTAGCAGTTTTAGTATTTAGGGTTTCTCTAGCTCGGGGTCAAACTAGGGTTTGACTTTACTGAAGATTTACCCAACCAAATTTCTTGATATAGGTCTCTAAACTTCGGTTTTGATGAGAAGAAAAATCCTATGCTGGTCTCACTCAAAAATTCCTCTTCTGTAGAAAGCCCTAATTTCCACATCGAAAACTGAAAATGCTCAAAATCGAATTCCGCTTCGACAGGAAGATGCACCCTTCAATGGAGAGTCATCCTAGCATACTTGTGCTGATAGATTATGGAGAGAGACCCAAAAAATAAGAAGCCCTAGATTTTGTAGCTGCACAATGTCTTCTTCTTAGTTTAGCTCTGATCCCATGTTAGTTTTTCATCATATAAGCAAGCATTATGATCTTAGGATCTTTTCACTGAGAGAATAACAAGCACAGCAATAAAACATAAGCACATCACAAGAGACAAGAGACACAAAGAGTTTTGATCGGGGAAACCATAAATGGATAAAACCCTGCAAATTCCTCAAGATAGAACCACCACAAAATGTAAGACCCAAAAACAGTAAGATGCACTCCCGACAGCAGTAGTCTTCTTCTTCTGTCTAGTCCTAGTATTTTCTTCCTCACTAATGCGCCATACTTGAGTGAGTGAGTGATGTGTAGTACAAGTGATAAATAGAGAGACTCTCACTCTCTATTTATATTCTTCTGTTCACTTGAAGTACACTCAATCATGTTGGCCCAACTTAACAATTACTTACTAGAGCCTACACCTTAATGATTGTATAATAACCCTAGTGCCCCGAAACTGTGGGGACTTTAACAATCACTTGACAAGACTTGTTTACATTATTAATCCTCCCGATCGAAACATCGGGGCATGACAACATGACTCAAATACATAATATAAACATCCCGGAATAAACATCGGGTTACAATATATAAGATACATAGAAGAATACATTCTGAAGTTACAAATACATCAACAGGGTCATATATGATACTGACAATGATTTTCAACAATTTATGGCGACCTATATTTTGTCCACTTGTCCTTTGAGTTCAGGATTTTAGTTGTCATTGTTCAATAGGGCTTAATGTATCGATGTTTTTTATTGTGCATGTCTTTGTATTTTGTATATATATTGTGTACTATGTGTGAGTGGACATTGATTGAACACCGTATTTTCATTTTCACTACTAATAATAAATCAATGACTGTTCAACATAGTAAATGTGGAATTTGATGCTTATTTATTTTTCTTAATACTTGATGATAGATATATAGGAATGCATGGTTATTGTTTCTAATGTTTATTTTATGTGTGTTTTAACTTTTAGCATCTTATGTTCCCTGTGTCCCATTGCATACTCTGAAGTGTGAGGGGTTTTAACCTTCCCTAGTCTCCCCTCTTCTTCCCCTCATTTCTACACATTATGTTAAAAACTTAATGTAGTTGTTTCTTTATTATGCTATTTTGATTTCGACTCTAACTTCATTTTAAATTGGTACAGTTATATCGAAAATGGAGTCATTATGTTACGACAATATTGTTCTTTTCATTTGGATTATGGTCCTTATGGGAAGGATTCACAGAAGAAGGGTTTGTTTTTCTTACAACTATTTCTCTTCTATTAATCTGAGATTGTCTATCTGAAGTTTTTGATATGCTTTTGTTGTTCTATGCCTACTGCGGTGGGATATGTTTCTTGCAAAGAGTCAGAATATTTGGCTAAGGTGGAAGCTAAGCTTGTTAGTTATAGATTTATCATATTTTTAACTAAGTAGTCACGTGAATTTTGGTTAACTGGTAGTTGATTCCTTCAAAACTACTCTATGTTCAATTCATGCACAAAACTACTCAATTCTCAATTCCTTCTTGGGGGCATTTTGTATGTTTCTTTAAGGATATGCATTAGCAATGAAGGATTCTTCGTTTATACATAAAAATTTTAAGATGGATCATCAATGGAATCAGATAGCTATAATTTTGATGTTAGATACCAAATATTTAACTTTACCAAATGTTTGACAATCAATGATCTCATGCTAGTGTAATAGTAATATTTGATATATACAGATATAAAACTTATGCTTGTATGAGGTTTTTTGCAAGTAAATTATCTCATGCAACTAATTTGAAAATTAATGGCTTTATGCATTTCCTCATTGTAGAGGGCACACTCTTTGTACATAATTCAATAGATTAGTTGAAATCATAATGTTGTATTACCACTTAAATTGCCACTGATAGAGTTTGGATTCATTTAGTTTTATTGAACCATAAGCATATTTCCATGATTAGTAGATATTTTGATGTAATTCAAAGTTGCAGTTGAATATCAGTATGTTATGTTTCAATGTGGGTTATCCAACATTTTCACAAGTTGTTTTCTCAAATGAATTATAAAGAAGCTACAAAACTAGCTTTGATGTCACCCCAAAGAATCCTCTCCACATCAAATGCAGAGGAAAAATTACAAGTAGCCATTATTTCCTGGAGGGGTTATTCAACTACTAGTGAGTTTATTGACTTTAATGAAGTTTGTAGTACTGTTAACTATTTTTCATTGATTTTGGATATGCAAATGGTTGGATATTCTTAATCATTTTCTAACTTCTGAAAATATGAAATAGAGTTGGAGAAATAACACAATGACATTAGAACTTTGAATAACAATAAAACCATTGATTCGAATCCCAAGGCTTAGAATACTTTAGACGATTTGACTACATAATAAGGCTAAAACAAAAAAGTGAAGGCTAAAGCACATAATATTTTTAAAAATGCAACATTCTTCTTTCATAGGTTTTTTTTACTAATATGATATATTTTTGCATGCTTATCACTAATTAGAAGGGTTGTGCAATGTATCAATTTGACCTCGTTATATATGCCATAATTTTTTAGAGTGTTCGAGTACATCCTCGGTAGAAAACACCTCTTCTCCAATATTTTGGGAGTCTTTTGACAAGGGGAAAGTTGAATTCCTTTGAGTTATTGGAAATTTCATGACTAGTTGAAAATAATAACAATAAAGACCTATTGGAGAACTGACTTGTTGAGGATAAGTGATGCAGGACCATTGTGGCATGCCAGCAATGTGATGAGTTCGTCACATGATGTGGAATATATTTTGGTTTATCTGTTTTGATGAGTCAATGTCTGTTAGTACCGTAGGAGTGGCTATGTATCATGACTCCCTACGTGGAGATCAAATCGTAGGCTTATTTGATTCTGACAAGGACATTTCATCATGCTTAGGAGTTATTGCTTTTAGTTGTAGGACCACTTAGTTGAGGCGATCGTAATTTTAGGTTAAATACAAATTTTAGCAAACGTAGAGGGGTTCTTCTCTTCAACATTAGAATTACGAGTTTGATGAGTAAAGGAAAGACCTGTGTTTGATTCCTACTTGTAAATATTTTGAAGAATCGAAAGGAGAGAGATCCAAGCTGTGTGAATTTTCTTTTGTTTCTTAATAGAAGGATTAACTATGTGTTTGTTGGGTTGTTGGAATTTATGCATGTGTTGTGCTGAACTGTGTATCTTTGCATAGCCGACTTCGGTGCTTTCATGAACATTTGTGTATTTATGAGAATCTACTATATTCACGCATCAATTTCTTGCTTGAATAGTTGAATTAGAGTGTATATGCATGCATAAGAGTGTTAGGATAAAGAATCGGGACGATTGTAGGATGGATTGATCAATTTCATGATCAATCAACACAACCCATAGGTTTTATTCCTGAATGAGTTTTTGCAGAGAACGAACGATCGAGATTGAGTCTGCAGATCCATATCTGATGGTCTAGAGGGATATTGCAACAAAAGTTGTTAGGAATTTAACAGATCCGTAGAGATCTGCGAGGTCTACGTGAAAAACAAGATTGATGGTCGGAGTGAAGGCCGAAAAGATCTATTGGCTAGGAGAACTGCTAGGAAATAATTTTGGGAAGGAAGTTTCGGTAGACCAACATTGGGAATTTGTCATCCCACATCCTGAAACCCGATTTCAGGAAGGCCATTTCAGGACGAAAGTTGTTGGGCGTGACTTTGGGTGTTTTGAGATCCCGCATCCCGCAACCCAACACCGAAAACTCTGTTGCAGAAACAAAGTGTCGAGACGATGACTGCAGAGAAAAATTTGTATGGAGGCAGTTTTAGAGCAGAATTTAGCCATTAGGCTAAATTTTGCAGTCTTGCTAAGTGTAGGAGCCTGAATATCCTGGACGTGCTAGTTTGGGTTGGCTGAGATCTATCCCACCTGCACCAATTTTTGTATCAGAGCAAGGAAGTTGAGATTTCTTGTTGAGGAATTCCACACTTGCGATTGTGGGTAGAATTTCTGAAGGAGAAAGGAGAAGCTCATGAAAGAGATAAGTGTAGCTGTAGAATCTTACATAGAATAGAGAAGAGTGCTCAAGAGGTTCTTGATAGAGGACCATCATTGCTGAAATACCAAGGGCCAAGAAAAGGATTGATGAGGTAAGTTGTAGTAGTGTGAAAGAAAAATGTTATTGCAGAGGCTTAGTGTGAGAAGATGGTTGCACGCATTGGAAGAGAAAGATGTCATGAAAGAGGTCGACCAGGAGGGAATGAGGAAGTAGTAGAGGAAATGAGAGAGTTAAGGGCATGTTTGGAAGCCATGGAAATTGACAGGCAGAGAGACCCACAAGCAGGGGATGTAAGTGAACCTAAGGATGAAGAGAAAAGATAAGAAGTTGCACCTATGCAAGAAACACCAGAGTTAAGATATTTCAGATCTATTATGGGAGTGACTTCAAGGCTGATACCACATTTTCCTACTTATGATGGAAGTCTCGTCGTAGAAAATATCATTGACTAGATCAGTGAGATAGATGAGTCCTTTGAGTACGATGAGGTAGAAGAAGACAAGAGAGTTAGATTGGCAATGACAAGGTTGAAATGACACAGATCCTTATGGTGGGATAGTGTACAAACATAAAGAAGAAGGAGGAATAAGACATTGATAAAAAGCTGGGATAGAATGGTAGAAAAAAGGATTACCAGTTCATTCTGTATAGACAGATGCAGAACCTCAGGTAAAGGTTGTTAATAGTGAGAGAGTACACTAAGGATTTCTATAAAGTGAACCTCAGGGCAGGATATGTGGAAATGTTGGCAGAGAAGGCTTCTAGATATGTGAATGATCTAAGGATGGATATCCAATAATAGATCAGCATGATATCTCCCAGGAAAATGGAGGAGGTGTATCAATGTGCCTTAAGGGAAGAAAAAAATATAATGAGGAATTAGAGCTTCAATAGAGGTCACATTTCAGCTAGATGAAGAGGGAAAGCGACTGGAAGAGGAATATTTGGACCACAGAGAGGAGAGTCCAGTAATTCTATCCAACAAGAGCAGCATGGTAGAGGAGGTGATTCTAGCAGAAGAGGACCTTACCAAGGAGGTAGAGGTAGAGGATGAGGCATAGAAGATGTCATTAGATGCTACAAATGCAACCAGTTGGGGCATAAGTCATTTACGTGTCTAGGAAAAGAAGACGTATGATAGAGAGGAGCCTATGTAGCTCAGAGTGAGCAGCATCAAGAAAATTCGATGGTAGAGGAAGTTTTTCCAGAGACAAGAGAGTCATTGATGATGAATAAAGTCTTGTTGAAACCTGAAAAGGAGCAAGCAGAGCCTGCTCAAAGGAAGTCTTTATTTAGGAATATCTGTAAAGTCCAAGGGAAGTGCTGTACGGTGGTGATTGATAGCGAGAGTACTGACAATCTTGTTTCCATGGAGATGGTGGAAAATATGAGTTTAAAGAAGACCAAGCATCCTGTTTCGTACAAAGTATCTTGGTTACATAAAGGACATCAAATCCTAGTGAGTCCACAGTGTATAGTTGATTTCCAAATAGGTTCATATAAGTACAAGATTCTGTGTGATGTAATGCCCATGGATGTTTGTCATATAATGTTAGGAAGACCGTGGAAATTTGATAAGAAGGTAACTCAAGATGGTAGTAGTAACTATCATAGTTTCAAGCAGAATGGAATAACACATGTACTACACCCTTTGCAAGAAGGTAGTATAGCGGGACAGTCAGCACCTAAAGTTATGATGTTGTCAGGAAAGGAACACTTGCAGTAGGTTGAGGAAGAAGAGTTGAACTATGTTGTGGTATGTAAGCCAAGAGTTGTGATGATGAAGACTAGCATGGAAGATCTACCTCAGGAGATTCAGTATATGTTGAGTGAGTTTAGTGACATTGTGGTGGATGATTTACCCAATGAATTACCACCAAGAAGGGGTATAAGTCATCAGATTGATTTTATTCCAGGATCTTGTTTACCAAACAAGGAATCATATAGATTAACACCTCAAGAGAATGAACATTTGAGGAAGCAGGTCCAAGGATTGTTGGACAAGGGATTAGTTCAGAAGAGTCAGAGTCCATGTGCAATACCAACAGTACTAACACCAAAGAAGGATGGTGAGTGGAGGATGTGTACTGACTCCAGAGAAATTAATAAGATCACTATCAGATATAGATTTCCATTACCAAGGATGGATGACATGATGGATTTCCTAAGTGGGGAAACATGATTTTCAAAACTGGATTCGAAGAGTGGATATCATCAGATCGGGATCATAGAAAGAAATGAGTGGAAAACAGCCTTCAAGATGAATAATGGTTTGTATGAGTGGTTGGTCATGCTATTTGGATTGTCCAATGCACCAAGTACTTTTATGAGATTGATGAATTAAGTCTTTCTAGATTTCATAGGTAAGTTTGTGATAGTTTACCTTGATGGCATTTTTGTTTTCATCCAAACAGAAGAAGAGCATTTGGAGCATCTGAGGTATGTTTTAGAGAGGTTGCAACAAGACAAGTTTATGATAAATGTGAAGAAGTGCACATTTATGAAGACATAGATAATGTATTTGGGATTTATTATCTGAAGAGAAGGGTTGAAGATGAATCCAGAAAAGGTGTCAGCAATCATTGATTGGCCTTCACCAAGGAACATATTTGAGGTAAGAAGCTTTCATGGATTGGTAAGTTTCTATAGGAAGCTTATAAAGAACTTTAGTGGCATTTGTGCATCTATCATTGATACAATTAAGAAGGATAGAAAACCATTTCAATGGACAATAGAGGCTGAAAAGAGTTTTCAGTTCTTGAAGAAGAAGATCATTGAACAACCGGTATTGAATTTGCCAGACTTCAAACACCCTTTCCAAGTGAAGTGTGATGCTAGTGGAGTAGAAATCGGGGCTATGCTTAGTTAGAAGAATAGGCCTATGAATGATGCCAAGAAGAAGTATTCATCTTATGACAAGGATTCTTATGCTATTTTTCAAGCAATGAAGCACTGGAGGCACTAATTGATGCCTAGAGAATTTTTGTTGTATTCTGACAACCATGCATTGCAGTATATTATGCAGCAACCTAAGTTGAACCTGAAACATGTCAAGTGGGTTGATTTCTTGCAAAGATTTACCTTTTTGTTGAAACACATAAGTGGACAGTCAAACAGTGTAGTTGATGTTTTGAGTAGGAGACTGTTGATTATGCAAGAGAATCAAATCCAAGTCTTGGGATTTGAGAATTTGAGGGATTTGTATGAAGCTGAAATTGATTTCCAGGAAGCTTATAGGGCTTGTAAGAATTGAGTGGAGGTGGATAGAGAGCCATGGATGGAGTATACCCTATAGGATGGGTTACTCTTTAAAAACAGTAAACTGTGTGTACCAAGGTGTTCTATGAGAGAGAACCTGATACAGGAGAAACATAATGGAGGTATGGAAAATCACTTTGGAAGTGATAAAACCTTCGGACAGTTGGGTCATTTCTATTTTTGGCCAAGGACGAGGTCTGAATTTGAGAATTTTGTAAGCAAATGCAGAGTATGCTAGAATGCTAAAGGGAGAATCCATAACACAGGATTGTATACACCATTTCCTATTCCAACTAGACCTTGGGATTTTGTGAGTATGTATTTCATTCTGTGTTTTCCAAGAACTCAGAGGGGATGTGATTCTATATTTGTTGTGGTATATAGATTCACTAAGGTGGCACATTTCATTCAATGTTACAAGACTAGTGATTCCACACACATTTCTAACTTGTTATTTGATGAAGTTGTGAAGCTACATGGTTTACCTAGAAGCATTGTATCATATAGAGATGTGAAGTTCACAGGTCATTTCTAGAGGACCTTGTGGAAGAAATTGGGTACCAGAATGAAGTACTTCAGTTCAGCATATCACCCACAGTCTGATGGACAGACCAAGGTAGTAAATCAAAGTCTGGGAAACATGTTGAGGAGTTTTATTGGGGAAAGTACGAAGCAATGGGATAGAGTATTAGCTCAAGATGATTTTTCCTATAATGATTCACCAAACAGGAGTACATGGATGCATCCATTCCAAATTCTGTATGGAATGCATCCAATAGAAGTGTGTGAACTTCGTGACTTAGGTCAATTGGAGAAATGAAGTGCTAATGGAGAAGAGTTTGCTACAAGAATTAGTGAACTACAGGAGCAAGTGAAAGTGAGGTTACAACAGAGTAACACCAGTTATAAGGCCATAGCATATTCCAAAAGAAGAGAGAAAAACTATGAAGTAGGGGATTTGGTCTTAGCATATATGAATAGAGACAAATTTCCAAACGGGGAGTATAACAAGCTGAAGATGAAGAAGATATGACCCTACATAACACTCAGGAAGTTTTCAGCAAATTATTATGAGTTAGAGATGCCTACAGGAGAGGGTATTTCACCAATATTTAATGTAGCAGATCTATATCCTTATGTAGCAAGTGACCCTAGAAACTTTACAGAAGGTGAAGATCCTACAGAAGACTTACAATGGGTGGGGCAGGCACTTGTGGCACAATCATTGGAAGTTGGGGCAATTCTGGACACTAGAGTGATGAAGAGTACAAGGAAGAAGGACTATATGGAGTATTTGGTAAAGTGGAAGAAGCGACCAACAGAGGATTCTACTTGGATGAGAGCTGCAAAGTTGGAATCTAAGGGTTTCACTGTAGCTGATCTCATGAACAGGGAATCATAATTTTTCTACCTTGCGATTCTGATGCAAAAGCATCGTGGCATGTCATCAATGTGATGAGTTGGTCACATGCCATGGAATAGATTTTTGTTTATTTATTTTGCTGAGTCATTATCTGTTAGTATAGAAGGAGTGGCTGCGTATCATGACTCCCTACGTGGAGATCAAACTGCAGGATTATTTGATTCTGACAAAGACATTTCATCATGCTTATGAGTTCATTTGTTTTTAGTTGCAGGACCACTCTGTTGAGGCGGTCATATTTTTAGGTTAAATAGGTAGTTTAGTGAATGCAGAGGGGTTCTTCTCTTCAGCATTATAATTCCAATTTTGCAGAGTCAAGGAAAGACCTGTGTCTGATTGCTACTCGTAAATATTTTGAAGAATCGGAAGGAGAGAGATCCAAGCTTTGTGCATTTTCCTTTGTTTCTTAATATAAGGATTAACAGTGTGTTTCTTTGGTTTCTATCCTTTATGCATGTGGTGTGTTGATATTTGTATCTATGCAAAGCCAACTTCAGCGCTTTCATGAACATTTTTGTACTTCTGAGAAGCTACTGTATTCACGCATCAATTTCTTACTTGAATAGTTGAATTAAAGTGTAGATGCATGCATAAGAGTGTTAGGCTAAAGAATCGAGATGATTGCATGATGGATTGTCAATTTTAAGATCAATCGGCACAACTCGTAGGATTTCTTCCTTAACGCATTTTTGAAGAGAACGAACGGTGGAAATTGAGTCCATAGATCAAGATCTGACGGTCCAGAGGGATCCCGCAACAGAAGTTGCAAGTTAGTTAAGATGTCCATAGAGATATGGGAGGTTCGTGTGAAAAATAAGATCAACATTCGGAGTGAAGGCTGAAAAGATCTAAAGCCTAGGAGAATTGCATGGAAATAATTTCGCGAAGGAATTTTCGGGGGAGAAACTTTGGTAAGTTTTCATCTCGCATCCTGCAACTCGAAACCTAATTTCAGGAAGGCCGTTTTGGGACGAAAGTTGCGGGGAACGAATTTGGGTGTTTTGAGATCTCGCATCCTACAACACGACACCAGAAACTCTGTTGCAGAAACAGAGTGTCGGGTCAACGATTCCAAAGGAAAAATTACGGGGAGGAAGTTTTAGAGTAGAATTTGGCCATTTAGGCTAAGCGTAGGAGCCTGAATACCCTGGAAGTGTTGTTTGGGGTTGGCTAAGGTCTATCCCACCTACACCAACAAGCTAGAGTATAGTGAGGAATTGGGAGGTCTTGTGAAGGTGAAATTTAGTGTTGTTATTTAATGTGGTATCTCATCATTTGCTTAAAAATCATCTCTGTAAATATTTTGACAAGGTCTTTGTGGTGATATAATGTGTGCTTGTAGACCAATAGAGTGCGACTGCAACTTATTCTTAGAAGCTAAGAAAATTAATGACTACATTTTTTGCTTGGTGTTCACCTACAAGCTCCTCATTTTCCTACCCAGTTTTCACCACAACATTCTTAAAACATGCCTCATTCAATTGATGCAACTTTTGAAATGTTGAAGTTTGAAGGTAATCCCCTTACATACAAAATAGATGTGATTTTAGTGATTCCAATGATCCCCTCACATCATTTTGTCTTTGGCATATACTACTTATCTGTTGAATGTTATTTGTATAATAATGTTTTTAGATGCTTCCCCAGCATACTTCAGGATCTCTTATTCCTCCAAAATGGCCTAGAAATCCTGAATGTACAATGAGTGATTTATTTTTCAATGTTTTCTTTTTCATATATGAATTTATGTGGGCATGGGTTATGTTGTTTTAATAGTTAATTCCCCCTTCTTTATCTATTTAGTGATGAAAAATTAATCCTCTGGGTGGGAGATAAATAGGAGTTGATAAATAGATGGTATATTTTTTTAACTGTACAGAATCCTATCGGTTATTTGATGCCCTGTGATGATCATCCAACAAGGTTTCCATAAGTCTGACAAGAGCAATCCGTCAGATGCCGTCAGAAAACCAACTAGCACACGTCGAATATCCGACAAGCTGAGCATTGGTGAAGTTGGGAAATTCAGAAAACACCATCAAAGCAATGACTAAAGGGTTGTCGGACATTCGACACATTGCCGATGGAAATTTGAACATGTATTCCTCTAACATTCAATGACATAAACTCAAAATTTTACAAAGGAACTGTCTCAGATTTGACAAAAAAAAGTTGAATTTTCGACAAGATGGGAGTCAGAAATTCGATGACGTAGTAAGTCAAAAATTCAATGGGGTTTGGCATGTGGTTTAATATCCGATGACATGCCACCGACGACAAAAAAAATGTGGTTGTCGAATTACCAATAGGCTTCTGTCAAATTTTAGATGTGGAAGCCGTTAGATTTTGGGCACAAATTTTGTTGTGACACCTTCTGGTATTGTTATTTCTTTGCACCTTTCCTTATCACATTCCTTCCTTCTATCACACATCTTCCTTCTGTCGCACATCTTTTTCTACCATGGCTTTCGAAATTTTCCCTTGAGCTACTTCTTTCCTTAACTCCTTATTCTTTATCTTCTTTTGTCATGCCTCATTTTCTTTATTTTCCTTCATATTCTCTTCCTTGCTTATGTCGATGCCTCTTTCAAAACTCCTTTCTCTTCATATGCCTTAGCTCTTCACATACTTAAACATAATTTTAAGTGAATTATGCTTTCCTTTTCCTAGTCCCAACACTAGCATCTAGTTACTAGTACACCAATCCCAACATTTGGATTAATATATGCCATGCATGTTGAAAGGATAGCTTATACTCCCTCCTTATCCATCATTAGTGTAGTATCCCTAAGCATAAAAAATCCTTCTCCATATGCCTCCCTTAGTGAAAATATCTCAAATCTATTGACTTTCGGTAGTAGACTACTTAAGAATCATTGGAATAGAATTAATAATTGAGTTTCTCCCCCAACCCATAAGGTGTTTGTTGTAACCATTATCATTTGTGGTTATGAGCCCCCATGAAATCCTAGAATGATTAGCCTCTTTAGGATCTTTTATTGGATCACATGAACACAAAATTCACTTGCCACAAATGAACAATAATTAGTAGTCCGTTCCTCAAGGTAATAATATATCCGATGAACTTCATTATAATTAATAAAGAACTATAACTTGCTATCATAAGTGATAAAAAAATAATTCCTTGTCACAAATTAAATTTTTTCAATAGAACGTATCATGATACATCATCATGGAATAATATGCCTAATAAGCTATGTTTTACTTTCATGAAATATCATTGTGTATTAATTAAGCACTCTATTGAATGCCAAATCACGTGAATTAACAATTCATGATATCATCATGAAATAATCAAGAATATTTTTAAACTAATATGCTATGAAATACCATCATGAATTAACAACATATTTTAAAATAAAGTTCACTTTGAATATCAACATGAAGTAACGACATATCACAAATTGTGTATCATCAGTCAGCAAATAGCATGATAGCAATAAAGCACCATAGTGAATATCAACATGAAATAACATGTTATATACTGCATGCCTTCTGTCACTAAATACCATGCTGAAGAAATAAAATTCCATGGTGATTATCAACATCAAATAACAACATGTCATATACCATGTGTCATTTATCACTAAATACCATTATGAGGCAATAAAATACTATATTGAACATCAACATGAAATATTAAGAATTAGATGGAGTATCACATGCCTAAGTCAATAAATCTACTCACAAAGAAAATGAAACTAAAAATGCATACTATCTACTTCTTCCTAGGTAGCTGACTCTAGACCATTATAATATTGGTCCCATTGGACTTTAACTGGTTCCATGATGCATATGTGTAGTTGCGAATCTCTATGGTTTAGTATGAAATATGGTTTTGTTTGGATGGCCCCTTCATTAGAAATATGCAATCACTCCAATTTTAAAATATGAGAGGGGTTTGGAATGTAATGTCTAAGCACAAAAATGTGAAATACTACATCCTTCCTATGTGGGATGGCGACTCAATCCAGTAAGTAACATTCCTGATCGGTTCAAGGACCATGAATGAACTGGAAAATCTCAAATCTAGTTTGTCCTCCTTACTGTAATTTAAAGGGTCTCTTCATAGGATCCACATTGGACAAACACCATGTTTCCTTCCTCATAGCTTCTATCAATATGCTTGGCATTGATGTAAATTTCTTATGGTCGTGGGATTCCTTTTCTTTTTTTAATAATGCCCAGTTTCTCTTCCATCTCTTAAAACAGTTCAGAGCCCAACATGATTCTATCCTTCGGTTAGTGAGCACACTAATGGGACTCCTACAGGGCCTACAATAGAATACTTTGTACAAGGAAACACTAAGGGAGCTATGATAGTTGTAGGAAAAATATACCAAGGAGAGATACCTCCCCCATTAACTATGTTTCTCCATGACATGCATCCTTAAAATATCCTCCAACACCTTGTGAACTCTTTTTTTCTGACCATCAATATCTAGATGATATGCCATAATGAAATTAAACTGAATTCCTAAGGACTCTTTAAGGATTTTCGAGGAGGTTATTTGTGAATCTCTATCTAAAATATTTTTTTGAGGGGACCCATGTAGTATAATTATTTCTCACATGAAAACTTCAGCGATAGAAGGTCCATTAAAGGTACTTTTCACCATAATGAATTGCACACTCTTAGCCAATTTTCCCACAACAACCATATTACAATCATCTCTAGGGAGTGGTGGGTAGGCGACCCATGAAGTCCATGTAAATCACTTCCCATTTAGTTTTGGGTATCTCATGTAACTGAAGGATTCTTATTGGGTGATGGTGTTCAAATTTAACTTGTCGACATCAAAACAATGAGATAGACATTATACTATGTGCCCTTTCATTCTAGGCTAGAGAAATTCCTTTTAAAGGTTTCATGCATCTTTCTAACTCTTGGGTGGGTTGAATACGGAACACTATGGGATTTTTCCATTACAAACCTTTGAAGTCCATCAACAGTCGACACATACATCCTTCATCTGAATCTAAGCAACAGGGATGATTTTAAGGAACCATACTTATTTAAAAGTGTATAAATGTTGGCGAATCTTGTTAATTCTTAAAACGCCAACTATAAAATGTTTGGTGATATTTTTCAAAAAATATTTTAATTCCCAAGGATTTTATATCATTTATATAATAATTGGGTGATTTTTAGGGGGAAAAAACTTTACCCCATCGAAATTCGGCGAAACAAGACTTCAAAAAATGAAAAATGGTGAATCTTTGTTTGGAGAAAAACCCATAAAAATAGCCCATGGGCTAAATTTCGCCCCTAAAATTATCCCTGCTAGTAAGAAAACCATCGCCATCCAATGAGTACCCATCAAACCTACTTGATCTTGACTTCCCTTTATCCTAGTAAGCTTAAATATGAAGGTACCATAGGTTTTTAATTAAACACATTTTATTCTAACCCCAAGATCATTTTTAATGAAGAGTAATGAACCTATACAATTTATCCTGCTCAATGCATCTGCTACCCTGTTCTCACTTCCTTTAATGAAGTAGATTCTAAAGTCATGCTCACTACATAGTTCACTCCATTGTCCTTGGTGTGCATTGTGGTTGGAATGTTGCATTTTAATGTGTCACTAGGATCCAAAAATTGAGTTTCAAGTCTTAATTAGAAGGGTGAAAATCCATTAACTTATTAGAGCTCCTACGATTTCTCCTGTTTTCAGATGAGTTGAGAAATAAAATAAATTAACAAAACAACCTTTAGAATTTAGTTTTATAGTTAAAAAATGACTGATTGCAATGTATAATCAAGAAATCATCTTGTGGATGAGTTATAAAGTTTTAATATAGTCTGGGAGAAATTATGCCAAGTTAATATCCAAAATTCTCACTTGGGAAGCTTGTTGGATTTCCAAACCAGCATCTTGCCTCAAGAGGGGAATCATTGCGTATGGAATGAAATATTCCCTCAAGGTGAGTGACTGGCCCTTGCATATCAAGGTGGGTGAGAATTGTTTTTCCTAACCAAACAAAGGTTTCAAAACATTTCTACTTTTGGATGAAAAGTCTAAGCAAGTGGAAACCATTGGCCTAATAGGCCAACAAGATTATAAGGCGAGCGATTTTCTCATATTTATACTTGAGATCAACAATTTTCTTCCCAAACACAAATCACTCAACTCAAATTGCAGCATGCCTTTCGTGATTATCTAATTATTGTCTTGACCATTTTTGTAGCAATTTTCCTCTAGGGAAATAATTGAATTTTCAATGTCGAATTCCTTGTACTCATCGATTTGGTCATTGGAAACCATGACCAAGAATTTATAGTGACAATCAAGCTACTTGCAACCTACTTTCTACCTGGAATTTGAAATGTTGGAACATTATTAATGGCTAAAATTCCAACAATTTTGAAATGATGGCCTAAAATATTGGTATCGCTCAAACAAAATACTAAAACTACAAAAAGGGGAATATATATATATATATATATATATATATATATNAAAACATTTATATAAAATAAATAAGAAGATTTAAAAAAACAACCTAGCCTTGTGTGCCCCTAACCCTCCCGTTAAAGATTTTTTTTAACCTCAAAAACAACAACAATATAAAAACACATCTTACTTTGTTTTTAAAGAAATTAAAGAAAAAAAATATTTATAAGTACATGGTGGGGGGATGAGGGGCATTATCCACCACCCCTTTCCCACCTTTCCTACCCTTTACCCATCCCTCTCTTATCGACCATCACCTACCCCACTCATTTATTAAACAATGGGTATGGGATGAGAAGGGAAGAAACGCCATCCACTACTCATTTCAGCAATTGGCATTACATAGGGCATGGAAATAAGGGACTCCCTCCCCCCTACCACTTCAAGGAGTGACGCTCCTTTAAGTAGTGGACAATGGATGTGGGGGGGGCGATGAAAAAACCAGTTCCTATTTTTACTTTATAATGGATAGAATATTTTTGTAATGTAAATAAGAATATATTAAACAATTTATGATTGATATATTGATGGCTACAATGGCCATGCGACAGTTTATTTATACAAATTGATTAGTTATGATTTAAATGATCCATATGTTCCCTTTGAATTTTCGTTATCCTAACTATAGTTTTGATATTATTATGTTTATTATTGTTATTATTGCTATTATTATTATTGTGGAAAATGGTGCCAAAAAAAGGTCTTTAAGGACCTAGAGAAATTATTATTATTTTGTAAATAATTAAATAGTGAAAACAACAGGCACATCAGGGACCACTAAAAGAGTATGGGAGGCCTAGATCCACAATGTGAGGGAAATGGGGACATTCTTAACACTTTTTAACTTGTTTGGTTGATCTTGGTCCATATTTATGTTTTTGTGGCTTTATTATTTAATTATCACCCAAACATTATACAACAAACCCAACTTTTGATTATTTTAACCTGTGTTCGTATTATTGAGCCCAATTCATGATTTAGTGGGCCTCCTTGGTGTTTGGGTGGGTGAAAATTGTTGATTGATACCCTTTGGTGGTTTTGTAGCTCCTTTGTGGAGGTTACACTTGGTTTTGTAACTCCCATTTGCACAAGTGTTCCCTCACTGGATACTTTTAGTCGTAACACCTCAAAATTTGTGTAAATACTTATGTAACACCTTACGTAAATACTTGTGTAAATCCTTCTGTAACCTCCCTTTTCAATTTTGGAAAGATTCCTTGGATTTTGTGACACCTCAACTCACTAATTTTCATTACTCTTCATGGATGATGTCTCCACACATGAATTTGAGTTGGGTGGAGTGGCTTGGAGTCATTCTCGTTGAAATTCGAATTGCTTGGGTTGGATTAGAGTTAACCTCTTGTGGTTGAATTACCCCCCTTGGATTGAATAAAGTTGGATTACCTTGGTTTGATTTTACCCCATTGATTTTGAATTACCTTCTTTGTTCTATAAATACATGTTTGATATCCTTGGTTCGGGGTTGTTTTTCATGGTTCTTTTGTATGGTTGTTGATTATGGTTGTTTATACCTTTGATGGTGAGATCTTTGGAAACCATGAATTATTTGTATGTGAATTAACTTTATACTTGAAGCATCATGATCTTGTATATTATTTGTAGTAATCCCAAAAAACTTGGGTGTATTTCCTATGTTTCCACTACTTGGCTCTTTTCTAGACCTGCACATAAATCTCGATGGTAAATGGAAATTTCTTTATGGCCTAGGGGGTCTGGATTACCATTGAACCTGGTAATGGGGTGGAAGAGGAAGTATGTGGTGAGAAATAGAATTTTGTATACTCAATTTTATACTTGATTTATTCTTCACTGCACCTCTATTGTGGATTTGTGGCCTCAGCTCAGGGGTGGCTTGTCAAAGTGAGAGCTGGCTTGGCATTGCCAAAGTTTGGGTGGAATGTGGTCCAAATGATCAAAGTTGCGCATTGATAAGATAAGCGATTAATATAATGTTTATTTAATTTACTTGGCTCCAATATGATTTATTTATGGATGTACATGAAATGTTTGATGAAACATATGAATTATTTGTGGAAGAAATTTCTCATAGAATTCAATCTATTTATGCAAGTAAATTTTATGAAGGAATTGGAAACTAGTTTTTGGTATTTTGTGCACAAATTGTTTGAGAAAATAATTATTTGGCACCTCTGCAATATAACTGATACTTCTTCCCCAGTTCATTATATATTGTGTTTTTTGATAGTGCAGTATCCTCGGTAAGACACTTCTCTTTGATGCTTCTACCTTTTATTCGAAAACTAGTTCTTCAACTGGATTGTTTGGCAGAGTTTGGAGAATCATCACATGAAGTGTTTGTAAAAATGCATGAGTGTTATTTTTATGCTTATTTCTGATAAATAATATTGAAATGTGTGTGAGAAATGTGTGAGGATAAATCTTCTTGGTAGTTTTTGGGAAATGTCTACCGAAATTCTAGATCAATTTCCAATCTCTAGTTCCTTCAATGGAATTGTTTTGAGTAGATTTGTGATTTTGCATATGAAGTGCTTGAAAAAATGTTAGAATGAGATATACATTTTTTATGACATATAAAGAATGTTATTTATAGTTTTAATTTAAATTGAATTATTCTATGAGGTGTGGATTTAATTATTATAGTGATTCCTAGACTTAGTAGTCAATCCAGATGAGTAGAATTAACTTTTTTGTGGATTGTTTAATGGAATTTATATGGGTAGAAATCTACACCAATATGAATTTAAGTTATCCTTGATATTATTTACATGAGATAAAATAGTAACATATTTATCTTTATTTCAGATTTGGAAAGTTCACTTGGAAGTTAGGTAAATTGTAGTGAAATTGGCAAATAGTTTTTGGATTCGAATCTTTGTTTTTGGTAAAAGATGAATGTACAACCATATGCTCTGTTATTGTTAATTTAATTTTTCTATAGAATTATATTTTCCATATTTTTACCTTCACCTTTGTGTGTCTCATAATTCGATACGATTGGTTTGATTGTTTCCCGACAGTGTTTATTAACTAGTTGTATTGATTGAACTTGAAATATCATTCGTTTATGTACTCGGATCAGATCTGCAAAAAGTACTTTATTTTGTTGTGCATGCATGATTCAATATGTGTATAATGGTTGTAGGTTCACCTTTTGAATCATTGTGATGGTTGTGTGTGGAATTGTGCAAGACTAGTTGTTAGTACTGAACAACTAGTTAACTAGTTCTTGTGGAATCATTTTCATAATTACTATGCTTAATTAATTGAAAATGGTAATTATCCCTAATTTACATGTTATTAGGTGTTAATTAGCCATTGGACTTGATAAACAATGTTTAAGTGATAAACATATGAAATTATAATAAGAACCATCAATTGTGCGATAATTCTCGTTAAGTATCGTAATTAGAACACTAATTACTAGTTAATCATGATTAAGAGTTAATGGCCTTTAGAGGTGGAATTTATATCTGAATTGGATTAGAATGGATATTTGATGTTGCTAGAAGGTGTTAGTAATATTTTATAGACCTTGGATCACACGTTTGAATAATTATTGAATTTATTTTATTTTGTTTGTAATTAAAGGGACTTTGTCATGAAACAAATATTGAAAAATGAATTTTAATATTTGTTTAACTATTCCATTGTGCCAAAATTGTCTAATTAGACTTATATAGATAATGACGTGTCCCTCTAACCCACTTATATCCCAAGGGGACATTAAAAGTTCTATCATATGTTAGGTTCCAACATTGCGGCTGTTGGGCCTTCCACAAAGTTATTATCTTATGTGTATGTGCATCTGGAGTTTACTAATTTTCTTAGTAAGATGAATTTAAACTCTCTTATGTTAATAGAAGAATAAGAAACCTATTGGGATAGGAAAGATCACAAAGAATAAATATAAGTGTAGGAGAAGGAAGGAAAAATAGGCATGTGATGCAATAAAGAAAGGAAAAGGAAGGAAAGGAAGTGCATAAGAGAAAAAGTTGCAACGAGGAGCAGTGCGGTGAAGGAAAAGAGAATCTACAGCTAGGTAGAAGAGTAAAGTCTGGAAAGTGACAGGTCAGGAAGACCATAGGTACTCAAGTTAGTGGAATATTGAAGGACGTTTTTTTGTGGCTAGTTATGGCCTGTGATAAATGTATTGAAGGATGTTTCTACGGCTAGTTATGGCCTATAATAAATGTAATGAAAGTTATTTTTGTGGCTATTTATGACTGTAATAAATGTGTCGTACCCAGTCGAACCTGCGTGGTCTTGTAGAATCTATAAATAGGAGGAACCCATTTTGTATAAGGGTTGTTTGTTAGAATTTAGCAGAATTAGAAAATACTTGAAGGAATCATAAAGAAGTCTGATAGTAGTAGAAGGTTGTTGAGTCACGGATATGTAGCTATGTGTGCAGACCGTTTTATAAGATTTTGTCTGTAGCTCAGTGTGCAAATAGTAGATAGAAGAGTCGATCCAGAATGTGTGTGGATAAGTAAGAGTAGCTAGAAGAAAAACATAATAAAACAGAGAGCATGAGAGCAAGAAAGAGTGTGATCTGAAAAGACATATCTTAAACAGTCTGCACTCAAGTCATAGACTAAAAGGTTCCATATATTTCTCATGCCAGATGGGAAATTGTGGGTCTCAAGCTTAGGGCTTGGACTAGCATGATGGCTTGGTTCATTTGAAATAGGGTTGTGTGAGCTCTGCCTCTGGTCTTCTTTGTGGCGTTGAGATTTGGGGGTTGACTGCATTGGAAGGTATGTCTTCCAACCTGGTTTAGCAGTGTTATAATGTTGTTTAGTTTGGTGTTTTTGGCATACTTCTCATCGTGTCTTGTTTTTGTTGCAGGTTGCAAGGTCTGGACAACGTGGGTCGTGGGTCGCCCTAGGGTTAACACAATACCCATTATGGGTAATCCCTGCTGTAACAAGTTTAAGATGTGTTCCTTCTCTTATGCAGGTGTTGTGGCAGATCTTGAAGCTCATTGGTTGAATGCTTAGTCTTGTTTTAATGGATATGATTTGGAAGGGAGTTGTCTGTAAAAATTTATGTAAAGCATCCAAAGATGTGTTTAGGACTTGGGGTTTTTATTTGGGTTTATCACCTTCGGGATAGGACTAATGCATTTTTTCTTTGGTGCAATGAATACTCTGTTAGTATTCTTAGTCATAGTGAATACTTACAGGCTCTGTGATTGGTGAATATGTTTTATGTTTTGGTGAAAGGCCTTGGACACACAACTATGTATATTATTATTTTTCATTTAATGGTTATTCTGTATAGCATTTGCATACTGTGCGTATCATGGTTATGATTCTTGGTCTGGGCAATAGTTTGACTCTATGTATATTTTCATTTCTTGTTTATGTTTTTTATATGGATTGTTAACAACATTATTTGGCCTTTAGAGCCATGTCGTAGAATGAAATGGATTTCCTACCATTAGAGCAGCAACTGTGTAATGGATGAATGAAGGTTGAATCATGCTTTTAATTCTTAACAGTGTATTTAATTTTATGAGGCCATGACTGTGGGTTTTATCCTACGGATAACTGTCGTTGTTATTTGCTTAGAGTTGGTAGATCCTTTAATGGGTTTATGTTAGGGTTTTATTATTTTCATATCAATGTCCGTGAGCCATGAAATAGTTATAACATATAATTTTTAGCTCGGTAAATTATTTTAGTAGTGTGGTATGCATTGTTGATAATGGAAATGTTACAATGTTTGGTAGGATGATAGTGATCCTACAGGATTCGATATGGTGATTTGTAAATGTATATGGGTGGACTCCATAGGATTTGATCCTGGGTCACGATAGTTGTAAATGATGGTTATTTTAATGACTTGTTTGGGCATTCATGCCCACGGGAATCAATCATGCGACCTCTGTTTATTTATGCGTTGTTTTAATGAGTTATGTGCATAACATTATGGTTGATTTATTATGTTGCAAGTTTCCTTATGGTATACGATTTGGATAAATGTATTTTTTGTATAAATATATGGTTTGGTTATTATGAATGAGGCCTTAGGCCTACAGACCTTAGAGATATTTGATAGAGGAACTTGTTATTTGATTCAATGTTTAGTATTGTTTATTTATATAATGTAACTTAGGACCATTAGAGGTCTCGATAGCTAACTGTTTATTTGGTTTAATGTTTATTCTTAAGTATGGAATGATTAGTTTATAGTGTTGTTTATTTGATTTGTTATTTGATTTTTGTACTGTTTCTAATAAACAATGGAAATGATTTTATTCTTAGGTTCCGTTTAATATACTCTAATTTAATGTGTTTTATATTTAATTTATGTTTATAGCTTATACTAATACTATAGATACTAGTTAGTCTTTTTTCTTTAAATATAGGTCTATTGGCAATATGAAATCCATATGAAATCTGCTAGTAGAAGCCATATATAAATATAGATATATATAGGATCTATTTTAAGTATCTATATAGGTTTTAAATAAATTTAAAACTTGGAAAGAAAATGTAGAAATAAATTTTGGAAGAACAAAACCCTAACATATTTTTAAACAGAAAATAAATTGTAGACATAGGTTTAGAAGTAAAACATAAACCCTTAAATATTATAAACATGAAATAAATTGCAGACATAGATTTAGAAATAAAACATAAACCCTTAATTTATGGAGCATGAAATAAATATCCGAAATGATCTAGGGAACAACATCCTTAAAATACTTAACAAGAAAATGTACTAGACATGAAAGGAAAAAATCAAGAACCTCATACCTGCAAGGTGAAGCTATTTCAATGGATGAAAAAATGCACACTCAATTACCCAGCATTAACAAATTCAAATACAAATATGACCTCTGTATAGATAACCGAATCACTTAGGAACGACCACGTTCCACCCAGCCATGACCCGCAACCATTCCTGGTTTTCATCTGGATCCCCCCCGAGTTACTTCCAACATGCAAGTAGCTTAAAATATCCTAAGGTAAGGCTTCCTTATTTTGGATATCAAGTTTTGAATCAGTTCTCCTTTTTCCATTCAGGAAAATGTTCTCCAGGAAATCTCATGAGAATAATCAGGCAGAATAATGAATCACCAAAAAGATGGAAGATCTCTCAAGACTCTCTTTGGCTTGGGTATTTATAGGCAGACTTTCCAGTCAAAGGGGCAGTTAATAAAGAATCATTTGATTTCTTGATTTAACCCTTTTATTTAATTTAGGCACTTTTAATTTTTAACTTAAGAACTTTTAACTAGTTCCTATTTGGACTCTTGTAGGTATTATATTATTTAATTATATTTAAATAGTAATAATAATAATAGATGGGAAATATTCATGTTTAGTTAAAGTATCTAGATACTGGAATTGAAACAGAGCAAGGAATGGAGAGGTGAATGATGCCAAACCCTAAGGTCTTCTTCGACAAGTAGTTCGACAGTGCCCCAGTCAGTCGAATCGTGACGGATCTCTTTGCCATTGTGGTGTCGAAGATGACCGAGAACCCTCACGCACTGTACACTGGCAAGAGAGTCACAGATCAAGTCACAGATCACTCAGGCATTCCCCTACACTACAAGGGCTCATCTTTCCACCGTGGGAAATAGGTTTTCATGTGCTAGGGTGGTGATTTCACCCGATTCAATGGTTCCAGTGAAGATCCTATCTACGGTGAGAAGTGTGCTGATGAGAACTCTGCAAGAAAATCCTTTTTTATTTTTGTAAGGTCTCTAAAGGGGGTTTCTCTATGCCTATGTGTGAACCCACAAGTCTCTGTTTTGCAGCTAAAATCCCTGATTCAAAAAGTAGATGGAACCCATTCACGACTGCAGGGACTTATCTATGCAGGACGACATCTCTCAAATCACCAGCAACTCCAAAGCCTTAGGATCTCAAAGGATGCATGAATCTACATGGTGGCCAATCTACAGGGAGGAAGAAACATATCCTCTACTTCTTTGCCTAACTCCTTCAAAGATGCAGCATGAGAAGGTCTCCCTACAAATCAAAATCTGATCTAGATCCCTCACCTAGTCTACATAGTAGATAAATCCAAGGAGGTTCCCACTTTGGATATTAAGCAATTGGAAGTCATCCAGAACCTTCTCCTACACAAGGAGTAGACCCTAATCTGTAGAGTCAATGGACTGTGGAAAAAAACAAGAGATCTCATCGATTGGATCAACTCAAACTCGCTAGAGGACTCTCAGGTATTACTCTGTTCTAAAGGTTTTTTCCTAGTGACTTTTCCTTCTCGAGAAGACCTTCTTTCAGTTACGAGACAAGGGCCCTAGTTTTTCGGATCTACTGGGATTTTCGTAATCCCCCAGTTCCCTAAGTTTGACCCTTTAACTATGGTGGTGACAAAGGTTTCCATCCAGGTACGTCTTTCAAACTTACCAATCCACTTCTGGATTCATTCAGTCTTCAAAGGGATAGGAAACATTATGGGTTTCTACTTATGCTCTGATGACACTCATTCAGCACAGGGTCTTTTCAGCTTTGCTTGCATCTATGCCACCATTGATATCAATTCAGGGCTCCCCGACATGATCAACTTGAAACTAGGAAACTCCATCTGGAGTCAATCCTTGCACTACGAAAACACGGCCTTCATGTGCAAGATCTGTCGACAAACGAGCCACCTTCTTAATGCATATCTGCAAAGGAAAACCCAGCACCAACAAATAATGAAGGCACAAAAAGATAAAATATGGAAACCACATGAATAAAACACACAATACAACTAACTTGATGAAGACACACCCCCAACAGAACAACGAGTAGAATAGGAACAAAGATCTACTCCACCTATGCCCGAGGTGCACATGCCTCTTCAAGAAGTTGAAAGCACGAAAAGAGGCTCTCCACAAGGGCATAAAAGATACCATGAATCTTCCTCTTTAGACTCTGATAAGGAACCCCACCTTGATTCCACCGATGTGATGCAACTGGACTTAGTGTCCCTTGCTTCAGGGGAATGGATACAAGTCAAGAAAAAAAATGAAAAAAAAAGGAAAGACCCAAGATTCATCCCACTTAGGGTTGGGATCTTATTCTTTGTATTTTCCAATTCATTGCTTCTCTTTTTGTTACCCTCTGCTATGATCCTACACTGGATCTGTCTTTAGTGTTTAGTAGTGCAAATTCGGTCGAGTGTTCTGAGATCTTTTTCTGGCAGTTTTCCACTCCCTTTCGTGTTACTTGGCTTTCTGGCAAGTAGCGGAAATTTGATTGTAACATTATTTTCTTTAAGGAAATACAAGGTTCTTCACTAACTTACAAAAAACAAATAATAATAATAGATGGATCCTTTCTTTATTTCTTATACAATTAATATTATTACTATGCTTATTATTTATACATGTCATGTATAAAATATATACTTATATATATTATTTGTTAACATTTGTCTATAGGTATCATATAACATGGTCCCTCAACTTATGATACTTTATTTATTAAGTTCGTTAGATAGGTGGTTAGGTCTACTAGGCTAGTCAACTCTAAACATCCTTACATGTTGGATTGTCTCGTATAACATGGTAGTTCTTCAGTACCTGATGAGATACAGAAAATCAAAATTTACTTTAACCACTTATAAATAAGTCATATGAGATCAATATTTTACTCGAGTCGTTTTCACTCAACATAATTAATTCTTTTCAATAAATCCTAGTGCTTATATAGAGCCCATACTCAACGCTAAAAAACAGGTAGTTACAAACTTAGTGCAATTCTAGATCTCCTCGCTCAACACTAATGCTTGGATGTACTTATAGGATACACCTAGGGATACAATGGCCAAGGATCTTATGTTCCATATCTTATGGTCAACATCAACTTGGAAATATCTAGGGCTTATGCCCAACACTTCCAATTATCTTTTCATGTGCTTCAGAGCTTCCTGCTCAACACAAAGGTCTTCCTAATTCATGTGTTCCAGAGCTGCTCTCTCAACACAACAAAACACTCATGTGCTCTAGAGCTTTTTTCTCAACACAACATAAACACTCATGTGCTCTAGAGCTTCTTGCTCAACACAAACATTCAAATACTCGTGCTCCAGAGCTCCTCGCTCAAAACAAAACATCTCATCAATCATGTGCTTCAAGGTCCATTCCCAACACATAAAATCATACATAAAACTTATTTAATTGGATTGTGCCCGATATATCAAACAAATCATCATGTTCATATGCAGTGGGGTTCTAGACCTAATATACCAAAATAAAACATCAAAGTAACATCATAATCAATGGGGATTATGCCCATAAGTGTTAGGTCAAAATTTGGGATATCACAAAACAAAAACGAGTGTATGTATATAATACATAGTAGTAGTAAGTATGGTATATGGTATGCGTGTGATATTGTGTTGTATAGCTAGTAATTGTTTTATTATATAATATTAGAATATTTTGGTGGTAGGATGTTTGGTTGTTTGAGGTGACTATGTATTTACTTTGATTGGTAAGTAGTGTGCTACGTGTGAATAATTAGGAATGTAATGTAATATTATATGTATCCTCATGTGCTAATAATTATATGTAATGTTATGATAAATAATAAATATTCGATATGATTTCTATAGTTGATGTATGTTGTTTGATATTATTGGTTGCTATAGGATGTTATTGTTTAACATTAGATGATTAATGGTTGATACCTGTATGACATTGTCATTACTGTATGTATGGATATTATTGGTTGTCCTTGGGTGTTATGGTTGTTGCATCTATTATTGATACATTTTGGTTGATTTATTCTGGATGATGTATTCTTATCGATGTATTATGATCATTGTCTTCTACTTGGTGAATATTGGTTTTTGTATTCTTATTGTGTATTTTGATTAATGTATTCCAATTGATGTATGTTGATGTTATATTTTCTTAAGATCTGATTAGATTATCTAGGATCTTTAATAATAACAAGTACAACAAAATGCATAAAATGTAAAAGATGCACAATACACAAATATTTTCATCGAGGAAACCATAAAGGAGAAAACCTTGCAAACTTCTTCAGAATAGTAAGATGATAAAAACAGTAATAAGAAATGTTCAGCAAACTTCTTCAGAATAGTAAGATGATAAAAAATAGTAATAAAAAATGTTCAACATCTATCTTTCTCTCCTCCTATGATTGTCTCTCTCTCTAAAAAATCCGTAGAGAGTGTGTGAGGTGTGTTTAAATGAGGGAGAGCACCTCCCTATTAATACCCTTTCAAGTCACTAAACAAATATAAGACTCAAGCCTACATGTCAGCTCACATGGGGCCAACTTCTCCTAGAGATACCACAATTACATTTACATGATGTTACATTGGGGACTATTGCCCTGACTTACAATGGAGGTTGTATCTCAATATCTAGACACAATTTAGACATCATGTAAAGGGGTATAACACATCCTCAATGGGGGTACAACAACATACAATGATAATATACATCAAAATATCTTTTGAAGTTACAAATACATCAACACCCCCTCTTAAATAGGAAGGTATTCTCTCTCTATACAGTCATCAACACATCTGGTCAGGTCTTCATTGCATCATCATCATCACGGAGTCATAAATTATTCATCATAGTTGCTGCCATCATATTCTTATAATTTTATCATCGTCTCATACTATATGTTATCAGAATTTCTACAATGTCATCCCCTCATCATATTCATATCATCTCATCATCACATGGACCACAGCCCAGATAGACATAACACAACACTTACAACAACGACCATGGGAGGCCCATCCTGCCACCATGTTAGAAAGGCACTCATCACTTACATCATGACCATGGGAGGCCCAACCTGCCACCATATCGAAAAGGCTCTACAATTACATCCAGCTTGAACCACCATGTCGGAAGGGCTCTACACTTACATCTGACCATGGGAGGTCCAGCCTTCCACCATGTTAGAAAGGATTTTCACTTACATCTAACCATGGGAGGCCCATCCTGCCACCATGTCAAAAAGTCTCTGCACTTAGATCCAACCATGTGAGTCCCAGCCTGCAATCATGTCGGAAAGGATCTCATGTGCATCAGTGTCTTCTGGACTCATCACTTCCCCTTTGTAACACCCCGGTTTTGACCCCATTTGCATGATGTATATAATGTAATTAATCGTGGTGAGGGGCTAAAGGCAAAATCCCCACCATCGATTTGGTTGTGTATGTTTCAGCAATAGGGATAGTTGTTGATTGTATATCGTGCTATCTAGCACACTATAGTTTGGCATCATGTAAATATGCACATCAATTAAACTAAACCTACATCTAGCTACAACGTTGCAATGTTAAAATGAAAAGGGCATGATTCCAAAGGATAAGGGTGGGGGATGTCAAACCTTGGTCTATGGGGGGGAAATCCCTGTGTTACCACCTTGTTTGATTTGCCATCTTCCCTTGTCTCATCCAACCACTTTAATGTCTTGTTGAGTAGTTGAGGCAGTTATGGTTGGGAGTGGAGTGTGGCAAGACTGTCAGTCCTTGACCATGCGCACACTCCACCAGCGGGTTGACCTCACGTTGGCAAGCAACCTCCATAGCCATCTTCTCCATGACGCCACTCTTTCCTGGGGTCTGTTCACTCTCACGCAAGGACGCGTAGGAGGAGGCCAGTTCATCTTCCTCACGCAGAGCTGAGTAAGAAGGGGATGCAATTTCTTGCTTGGTTATTGGTTGCTTCACCTCTCTCATGTTCTTTATCAGTCTGTGGTGGTATTCCTTCCATTCACGTAGAGAACCGATTTTACTTTGGCATTATTGAGTTGTGTATTGTTTTCCATCCTTCGTGGTGGATTGTGAGCTGTAGACCGCTGTGTTTTCTTCCATGTCTTGCCTGGGCTATGTCTTTTTCCATTGTGCACAGGTCGAGAGTTTGTTCTTTTCCCCTTTCCTGCCTATGTAATTTCTCCAGCCATTACATTGGGGAATTGTGTGTGCTGTGGGCTCGTGGATGTTGGTTGGATGTTGATTGCCACATCTCATTAGCTGATTTTTCCCTTGCCTATGCTGGTATTTTTTCTTCTTTCCCAACTACGAACTATGTAAGGTTCTCATCATTTCCTTATCAGATTATGGCCTGCATTTATGTCCTTCTTTTGCCCAAGATTGAGAATCAGACTTCTCCCCTGTTTTGGGTCTGTGTAAAGTTGCCATAAATTTCATTGTGAGTTTGCGCTATTGATGTACCCTAGTTTTGGGTTGCTGCTGAGTTATTTTGGCCATGCTATGGCCAAGAACAACTCTGAGTTGTCTTGTGGACTTGAGTTGTGTTTCACCTTTTGTTTGGGATTGTCACCCGGTTGTCTTTGCCTTCTTCACAGAGCTGTGAATGGATTGTTTTGCTGCGGTATGCAATGGTTGGTCTTCGAACTGTTGAGAGTGGGATTAGAGGCTGCGTATGCTTGAGAAGACTAGTGTTGAGGCCACTAGCTTAGCATTTCACCTTAGTAGCTCCTTGACGACCTGGTAAAACCCTACTGTGTGGGTTTGGCTGATTGGCAAACCTTGGCTATGTGTAAGCCTGCATTGACCTTTATTCCTCAAGGAATCATGCCCAGCTCAGGGGTGGTAGTGTTGCTGAGAGATTGATGACCACGCTGGCCTATGGTTGGGTGGAACGTTGCAATGACGTAGCTAGTTGTGGGGCGAGTTCTTCATTAAAAGATAAGTACTCCTAACTATTTCATCTCTGCAATTATATTTACTGTTTCATGAATTATGATGAACATGTTGAATGCTTGAATGTATATGTTTGCTTCCGCTGAATGTTGAGTAACTATGTATCCTTGTATGTTTTATGCATCTTAGTATGCATTATGTTAAGCTTTTTAATTTCAGCATTTATCCTTGTTCAACTTCATGGGGCTGTTTGCCCATTTGTTTGGTGTTAGTAGCGTCCTCTTCGCCAGTCGGAGGGTTGGGGATGTGACAGAGTGGTATCAGAGCAAAGGTTGCAACATGGGCCTAAATGGGCCATGAGGATGTAGTGACAGAGCTCAAGGTTGCAACAGTGGGCCTCTATGGGCCAAGAAGGAGCAATTGATAGAGGGTAGAATTACCTTCTATGCCTAGCAAAACAGCAGCAGACAAAAGAGTTCCGAAATTTTCTAAGCATAAAGCTCTCTGTGCTGGCTGAGCAAGCCCAAGTGAGTTGCTATAGCGGCTAGGTCTCTGAGAAGGACCTGACACAGTGGCTAGAAATCGGGCTTTACATCAATGGATGTTGGCTGGGAGGAGCAGATGCACTGTGGGAGAAAGTCTGAATACTTTTTGCCATGGTGGATGAAACTTGACGAAGAAGCTGTAATGGCGGCTATGAAGCCAAGAGATGAGCTAACTATGGCAACTGGTTTGGCAGGTTTTACATCATCGAGAAAACGCAAAGGAAGCTGAAGAGAGAATTTTCTAAGCATAGAAATCGACGGAAAGTGTTGGTTTGTCGGCGGTGGACAGATGAAGAAAGAGCCGACAAAGCTGTAGAGAGGAAATTCTTTGAAAATTTTTCTAAGTGTTGAGATCATCGAAAGGATTCAGCTGAAGACTGTTGAAACATCGGCACATTTAGATGGAAGGACCTCCGATGCTGTCGGAAGCCGGAGTAGCACTTGTGGCAGGAATATCTCAAAGGCCACTGAGACGTCGGCAGAAAATAGATGTTGAGGGTGCCGATACTTCGGCAGAAGAAAGTAGAAAGGGAAAAAAATTTGAAAATTTGAAAATTCCTCTAAGTATGGAAACCGTCGATGAAAGTTAGTTGTTTGAGTAGCCGATGCAACAAAAAGTATCGAAGAAAAATAGAAGATGAGGTTGTCAATGCAGTGGTGGAAGAGAAGAGAAAGTTTCAGCGGAGATCTCCCGAAGATCACCGAAACATCGATGAAGGATAGTTGATTGAGCAGTCGATGTAGTGGCAGAAAGAAGAATAAAAATTTCCGAAATTTTTTCTAAGTACAGAAAAAATAAAAAAACTTTAGAGGATCAAACCACCGAAGTGTCGGAATCTTAGAGACCTAGCCATCCGACAGGTAGAGGATTCGATCGCCAATGATAGCTTTTGCAGTGCTGATAAAGGACCCGAAAGTTTAAACGAATGGGGATCTGAAATGGAGGAAAAACCTTTGGCATCGCTGACAAAGTCTTGAAGCGTAGATGGATGGTCCACCGATGCGTCGAGAGAAATTAGTTGTTTCAACTGCCGATGAGTTGTTTAGCCACGGAATCCATAAACCGTTTACTGCCCGACATTGCGGATGCCTAAGGAACTATCCACCCGATGGATAGTGGTTCTGGTCGCCAACGCAACGGAAAGGATTGTGGTTTGGATCACCGATACAGTGGAATTTTAGGTGTTTTGAATGGAGGGTGTCGAAAAAATTGTTGGAAAAGGGTCCGATTGGGCCAATGGAAAATTTTTAGTTTTCAGTGGGATTTCTCAGTGGATTTCAGCAGTTTTTCAGTGGAATTATCAACAATTTTTCAGTGGATTTGCAGGACTGAAAAGGAGAAAAATGGCAATGATCTTATGTGCCAAATTGCATGAAAAGCAAAGATTTAAAAAAAAATGAGGGTGCTGCCCCCTTGACCCCCATTGTCCCCTGAGACAGTCGTTCTTGTGAAAAGGAAATTCTATGTTTTGGGCAAATTAGTCAAACCCAAAATTCATAAAAGATGAATGGTGCATCAGAAATGACACCCACAAGTTACTGAGTGTTCCTCGTTGTATGCACTGACTTCACCCAAAAGAAAAGTTTTCCTTAGTCTTCCTAGACTTGCTCCTACAGGTGGATGAAGTTGGAACCTAGACCAAAATATAGTTGTGTAAAAATGTAGAGATTTGGTGAAAATCATCATTTTAGAAGTAGTGTGATTTTCACACCGAAAGTCAGAATGGAGCCTGGGGATAGGCATTGGAAATTGTATCCAGCAGAGAACAATGGAGAACCACTAGAGTTTGAATGAGGAGCGGAAAAGTACTAGTGCTTTTTTTGACAAACTATGTTGCTGTCAATATGGACAAATCTGAGAATTGCATGCCTAGAGGTAGCCAAGACCATGAAGACGAACCAGCTATTATGTGGAAGAGGAATTCCATGCAAAGATGAGGGATTTGAAAGGGAAAATTCCTTAACCCCTGCCTTGTTAACTTATTATATTTTATAAGTTTTATACATGAGATGCATGAGGATATGCTTTGCATACATAGGATATTGAGGATTATACATTTATAATGAACCACTAATGATAGTTATTGCATTGGTGTTGCCATTAGTGGAAAAACCAACGACAACATGGACCTAGCTGAATATGTTGTTGATGCTGACAAATGTGACTAGCAACCTTCTGGAGGAAGGGATAAGGCAACCGGTCCATAATCAAAAGTTGGTGGGCAAATTCTGCAATCCTCTGCAAGATGCTGACTAAAATGGTAGTGTTGAAGGTGTAAGTAGGATCCATGCAGGTAATGGTTTAATTATGACAAATTCCAAGGAGTGGTAAAGGTAAGAGACCTCATACCATGCAGATATTTGAATATAGAAAGGTGTCATGTCTATATATATTGATTGAGCTTAGTAGCCCAAGGAATGTAAGTACTGATGATCTTGATTGTAGTAATGCATCCTATATGAAGTAGTCATGGTTAGGCCATGCATGGTATGTTGAATGCATAGTATTCATGAATCAATGCAAGGTAGCATTGAATGTATATACATTAAAAGAATTTTATGAATCTTGTAGTCATGCATTGAATGGATGCTAATGAAGGGTGTGAGTGACTGATTGCATAAGTACAGGTGCAAATGTTGTGATGCATTGCATGAATGCATTGAGATGAGTGCATGTGATGTTATAAATAACTAATGGCTGAAATGATGAATTGATGACAATCTAGGAACCATTTCAAAGGTTGTTATGAATGTAGGATAGTAAGTACATAAAGAGGATAGTCATGATCAATTGGCTATCAGAAATGCTCTATGGAACAGCAAGGTGGTGCAAATGATATGCTTGTGAAGCAAGGAGTATCTAAACATTTCATTTAATTGCATGAATGATGTGACTATACCTTGAAAATGTTATTATGATAATGATTGCATGAAGTAAACGAGTTTTGGTAATATTGATGTGATTAACAGCTGGAAGCAATGGAATTTTATAAATTCTAAAAATGCTTCAGTGATGGTTGCGGCAATGAGAAGGTTATATGCATCCAGACTTACCAAGTGTTTGGTTGATTGAAGCTCAGGTTTCAGGTAGATTATTTAGAGCATGGAAATGAGAGTAAGACCGTGACAAATGCCGGAATCTACCATGTGAAAGAGCCAAACCTTATGAGAAGAGTCTCATGGCTGTGAAAATAGTTGGTATGCATAAGGGGTTGTTAAATTTGAATTGTGAATTTTGGATTTAAGAAATTGTTGACGACTACTAATCACTATTGGCTTGCACAAGATTGTGTCAGGAGGACACACTATAAGTGGGTATTCATGTTATGCTAGTAAGCATAAAATTATAATGGGCATAGTGGTGCTACTTACAAGAGACCCACAATTGAGGATCACCTCGTTGCCAAGCAAACTAATTTCTGTAGTAGACAGAATTGCAAATTCCTATGAATTTGATTACTAATACCATTGCTTGGTTATGGAACAATCAATTTGGATTGTATTATCAGATAATGATTGACTGTTTGGCTATTTGATGAATGTGCCAGGGGTACACACTGCAGGAGCCAAACTTCACGAGAAGGTTTTCCCTTATCTTGGAAATGGGTTTCGGGTGAAACTCCATTGGACATTTTGGAAATGTCTCATCTGCACTACATGTTTGGTAAGTAACATCAATGAGATGGTATAGATTATGTCGATAAGACATGTGTGGATATGAAATGTAAGAAGGAGTTGGGATGGCTAACCGAGGGATTGTCAACTAGGAGAAGGGAGCAACATTCCTCCTTAACGAAGGAATACTGCGTCGGCAAATGGATAAGTGTTCTGTGACCCTTGCTAAGAATATGCATGTCAAATTATTAAAATTCCATATGCAGAACATGTTTTGACTTTATTTCCATGATGACCAATTGCTTGAGTATGAATAGGGCCTACATGGCACACACCGAGAAGGGGTGCACACTTTTTCGATGTCGAGTCATGAAAGGGTTTTCAATATTGACTACACCCTAGGGAGTGGACGCACTCCTGGTGTCTCAATACTTGATAGTGAATGATATGGAATATGATTACAGTTTTAGAGCAATAATGCTAATGAGCTTGCTTATATTGCTTGTGTTGACAGGCTAAATAGATGCAGTTGGGTGTTGCTCCCTAAAGAGAAAAGGAAAACGGTTGTTGTGAGGGGTTGCGGAGCAAGGGCTATTGTTGATATAAGTGTATGTTGGTATAATTGTATTGTTGATATAAGTGTATGTACTATTGTTGATATAAGTGCATGTTGGTATAAGTGTATGTTGGGCTGTTATATGCCTGGGAATCCATAGTAGATCCTGGACCTGGAAATGGTCGTGGTAAAGTTCCAAGCCCAGTTGACATGAGTGTGTACTGGCTGGACATTAATTATCTGATGTTGTGGAGCAGCTTGCGTGCTGATCTAACATCTAAGTCCATAGGTGATCCCAAGGCTTGCAAAGTGAAGCAGGATCCTATGGACCAATGAGGAAACGCACAATGCAGATAAGTATTGGATTATTTTTCTTATGAATGTACATGTGTATATGATTTGGTTATGATGTTTAAGCTCTTGTTCTAGAGATAAAACCAATGAGAATAAACTAAACATGTGAATTTATTCAATGTTTGGATATATATATCGCTAGGAGCGAGGACTATGAGAGCATCCTAGGGGTGCATGTGGACATGTGACTGTCCTAGAGAGCTCGGATTGAGCGGTAATGAAAATGTTACTAGTAAGACTGTGGAGGTCCTAGCATCCGAGACAAACCATGTGGAGAGACTCCATGGTTGAGACGTCTGAAATAGACCAGAGACACTAAGTGTCATGACCAAGAGGGATTGGTCCAGCATTCACAGTGAAGTGAAAGAGGCTGAGAGCATGAAAAGCCGCATCGGTAGTGTGGGTTCCAGGATGGGACAAAACAAAGAGAGGAAAAAATCTTGTTGCTCTCTCTTGCCCTTTTAATTATACACACACACACACACACACACACACACACACACACACACACACACACACATATATATATATATATATATTCATATATATATGCATTGTGACAACAAAAGATTGTCGAATGCATGAATGACTGAAAATGGAATGTGTGTATTTGCTTAAAGTAATTTGTGAATGCTGGAATAGTTAATTCCCTGCCCAAGAATGGACATGAATGAGCTCCTGTGCCTATTGGGAAGGCATGAAAAATATGAAAGTCTCCTTGATAAGACTTGGACTGTCATGCCAATTGGGTAATTAACTGACTGATTTTAATGTCTGTATTATGCTTGGTCTGACAGAATTTCAATGGTGCATTTCACAGGTGAGAAAAGTGAAACCCGGTGGTGCACATTGATCATGGCAGCAGATCAAAAGTTGTTGGACTTGGCTGGAAGTCTCCTTCAAATGATTTCCAAGACCCAAGAAAATCTTGGGGAGATGCTCAAGATACAGAAAAGGCAGAATGAAATGAACCACTAGATTTTGCAAGACTCTATTGGTTTGCAAAGGGAGGTGAAAAGCCTTCTGGGAACAATCGGCAAGGGAAAGGAAGGTGGATCAGTGATGGGACATTTGTCCAAGCGACCCGTTAACAAACGGTCTAGGCATGAAGACTCAAAGGAAATTGAGCAGGTAAAGATGAAGTAGCTAGTGAAATGTTGGGAATGCAGAGGACATCATTTACACCGGGATTGCCCAATGAGGGAACATGAAGAGGGCAACAGCCACAAATTTCCTAGACTTTGGGATAAGCTGAACGCTAAGAAACAGCAGGAGAAGTTCATGGAAGCCGAGGGGGCTTGGTCCTAAAAGTTCAAAGTAAATAATTGAACGTGGGGTAGATCTGCAAAATTTTGAAATTTTGGATGTGCAAATTGTATATATTCCTATGTAATGGAACACTGAGGATGGTGTTATTCCAAGGGGGAGGGGAATGTAACACCTCGGTTTTCACCCCATTTGCATGGTGTATATAATGTAATTAATCATGGTGAGGAGCTACAGGAAAAATCCCCACCATCGATTTGGTTGTGTATGTTTCGGCAATAGGGATAGTTGCCTATGGTATATCGTGCTATCCAGCACACTATAGTTTGGCATCATGTAAATACGCACATCAATTAAACTAAGCCTACATCCAGCTACGACGGTGCAACGTTAAAATGAAAAGGGCATGATTCTAAAGGATAAGTGTGGGGGGGGTGTCAAAACTTGGACTATAGGGGGGGAACCCATGTGTTACCACCCTGTTTGATTTTCCATCTTCCCTTGTCTCATCCAACCACTTTAATGTCTTGTTGAGTAGTTGAGGCAGTTATGGCTGGGAGTGGAGTGTGGCAGGACTGTCAGTCCTTTCCCATGTGCACACTCCACCAGCGGGTTGACCTCACGTTAGCAAGCAACCTCCACCACCATCCTCTCCATGACGCCACTCTTTCTCAGGGTCTGTTCACTCTCACGCAGGGACGTGCAGGAGGAGGTCGGTTCATCTTCCTCACGTAGAGCTGAGTAAGAAGGGGATGTGATTTCTTGCTTGGTTGTTGGTTGCTTCCCCTCTCTCATGCTATTCATCAGTCTATGGTGGTATTCCTTCCATTCACACAAAGAACCGATTTTCCTTTGGCATTATTGAGTTGTGTATTGTTTTCCATCCTTTGTGGTGGATCGTGAGCTTTAGACCACTGTTTTTTCTTCCATGTATTTCCTGGGCTATGTCTTTTTCCATTGCACACAGGCTGAGAGTTTGTTCTTTTCCCCTTTCCTGCCTGTGTAAGTTCTCCAGCCATTACATTGGGGAATTGTGTGTGTTGTGGGCTCATGGATGTTGGTTGGATATTGATTGCCACATCTCATTAGCTAAGTTTTCCCTTGCCTATGATGGGAGTTTTTCTTCTTCCCCAACTACGGACTGTGTAAGGTTCTCGTCGTTTCCTTATCAGATTGTGGCATGCATTTATGTCCTTCTTTTGCCCAAGATTGAGAATCAAACTTCTCCCCTGTTTTGGGTCTGTGTAAATTTGCCATAATTTTCATTGTGAGTTTGGGCTGTTGATGTACCCTGGTTTTGGGTTGCTACTAAGTTGTTTTGGCCATGCTAGGGCCAAGAACAACTCTAAGTTGACTTGTGGACTTGAGCTATGTTTCACCTTTTGTTTGGGATTGTCACCCGGTTGTCTTTGCCTTTTTCACAGAGCTGTGAATGGATTGTTTTGCTGCGGTATGTAGTGGTTGGTCTTCGGACTATTGAGAGTGGGATTAGAGGCTGGGTATGCTTGAGAATATTGGTGTTGAGGCCACTAGCTTAGCATTTCTCCTTCCTAGCTCCTTGATGACTTGGTAAAACCCTACTATGTGGGTTTGGCTGATTGGCAAACCTTGGCTATGTGTAAGCCTGCATTGACCTTTATTCCTTGAGGAATCATGCCCAACTCGGGGGTGGAAGTGTTGCTGAGAGATTGATGAGCACGCTGGCCTATGGTTGGGTGGAACATTACAACGACATAGCCGGTTTCGAGGCGAGTTCTTCATTAAAAGATAAGTACTCCTGACTATTTCATCTCTGCAATTATATTTACTGTTTCATGAATTATGATGAACATGTTGAATGCTTGAATGTATATGTTTTCTTCCACTGAATGTTGAGTAACTATGTATCCTTGTATGTTTTATGCATCTTAGTATGCATTATGTTAAGATTTTTAATTTCAGCATTTATCCCTGTTCAACTTCATGGGGCTGTTTGCCCATTTGTTTGGTGTTAGTAGCATCCTCTTCGTTGGTCAAAGGGTCAGGGACGTGACACCCTTGGAAGGAACCTCAATATAATGTACACACTGGAGATTTGTTGCTCCTCTCTTACAAATAGTCGATTAAGTGGAAACATATTTTTCCTCGGCTGTACTCAGCACCATGCAGGACTACATCTTTCCAAACCAATAGCCCATACTAGATCTCAAACTGAAGAAGCAACCCAAGGTGATCTTCTTCTCAGTGGTTCTACCACTCCAAATTAACATAACCATGGAGGTTGGTCTTTTGATTCGTGTCATAATTGATCCCATATTCAACTGTACCCTTCAGGTATCTCACTGCATGCTTTTCAACTAGGTGAGCATGTATCAGATCCATCGGGAACTGGCTCAGGTCATTCACAACAAAGCATGTGTCTGGTCTTGTATTCTTCAGGCACATCAATGAACAAATCATCTGATGATACATCATGGCATCAATCATCTCTTATGAAGCATCACTCAACATCTTCAAGTTCGATGCAATAGGTGTGGCCATGGCCTTGCATTCCATCATCCCGAACCTCTTCAATATTTCTACTGCATACTTCCCTTTTCCAAGGGATATTACATATGCACTCTTCCACACCTTTATGCCTAGAAATTAGTGCATCATACCCATTTCCTTCACTTCAAACTCAGCAGCAAGTCTCCTTCTTGTATCTTTAATGATTTCCTCTTTTCCTGTCAAGAACAGGTCATCGACATATAACATGAGCATCACTGGTCTTTCACCTTTAACCTCAAAGAAAAGGTTGGAATCCACTTTACTCTCAATAAATCCTACATCCATCAGTAACTTGTCCATCCTATCGTACCATGTCAAACCTTGGGATCTTCTGCAGTCACTCCCTTTGAAGTAGAGCATCATTTTCCCTTTGCCTTGTGTACTCTATGTGTTGAAACATTCTATACTAGACTCAAAAGTGGATTCTTCTTCTACTAATATTCTATGTATCCATCTAGGGTCACTAGATACCAAGATCCTCTATCTTGAAATTTTTGAAAAGTTCTTCTCGCACCCATTTGTGAGCTTGTCATCCTCTATAAACTTGCATCTTCAACCTTGTAGCAAAGGTTAAGATCTTCATCACTCTAGGTGATATTCATGCTCCGCATGTATGTGTTATCCCCTGGATTCCTTCTGAGCTCGTATAAATCCTTCTTTAATTTGCACACATGAGTCTTCCTGTCATGTGTCTCAACTCCCAATGGCTACAAATGTCTCTTTGTAGTCTATGCCTTCTTTCTGTGAGAAGACTCGTGCTACGAATCTTACCTTGTATCCCACAATGTTTCCATCTACTACATGTTGGATCTTGTAGATCTATATGGATTACACTATGGACTTCCCTTCAAGTCTCGATACCGCATCCTAGGCATCATTCTTCTTGAACTAGTGCTCTCCTTCCCTTTCTTCTTGGTTACTTCTTCACAGCTGAAAGGCTCTGCATCATTGATGTTGCTCAACAGTGTTACATAAATATAGTGTTTCTAAGGCCTATTTCATTCTTTTTAAGTCTCGTCATACTATTCTTCATCTTGGATTATTCTTCATCTATCGTTCTCTTTATATTCTTCGGAAGCTCTTTTTTTCTCTATGATGTCTTTGACCCAGGAATCTTCAAGTTCCTCTTTTAAACTATCGTTACTTGTCCTTTGGAATGATATACAAATCAAGTTCATTTGCACGATTAGAAACATATCATAATTTCCAAGACATATTAATAGTGACAAATATATGTCACATATCCATGGGACTATTTTAGCCAATGCTACAACATTCATCCATATCATGTATACATACAATAACTTCTAGATGTATTCTACCCTAATGTTATTAAGAGTGTGTACTAATCCTAATATTCGAACAAAGAGGTTTCAATCTAGATAAGTAGTAATGGAATTTTGTACATCATCATTGACTTCTAACCCATCATGTGCAATTCAGTAGTATAAATGCAAATACTCAAACATGCATAACACATCAACTGAATATAAACAAATGCATAACCAAAAAATATCATGAAATGACAATTTAATACTTATCTTTATTTTTTTCATGGGTAGAATCCTTCTTGAGCCTTCAACTTCATCATATTCTTCATTCATAATAGCATAATTTCTTATCCAAATGCTAAGATTGATAAGAGGTTGTCCAAGCATTGAGTTCTTCATACTCCTCATTCCTTGAGGGATAGGTTGATATTTACTTTCTCCCATCTTCTCTTCTCTAATTATAAGTCGAGCTTCTTCTTGTGTGCACTCTTCCTAGAGTCTACTGAAGGTAATCACTTCCTTCTAGCACACATTCCTCAAATGAATGAATCCCATGATATTGGGAGACCATTCAAGGTGGTTATAACAATATATTATTCTTCTTTGATTGCTTCATCATAGCATCAAACAATTATGTTCGTTGTGTTCAAGGAAGACACATGAGGGATGAGATGATGTTTAATAGAATATGCAATGATTCTCTTGGCTCTAGCCTTAGCCTCAACTCCCTCTGCCTCCTAGAACATTCTTACTGAAATACTGATCCAAGTCAATTTCTTCAAGGATCACGGAGGTCGTATACTTCTATAATAGGAATTTTTCAGCTTCACCAAGATTTTCATCAAGCTCATGTGATTAGTCATTTTGAAATGAGAACCTCAAATGTAAATAGAAAAAATTTAGATCTTACTGATTTGAGGTGTCTGTCCATGTTCTGAAGCTACCCGATCTAGGGTTTGTTAGAGAACCCTTAATTTTCAAAACTTGGAATTTCAAACTTCTTATTTGATAGAAATATGGGCCTCTTCAAGGAAATTTTTCCAATGTACTCCTTTTCTAAAAATAGTGGAGGGAAGCTCCCGAAATAGGAAGCCTTAGTTTTCCAATTTATTCTGCAGAAATGACTGATATTGATCATGTTGTATCTCTAAAGTTTCAGATCCTTAAGGCATGAAACTTCTCACTATGATAGCCTAGTAAGTATTCTTTCTGACAACACAAGTTAGAGCAGAAATGGATTCTCCAATTGGGACTTAGGCGGAGTTTCCCAAGGTGACGCTTTTGGGGACTGTTCAACATAGCGAACTTGTATAGACTCCCGCGTGTCACTGTTTCACATTTTGGGTCTGAAACATGTACCACAGAAACTACAATCCTTTCCCTACCTATGACATCTTGGAAAATTTAGTTTCGACCTTCCTAGCCCGATATATAGCAAATCTCCCTAGGTCACTTGTTTATGGCTGTATTTTGGAGGAGGCTGGAACCAAAATTTTTACACAGTGTACAACACAAATATGAGGCTGAAAATTTTACACAGTGTACAACATCAATTTTTCTTTGCCCTGTAAATGTTTTGGCTTCTGATACTTCTCTGATATCACATTATAGAGAAAGTTCTAGAATGACTAAATTCAATCTTATAGGGTTTTCACGTATGAAACCCTAATTTCCATTAGTTGCCATTGTAGCTGTGTTTCGGCTGCACAATGAAACTTATATGATTCAAAAATTGCTACCACTAAAAAATGTGACCTAGTTAGGCGAGTTAGTCTAGCCCTCCTTGCTTTATGATCTATGGATTGAACACCTTCAACTAGGAATCCCTAGTTCCCATAGCTGCACAATTCCTTCTTTCAGAGAAGCTCTGATACCATGTTAGATTTTCTTAAGATCTGATTAGATTATATAGGATATTTATCTGAAAGAATAACAAGTACAACAAAATGCATAAAATGTGAAAATGCACAAGACAAAAATATTTTCATCAGGGAAACCATAAAAGATAAAACCCCGCAAACTTCTTCAGAATAGTAAGATGATCAAAAGCAGTAATAAGAAATGTTCAGCAGCTATATTTCTCTCCTCCTATGAGTGTCTCTCTCTCTCTCAAAATGCCTTAGAGAGTGTGTGAGGTGTGTATAAATGAGGGAGATATCCTCCCTATTTATACCCTTTCAAGTCACTGACCAAATATAAGGCTCAAGCCTACATTTCATCTCACATGGGGCCCACTTCTCCTAAAGAGACCACAATTACATATTACATGATGTTACACTGGGGACAATTTCCCCGACTTACAATGGAGGTTGTGCCTCAAGATGTAGACACAATTTAGACATCCTGTAAAGGGGTAAAACACATCCCCAATTCGGGTACAACAACATACAATGATAATATACATTAGAATATCTTCTGAAGTTACAAATACATCAATAGTTGGTTGATTTATTTTGATTTATGTATTATGATAATTGTCTTCTTCTTGATGAATCCTGATTAATGTATTCTAATTATGTATTCTAATTGATGTATTTTGATTAATGCATTCTAATTGATGTATGATCATTGATTTGTTTTGATTGATGTACTATGATTGATGCTTGTATGTTTAGTTGATGCATGTATGTTTGTCCTTGGTTAATATTACATGATCGATATATGATTGATATATGTTGAGATATTATGAATTGATGATGGATGTTTGTATGGATGATGTATACATGAGGGCCGCGGTATGATTGATATTAGTTGATGAAGAATGGATTTTTGAATGATCTCTCAGCAGGGATGATTTTAAGGAACCATACTTATTTAAAAGTGTATAAATGTTGGCGAATATTACCAATTCTTAAAACGCCAACTAGAAAACGATTGACGATATTTTTCCAAAAATATTTTAATTTCCAAGGATTTTATATCGTTTATATAATAATTTGGCGATTTTTAGGGAGAAAAATTTTTACCCCATCAAAATTGGGCGAAACAGGGCTTCAAAAAATGCAAAATGGCGAATCTTTTTTGGGAGAAAAACATGGAAAAATAGCCCACTGGGCTAAAATTCGCCCCTAAAATTATCCCTGTCTCTCAGAAGAATTATGCTTTTTGTTGAGATGAAAAGTAATATGTTGTTATGGGCCTTTTTTGTTCTTAGTTAGATTAGAATTGTTGCATATAACTTTGCTTTGCTTGTTACATTAAAATGCAAAATTATTTAGGTGATCTTTGAAAATATTTGTTATCTCTAACGTTGTTTGACCTTTTTATTTTAAGATATTTGATTGTGGTGTGTTTTTTATTTTTTAAATTTGGATTTGTTTTACACCTTATGTTTGATTGAACGCCATTATGGTTTTCTTTTAGTATTCTGAATCATCAAAATCGTCATTCATTAGTCATGAACCTATGTATGTGCAAGAGATTGTATGTTATATGGTGGATTGTTAAAACTGGTAGCATTATCCAAACTGGCAGCAGAATTTCAAAGGGTATTTCATTAAAAAGTTTGTTATTTATAAATACCATGGAGTATAAAGGGGTAATAAACTTTGGTTATATTCATGATTATTTGGCATTCGGTATGAATATGTTTTAAAGGCGCCCTTGTCCATAAAATGATGGGTTTTATCGTGTCATTTATGAAATGGTACACCTGTTATCATTCTGAAATTTGAACACTACATGCAATGAATGTTAGTACTGATCATGGCAGAATCGACTTAATTCACTCTTTTCCCTAAAAATATGTCCCATTATTTTGTTGGTTAACTGGAGAAGGATATTCGGAGACCTGTTTGTATACTATCAATCTTCATTGGTCATGAGCGGCAACATTAGGGTTTGAAGCAGCTGGGATTTGTTTTCAAACCCTGATAGATTTATGTTTAAGGGTCTAGATTACATCATATCCATTCCTCTGCATCTCAAAGCAAGCGGTTGCAGCAAAGAATTCACTGTTCAGGGAAGTATAGTGTAAAGTCTTTGTTGATTTGCATTACTGATAGAGGCTTAAGGGTAAGACCGACGAGGCCTTAGGTTCTATCCTCATTGTCATCTTCACTTTGTTAGGCTTGCATAGGTGCATTATTTAAAAAAAAGGATTGACAGGACAGAGCTAGCATGGAGTGAAGACCTGCCACAGATGTAACCGAAGTAAAGCTTAGTGGGTGTGCTTTTGTCTATGATTTAAAGCCCGGTCTATCTATACAACAAAGTTGGAATTATTTTAGGGTTTTAAATTTCGAAGGCAGTAGATGAAGAAGAGACAGAGGTTATAGTGAAAAGAAAGCCAGGAGGTTTCATTTGCAGGTTAGAGCCTGTTGGGACGCGCACCCTAATGACCCTTAAGATGGATAACTCCGCGAGTATGGACTCAAAATAGTCTTAGGGGTGTCAAGGTTAAGTTAAAACTCCTTTTTGTAATAAACTCTTGGTTGAAATCCAAGGTTTAGGGTTTTGGGTGCCCATGGTTTTGTAAAAATGCACAGTATAAATAAGCGCTTGAGTAAAGAAGATAGGTTAGGTTTTATGATGAAAGAAAGATTAAGGTGAAGTTGTGTGCCTGGACGACCTCTACAGCTGTGTGTGCAAAGGGTTTTTGTAAATAAGATTGAGGAACGACCTGCAGCTATGTGCGTAGGGGCCTGCTGCTGTGTGCGCGGCTTTTGAGGACTGAAAGGATCTGCAGCTGAGTGCGCAGATCAAACTGTGGTTTTGTAGCAAGTTGAATAGAACACAGTTTGTGGACGTAGCCCCTACACTGGGGGTGAACCACGTTATATCCGGTGTTGTGGTTTCTTGTGCTGTTTCTGTTTCTGCTTCTTTTATGCATTAATAACTGTATACATCTGATAAGTTAGATCACTGCTAACATTTAGCTTCGCTGTGAATTCCCTGTAGTGGGTTGAGCAAGTCACGACTGTTTATTTATTTGCGAAGTTGTATGTGAATGAATGGTAAAGCTTGCAATTATTGATTAATAAGGTTATTAAAGGGCTAAGGTACAGTAATCCCCCTCTCTGCTTACAGAAACCTGATTCTGCGGAACCCCCATAGCTGTTTCGGGTGAGACTGCAACCTGTGCGCAGGTTGTTGTTGAAAGGGCCAACTCTGTGGGTCTTTTGTTGGTGCACATTAAAGGATTAAACCCGGGTCTGCCCTATTGCCCAACAAATTGGTTCCGTTGTCGGTTGAACTCAGTACCTGCTCAAGAGGGGTGTACATTGTACCTCAAGGGATATATTCTGGAGGCCCTCTGTGAAGGAAATCAGTGATTGGTTAGCTGAGATCTGTTTGAAAGTTGCGCAGCAAGAGAACGCCAATCCGCGGTGTAGTGCAAGTGACTTTTTACAAAGGTATGTTTTTTGTGATGCTTATGAAATTTTCTTTGGTAGTATCCACATAGAGTTGCACCAGTGGTTGTCTAGGTTAACAGAGAAAAGGATGAACTTCCAAGCTCAACGGGTTCCCATGTGGACCCCAGCGAGGGTCAATCTTGTGCAACACATGAACAACGCAATATCCTGCGCTGTTGATTTTTGGACGACGCAAACGTTGGAAGCCTTTGTGACGAAGTTTGCCTTTGACGCAAGTAGCTCCGTTAGCGAAGCTGAATGACAATTATTCAAAGGGCCCCGCGGTAAGTTTTTGAATTTATTAAAGCTTAAGGATTAGAATAAAATTGGCTGAAAAGGGTATATTGCTGTTGAATCAGACTATTAGTTTAGTTGTACTAACATATTTTTGCAAGTGACACTCCCTTCGATGAGCAAAGTGGGTTGCTACGAAACGGAAAAAGGTATAAGAGAGATTTTGACCCCTCTTCCTTAGGTCAGGCTACTGTGTCCACCCCTGCAAACCCTGAAGAGTCAGATTCCGACGAAAACCCTTCGGTGGGAAACCCTCCGGTCACCCCGCAACGCCGCTCCGTTACCCCTGAAATTCCATCGTAGTCTGAGAGTCAACCAGGCCAGAGTATTCTGGCCACAGGCCAGTTTGGCCCCGTAAATCCCCCCCCCCATAGAAGTCCTGTGCCCCTCCCAACCTCCCCCAAAACTCCATGGCCCACCTCGTTGATGATATTAAACTCCCCATCTTTAAAGGCACGGGATCAGAGGACCCAGAACAGTTCTGGTTTCTCTGCGACGCAGTATGGAACGCGAAGAAAATGACAGATCCGGATGTGCGAGCCGCGCAGCTCATTACTTCCTTTCGGGACCAGGCTCTGACATGGTTCATGAAGTTTTTCAGTACCCAGAGCCCTACTTTAGGCGAGATCAAGGTGGCCATACTCAAAGAATTTAAGAAGCCTAAATCGGAGTCGCAGAGCATCACTGAACTCAAGGAGATTCAACAGCGACGAGGCGAATCAGTGTAGGACTTTGATCAGAGATTCAAAGTTCTACTGGACCAAGTCAGCTCTACCATTAGTCCTGTGTAGCACAAGGAATGGTTTATTGCAGCATTGGTACCACATATCAGAACCCCACTCATGCAACAGAAGGTTGCTGACCAGCAGGAGGCTTTAGAAATCGCAATGAAATTAGAGATGGCCCCTGCCAGGGACGACTCTGGTATTGCTCAAATCCAAGCACAGCTAGCCGTGATGGCCCTCGAACTTCGCGAGATGAAAAAGGGAAAACCTGATCGCGAAGAGGTTTGGTGTACGTAATGTTGGACCGAAGGTCACGACAAGGAACGATGTCCTCTGGTAAACAAGTACTTGCAGACAGGTGCACCGAACCCCTTTCCACCACAAGTTCTCTATTGTGAGCTCTGCAAAATGACAGGTCAACACTGACCTGAGAATTGTTACCTGCTGCAAAGGTATGGACAGGGACCTAAGAACTCCTACTGTAATTTTTGCAAATCTGTAGGTCATAATGAGGATGTGTGCCGCACCTATGATGCTTACCGGGTGCACACTAAAGGCCCAAGTAATGATAGTTATGGTTACCAGGGGGGTGCCTCGGGACGAGGTACTTTTGGAGGCCGTGGTGGCATGGTCGGGCGAGGCCAAAGCCAATTCGTGTGTTACAATTGTAACCAAGCTGGGCATTTGGCTCGCGACTGTCGGAACCCCACTACAACGTGTCGGTATTGCCGCGCAGTAGATCATGTCATTGAGCAGTGCCCCCAGTTGATAGCCAATATTCAGGCACGACAGACTACCCCTACTCAGAACCTCCAGATGATTTCTGTGGATCCCCGCCCTACTGCGGCCATCAATGTTGTTACAAGAAGTGGAGTTACGACACACATCCAATGTACACCAACCCGACCTGTCGAAAGTCTAGTTCGCAAGGCTCCTGAGAAAATCCCTGCATTTGATATCATCAAAGAGAAAGAGACATTCATGGAGGCCAAGAAATACTTTGCTGGCCCTAGCCCAAACAGCGCGCCTACGCAGCCTCAGTCACCGCCCCGTGAAGCTTCGCTGGATAAAGTGAGTGTATTGTCTACCTTTTTACAAAATTGTCTCAAACTTTTAAGAAATCAGGATGCTCTGAGTGAGCTGTAGAACGTCATCGCTTCCTGCGAATCTCTGCAAAGCTATGGCTGGGACAAAACTATTCATCGAGTCAGCAGGACTGGCAGGGAAATGCGATTGAATGCTCAGATAGGGGCCTATGATATGACCGATGTTATTCTGGACTTAGGATCTAATGTAAATGTTTTAACCAAAAAAACCTGGGAACAAATGGGGAAACCTACCCTTGCCTGGTCCCCTATACAGTTGAGGCTAGCCAACCAGCAAAAGATTATACCTTTAGGAAGGTTCCTGGATCTCCAAATAGATATTGACGGAGTCAGCACTTTCGCAGACTTCGAAGTAATTGAGATCATTGATGACAACAACCCTTACCTGGCCCTGTTAGGAATTGAATGGGCAATGGCAAATGCCGCAGTCATCAACCTAAAGAAGAGACAGATGGTCTTCGAAGGGAAAGACTTTAGGGTCATCCTGCCCCTGGATCCTTCACAAGGGGAACGATACACAGAACCACTCCGACAGGAGGATAAAGCTGATGCGGAACCCATATCTATTATTGCTGCGCAGGAAGAAGGTTATACGGATCCTCCGGCCGCAGGGTGGGAGTCTGGTAGTTTCTGTATGACGGACTCTGAAGATGAATTAGAAAGCTGGCAACACCGATTATCTGAGCAGCATAGGGGCAGCAATGTCTGCCCTACCAAGTCTCTCAGATGGGTCGACTCACAACCCAGAACTATACCAATGTATGACAGTTCGATAGATCCTGAACCGTTTATTGTAAAATTCTCGGAGCATATACCTGACCTACAGAAAATGGAGGCCCTGGAGTCAGCATTCAGAGCCACAACAGTCAGATGGTGGATGAGTCATAAGAAGCAGATCCCTACCTGGGAAGCATGTCAGAATCTCCTTCGCCTGCGGTTCTCAGACCAGTTGGCAAAGGCGCGAAGCAATTTTGATGGAAAAACTTGCCCCCAGGACCACTTAAGCAAATGCTACGAGGCATGGAAGTATGTCCCTCAGGATGAGTGGGTACATAGATTCCTGCACACGCTGGGACCACTGGCGAAGAACTGGTACGCGGAGGCTGAACTTCACCAAGATACAATAAGTTGGGACTGTCTTGTTCATAGCTTTATCAAAACTTTCTCTACTAATGATGTCTTTCCAGCCCTAGACGCAGCTACAGGATCATCCATACTAAGGTATTTAACGAACAAGAAGTGACCGAACATCGCCCTGATTGGGCCACACAAAAAGCCCTCGCAGTCGACTGTTATAACTTCATAGTCGACGAGGAAGAGGACCCACGCCGTCTTGATATCCCTGAGTCAGAAGGATACTGCGATGTGCATGGTCTAGCATTCGAAGTTTCTGAAGTGACGCAGCCCTTGAAGACGCGCACAGTTAACATTAGATCCGATGCACAGCCTAAGTTTGCTACCATCAGCGACTATTGGGATGACAAGATGGTAAGCAAGGTAACTCAACTACTCCACGAATACCAAGATATTTTTCCGACAAAGTTTTCTAAAATGAAAGGTATCCTCGGAGATATCGATGTAATGAAGATCCCCCTGAAGCCTGATGCAAATCCTGTGAAGCAGCGCCCTTATAGATTTAATCCAAAATACAAGGAGAAGGTTAAGCTAGAGTTGGATAAGATGCTTACTGCAGGAATAATCGAACCGGTTGAAGAATCTGAGTGGATCATCCCTATGGTCGTCCAGGAGAAGAAGACTAAGGGTGAAATCCGAATTTGTGTCGACCTAAGGAAACTCAATGATGCCTGTCTGCACGACCCTTTCCCCACTCCCTTTACAGATGAAGTGCTCGACAATGTCGGAGGTCAAGAAATATACTCTTTTATCGATGGTTTTTCTAGCTACCATCAGATCCGAATTGCTCCAGAGGACCGACATAAGACAACTTTTGCTACCGAAATGGGATCCTTCCAGTATACTGTCATGCCCTTTGGGTTGAAGAATGCACCTGCCATATTTTCTCGATTAGTCATCTCTGCGTTTAAAGAATACATACATAAATTCTTAGAAGTTTACTTTGATGATTGGACTATTTTTGGGCTAGTAAAAGACCATATAACTAGTTTGAGACTTATGTTGGACAAATGCAGACAGCACCAAATCTCCTTGAACTTAAAAAAGTGCATTTTCTGTGCACCCTTTGGCATTCTACTTGGTCATGTGGTATGTAAGCAGGGATTGATGATGGATCCTGCGAAGATCGCTATTATTGTGAACCTCCCACCTCCAAAGTCCGTCAAACAACTTCGCACAACGCTTGGTGATACCGGCTACTATAGGAAATTTATCCAAGGATATGCCAAGATTACCGCCCCAATGGAAAGGCAGCTAAAGAAAGATATTAAGTTCGAATGAACTCCAGAATTCCAAGCAAGCCTCGACATTCTGAAAGAAAAAATGGTCACTTCCCCTATCCTAGTATTCCCTGACTGGAACAAGGAGTTTCATGTGCATGTTGATGCATCCTCTATTGCTTTAGGTGCTGTTCTCGCTCATCCAGGCGCAGGTAATATCGATCACCCTATCTCTTTTGCCAGCAGAAAGTTGTCTACAGCAGAGAAAAACTATACTACGACAGAACGTGAAGGCCTTGCCATGGTATATGCATTACAAAAATTTCAACATTATCTGCTAGGATCTCATTTTAAGATGTTTACTGACCACTCTGCTTTGAAGTACTTAGTTAACAAACCTGTTCTAGGAGGAAGAATATGCAGATGGTTAATTCTATTTCAAGAATATGATTTTGAGATCATTGTTAAGCCTGGAAGAATTAACCTAGGACCTGACCACCTGTCGAGGATCGAGTCAGGTGAAGAACCTACTAATTTGGACGAAGGCCTCCCCGATGCACAATTATTCGCTATCCAGATAGTTGATGAATATTTCCAGGATATTGCTCAGTATTTGTCTACAGGTATTCCCCCTCTAGAGATGACCACACAGCAGAAGAAGCAGTTGGTGGTTCGAGCCGCGGACTTCAATTTAATAGCAGGACAGCTGTATAAAATGGGACCAGATGAGATACTACGCAGATGTGTTTTGGAACAAGAAAAACCTCTAATATTGGCTAAATCACACTCCGGTGTAGCAAGAGGCCACTATGCAGGCAAAGCAACAGCGCAGAAGATTTTGACAGCCGGCTTATGGTGGCCTACACTTCACAAAGATGGCAAAGAATATTGCCACAGCTGCGACATCTGTCAGAGGACAGGTAAACCATCTAGGAGGGATGAAATGCCCCTAGATCCACAAGTAACATTACAGGATTTTGAGAAATGGGCCATTGAATTTGTTGGTCCTATCGACCCCCCTGCGAAAAATTCAGGAGCCAGATACATCATTACAGCAACTGATTATCTTACCCGTTGGGCCGAAGCTCAACCAGTCAAGACCTGTAGCACTGCTACAGCTGCAAAGTTCATCTTCGACAACATTTTATCTAGATTTGGGTGTCCCAAAGTTCTTATGAGTGATCAGGGGTCACATTTCCTGAACAGGACTATTGAAGTATTGACTGAAGAATTTCAGGTGTATCATCAAAAGAGTACTGCATATCATCCACAAGTAAATGGGACTGTCAAAGCTTTTAACAAAATCCTTGAGCATGCCTTGACAAAGGTTTGTAACGCTAACAGGAATGATTGGGATCTTCGAATTCCAGCAGTACTATGGGCTTACAGAACTACTTGCAAAAATTTGAAAGGCCATACACCCTTTCGACTAGTTTATGGGCAAGAAGCTGTCATGCCCATGGAATACATTGTTCCCAGCCTCCGGATATCTGCTTTGACCGAGATGGATGACCCAGCCATAATCACAGAAATACTGAAACAGATATTAGAACTTGAAGAGGATAGATTTGTTGCAGGCTTCCAACAACAGGTGCAGAAAGCTCGAGGAAAAGCGTGGCATGATAGACACATCAAGAAGAAACATTTTCAGCAGGGTGATCTTGTGCTCCTTTATGACAGCAAATCCATGAAGTTCCCAGGAAAGTTTAAGACTCATTGGAAAGGACCGTATGTAGTACAGAAAGTTATTGACGGGGGCGCAGTCCAGCTAGCTAAGTTAAATGGTGAGCTTTTTCCCTCTATGATAAATGGGAGCCATTTAAAAAAGTACACAGACAGGCCAGGTACTCAAAATGGGAGGTAGCACCAAGAAAATAAGCGAAGATGCTCGTAGCATTATGGATTATCGTAGTCTGTTTTGTCTAAAGGATGCAAAGCTACAGGTTGGTCGTAGGTTACAGGGTCAGACTGTGTTGAAGTCGAAGGTTGTCAAGGTGTGTCGCAGCCCAAAATGTGACGGATGGGACATAATGTATTCGGCGGCGCTGGCACGGGAGTTGCTCTCATTACTGGTCATAATGAGATTTTGGGAAAATCCGGCGCTGTTTGGAGCATATTTCCGGAACTTCGTCAGATTTGGCACCATTACTGCACCATGATGCCAAATTCCGCCTCAGGATTCTATAAGGAGCCATCTCGACCTGTGTTTTCTGCCTGAAGCACATCTGTGAGATATTCAGCCCGAACTATGTCGAACGACTATAACGTTCAGGAGCTAGTACGAGAAGTAAGGGACAGAGGTCTGTAGCACCTTCTAAGTACCCCGCCAGCACATCCCTACTTGGCTAAGTACATCGACAGGCAGGAGTTTGCTTTAAATTTGCAAATACGGCCAGGAGTTTGCTCTAACGTAGAGCAACCAAGGGCGTGAGGCCTCGCAGAAAGACTCTGGGGAATCCCTCCAGGCAGTCTTTCGGCGTAGCAGAACCATGGCAGCTATATTCCTTCCGCAGTGGGACATGCAATCCCAGGGGACCCCAAAGTCGTGGATGGTCAGGTATCGGCCATCGGAGTGAAGGATGGTGTTGCAGGTGGTCGCGACGGCTTTCATCAACAAAAATTCTGCAAAGGACAGAAGTACGCAGCCGGAAGCAGCATGGAGAGCTTCAGCAAGCAGTACACTATGTCTCATCAGTGGAATTCTGCCACCAGAGAAACTGAAGAGTGTCCCGGGATGGGCCACTGGTGAGTCTTAGGGGCCTGTTGGGATGCGCACCCTAATGACCCTTAAGATGGATAACTCCGTGAGTATGGACTCAAAATAGTCTTAGGGGTGTCGGGGTTAAGTTAAAACTCCTTTTTGTAATAAACTCTTGGTTGAAATCCAGGGTTTAGGGTTTTGGGTGCCCATGGTTTTGTAAAAATGCGCAGTATAAATAAGCGCTTGAGTAAAGAAGATAGGTTAGGTTTTATGATGAAAGAAAGATTAAGGCGAAGCTAAGATTGGTTTTATGGAAAAAGTTTAAGTCCCAACTGTGTGCGTGGATGACCTCTGCAGCTGTGTGCGCAGAGGATTTTTGTAAAGAAGATTGAGGAACGACCTGCAGCTGTGTGCGCAGGGGCCTGCTGCTGTGTGCGCGGCTTTTGAGGACTGAAAGGATCTGCAGCTGAGTGCGCAGATCAAACTGTGGTTTTGTAGCAAGTTGAATAGAACACAGTTTGTGGACGTAGCCCCTACACTGGGGGTGAACCACGTTATATCCGGTGTTGTGGTTTCTTGTGTTGTTTCTGCTTCTGCTTCTTTTATGCATTAATAACTGTATACATCTGATAAGTTAGATCGCTGCTAACATTTACCTTCGCTGTGAATTCCCTGTAGTGGGTTGAGCAAGTCACGACTGTTTATTTATTTGCGAAGTTGTATGTGAATGAATGGTAAAGCTTGCAATTATTGATTAATAAGGTTATTAAAAGGCTAAGGTACAGTAATCCCCCTCTCTGCTTGCAGAAACCTGATTCTGCGCCCCCCCCATAGCTGTTTCGGTTGAGACTGCAACATGTGCGCAGGTTGTTGCCAAAAGGGCCAACTCTGTGGGTCTTTTGTTGGTGCGCATTAAAGGATTAAACCCGGGTCTGCCCTATTTCCCAACAGAGCCAAACAATACAGACTGGATAATGAAATTTCCTAGGTCTGCTAAACTAATAAAGAAAGCAGGATGGTTTAATTTCTATGAGAAATTACAAGGTTACCACTCATAGGTAACCATGTTATTTATTAAAAATTATAGAGATGAGAAAGTTCAGCTGCAAAGCCTAAAAGTTAGGGTAAACGAGGATTCTATTGCTGAGGCAATAGGCGTTTCGACACAGGGGGGGAAATGGTTTAAACAACAGGATTTCCAAGGCAATTTTAGTGAATTTTTGATGCCAGGATGTGAAAAGCTAGATTGGAAAAATGGTTTCCATGTTAGAAAAATGAAGCCATGCTGGAAGATTCCTTTGGAGATGATACAAAAATACATCACATGCGATGGCAGGTATGACAGAGTGTTAAAATGCCATCTAAAATTGCTAATGCACATCAATGGAAGTATACAGGTAAATATCCCATTTTATTTATTAAAAATTCTCCAAAAGATGATCTCCATGGTTCAGAGCCATCCCGAGCATACTGCTCGATCTGTCTATCATCAAGGCTTAATTAAACTATTGATTTTAGCTCAGTTGCAAAAGGAAGGAAGAACATGGGAATCCCTGTTAACAAAGCTAGGGTTTTAGGACAACCCTAAAAAGAAAGGAAAAAGAATGATGGAAAATATTGACCAGCAAACAACAAGTCCTAAAAAACTAGTTCAAACTGTTGAGAAAGAAGGAAAGAATACTGCTGAGAAACCCAGCCAGGAAGGCTTGTGCCCTGAAGCTTCCTGCAAAAATGAAAACCCTGAAAAACTGAGTGTTATGCTGAAAAGTATAGCTTCAAAGAATAAAATTTGTAAACAGTTATTCAAAGTAGAGAAGCCAAGAACCAGGTTAAGGAAGAAGATGCAAACATAGGAAAGAGCAGCACATGAAGATGCCATGGATGTTGTAGTGATAGATGATGCTTGTAGTGAAGAAACTGTACATACATCAAAGGATCAGTATGGTATAGATATTGAAAGGTTTATTGATATTCAAGGTGTTGCAGGCTCTATACCAGAAGCTTTTTGCACAGACAAGTAGGATAATCCAGATGATGGTTTAGCATCAAAGACTTTATAGGAAGAAGAAGTCCATGTAAGAGAAGAAGACTTGGAAATATCTCTAGAACTAAGCCAAGTTAGGAAGTCTATGCAAACACATAAAGAACAAACTAGGTATCTACAAGACATAAATGAAAAATTGATGGTAGCCAACAAGAGACTTCGTGAATATCTGGAGGATAAAGAGACAGAATATCAAAAGTTGCTGATAATTTCCAAAGATATTCTAAGGGAGAAATGAGCCATTCAGAAGTAGCTGGAACTAGTCAAAGCTCAGAACAAGGAGTACAATAAGGATGTTGAATTCGCCAGATTGTAGAAGCGTTCACAGGTTTTTAGTGATTTAGCTACACTAGCAGAGGCTTCTAGAATCCTTTAGAAGTTGAATTGTAATTGGTTTTTGAAGTTATGTTGTTTATTTGACAGATGTATTACACTTTCACTTAAATACTTTTTAAAAGGGATTGACTTCCCTATTTTTGTGTAGGTACGATCCATATATGTAGGATATTATAGTTAGTTTAAAGAAAACAATATTTTGTATTTAAAGGGGTCTCGGGAGGAGACAGGGGGTTGGCATTTTTTGAGTTATGAAGACCCAGTTTTGATCACTATCTGTATAACATAAAATACTCTACAGCTTCAATACAGGTTCTACCTTGAATGAGCATGATTATGATTTGTCTGTGTATGTTATGAATTGTGTTTCCTGTAACTTATCATGTATATGGTCCATTGAATTCCATTACTGTGATTCTTATTTTGAAATACAATTACCTTTTAAACTTTCAAAAAATAGAGGCAGTTTCATTGCATGACTTTATGATCATAGTTACTGATATATTGGACTTTCTGTCTTGTTTTATGTTATACAGTTCCTGTATGATTTCATGATTCTCTTATAGCTCTGATTGACATACCAGCCTAGTACATTGATAATTGTGTGATTTTTCCAATAGCTTTGATTTCATACCAGCTTGGTTTTCATTTTGATTTCATTGATTTGTACATTTTTGAAAAATATTTCCTTAAGCTTGAACCCCTGTAGTCTAGGTTCAACTTTAGGGATAACATCTTCTGGCGCCGTTGCAGGGGACGGACAAAGGAAAATGATATCTTCCCTAGGTAATCGACATTTTCATGAAACTGATTTTGCAGGTTGAACAAAATCAGTCAGATATGATATAGACTACATTCAGTCACCTTTTAAAAAGCTGCAGTGGCTTCAAAAAATATAGGAACTCGAGGAAATCCCTCATCCCCTTTGAATCCAGGAGTCTTAGATCCCGAACAGTTGTTAAAGGAGGCTAGGAGAAATTTAATTTCTACTTCATCAGAAAAATTTAAACAGCCTACAGCCTTGGACATCCCTGAATCTTCATCAATTCCAGTTCCTTCTTTTAACCCACATTTAGAAAAAGGAAGAGAGGAGTTAGACTTGTTATTTACCCCTTCCCAAATTGACAATTTCCGTGTTTTTACAAATCCTTTGCTGTCAGAGAAGGTTAAGATTGAAGCATTGCAAACAGGAGCTTCATCCTTATTTTCAACCCATATTTATTTGGTTAAGACTGTCCCAGTGAATCAATCAAATCCTGGTAATTTGTCTCCCTCATCACAACAGTCAAGTAGCTTTCAGTCTAATACAAACTTAAACACTTCCAGCCCTTGAATGGCTCACCCTCAAAATTGAATTGCTGCTATGGTAGCAGCAAGGTATGCCCCACTTGTTTTACCCCAGCCTCTCAATGCTCTCCCAACAGGAGATTATCAAAAGTACTTTCCAAGGTTTAATGGCCAGGGAGAGGCTACTGCAAAAGAACATTGGGATACATTCTGTAGTTATGCAGACAATCAAAATTTTGAACATGAGGATGTTTGGATGAGGGTTTTTGTTCAAAGTTTAGATGGTGAGGTTAGAAAATGGTTTAGGGAATTACCACCAAACTCCATAGATGGCATAGATGCTTTAGAAGAAGCATTTATGAGACAGTGGGGGGACACTAAAGACTATTTGTATTACATGACAGAGTTTGGATCTTTAAAGCGAAAAAAGGATGAGGCTATGGGAGACTTTTCCAAAAGATTCAACAAAATGTACAGTAGGATTCTAGCAGAAATAAACCTACTGAGACAGCAGCAAAGTTAACCTATGCAAACTCATTTGATCATGAGTTTTCTTTATTATTAAGAGAAATAAAATTTGTGTCACTTCAAAATATGCAAAATGCAGCATTAGAAGTTGAGTCAAATATTTTGGCCTCAAATAAACTCGAAGAGGAAACATAACACCAAATTGTTGACAAAAAGGGAAAAAGGGAAATCATTACATCCAGCCATACAGGAAGGTCAACAGATAACAAAATGGATGAAATGAGTAAAATCATAAAAAATTTGTCTACTAAGATTGATAGATTGGAAATGAGGCTGTGGGAGACTTTTCCAAAAGATTCAACAAAATGTATAGTAGGATTCCAGCAGAAATAAAACCTACTGATACAGCAGCAAAGTTAACCTATGCAAACTCATTTCATCATGAGTTTTCTTTATTATTAAGAGAAAGAAAATTTGTGTCACTTCAAAATATGCAAAATGCAGCATTAGAAGTTGATTCAAATATTTTGGCCTCAAATAAACTCAAAGAGGAAACAGAACACCAAATTGTTGACAAAAAGGGAAAAAGGGAAATCATTACATCCAGCCATACAGGAAGGTCATCAGATAACAAAATGGATGAAATGAGTAAAATCATAAAAAGTTTGTCTACTAAGATTGATAGGTTGGAAATGGGAAATAGAAAACAGAATAAACCCATACCTGAAGGTGATAGAAATCAGAATCAGTTTAGAAGACCTTTTGCTCCTAGGTTCTTGCCAAGAGAAAGACGAAATAATGATATACAGAGAGATAGATGAGAAAATGAAGAACGAAAGATTCAACCTCCTTTTCAAAACAATAATGTCAAAGATGATGAATCATATGAAATAGATGAAGGGGATTTAGATGGTTTGGAAGAAGAAGAACATAATATTGGTCAGTTTGATGATGATTCTTCCTCTCATTTTCTGACTAGATCTGATTATCAGTATGCTACAGAAATAGATCATTATGAAGGAGATGATTATCAGATGTCTATGCCTAAAGTATGTCAGGAAATACCACAAAAATCATATGGTTTAAGATCAAGGGTAAAACATGCAGCACAAACTAAAAAAATTGGTGAAAGCTCTTCCTCTTAAACAAAATATGTCTACAAATCAGAAACAAATTGTAAATGAGAGAAAAGTTGAAGTTGTAAATCCTGAGGAAATGAATAAATCTGTAAGTGGTTTCAGTTTTCAACATGAGCTTAATAAGGTGAATATCCCTGTGCCTTTAACAGAATTAATTAAGAGTAAAGTTTACAGGGAAGCAACTTTTAAAACATTCAGAAATGTAGTGAATTCTACTCCTATCACATCTGATGAGATCAATTTGCAGGATGAAAAACCTACTATCATTGTAGGATCAAAAACTTTTGATCATCCTGATGATAATTCTGAATATCCTCCTCCTTTTTATATAACCTTTTCAATACATGATCAGCTATTGCATAATTGTCTGCTAGATTCAGGAGCTTCACATAATCTCATGCCAAAAACAGTCATGGAAGCTTTAAGACTGAGTGTTACTAAACCATACCATGATTTGTATGCATTTGATTCTAGGGCAGTGAAATGTATTGGAGTAATCAAGGATTTGGTGGTGAATTTAACCCAGGTACCCATGAAGAGTGTATTGATGGATATAGTGGTAGCAGTTATTTCTCGTAAATTTGGTATGTTATTGTCTAGATCTTGGGCAAAGAAAGTGGGAGGAACTCTGCAGATGGATCTTTCATATGCTACAATTCCAGTATTTGGGGGAGAATTCAGAAGACTTTACAGAGAGGTACAGATGGAATATTTGGTAAGTGATAGTAGACACCCTAATAATCATCCTATCTATTCAATTGATGAAAATTTTGGTTCTTGTATATAGCAACTAAATGATGAAACTGAGGGGTTTTACAAGTGCAAAAGGATATTCCAGTTCAGGTAAAGAAAGAGGAACCAGATAGATTGTGGCAGATGTATTTTGATGGTGCATCAAGTAAAGAGGGGGCAGGAGCAGGAGTATTATTGATTTCAGCTGGAGGTGAGGTTATTCCCTTATGTACAAATTGGAATTTAAAACAACAAATAATACTGTTGAATATGAGGCTTTGATTCTTGGGTTAAGAGCAGCAAAATACTTAAGTATAAAAAGAACTTGTTGTGTTTGGCGACTCCAAATTAGTTATTCAGCAAGTAAAAAGGGTTTACCAAGTAAAGCAGTATTTATTGAGGGTCTATAGGAATGAGGTCTGGGATCTAATTGAAAATTTCTTCATAGCCTTCAATATCACCTTTGTCCCAAGAGAATATAATGAGACAGTTGATTCCCTAGCTTTAGCAGCAGCCTATTTCAAGGTTCCAAAGGTAACTCATCTGAAGTATTCAATTGATGTAAGGTATAGACCTGCTGTCCCAGATAATATTAAACATTGGAAAGTGTTTAATGATGATCAGGAAATAAAAGAATTTCTAGAATTAGTAGGTGAATTCTCAGATGATGCAGTTGATCATGAATAGGATTCAGAATGGTTAGAAAATGAACCTTGTAGAAATAATTCAATTGTTGATCACAAAATTGTTGAGTTAAAAGGGAATTTCATTCCTAAGAGACTTATTCCTTTAGAAATATTGTTTTCAAAAGATGATACACTGATAAAACCCACACTACAGACTACTGAGGAAAATGTTATGGAATATAATATTGGTTCTGAAAATTAGCCTAAGATGATAAAACTGTCAAAATTGCTGTCAGATGAAGAAAGAAGAAAATATGTTGGTTTACTGAAAGAATATAAAGATATTTTTTCTTGGTCATATCATGATTTAAAAACAAATTATACCAGCATAATTCAGCACAAAATCCCTCTAAAACCAAACACTAATCCTTTTAAACAGAATCCTAGAAGGCTTAACCCAGCATTGCTGCCAGTAATTGAAAAAGAGAGGAAAAAACTACTAGATGCAAAAATTATTGTGCCTTTGAGGTATTCATCTTGGGTTGCTAATTTAGTGCCTTTACGTAAGAAGAATGGAGAGATAAGACTATGTTTAGACTTCCGAAACTTGAATAGATCTTGCCTCAAGGATAACTATTAATTACCAAAAATAGATCAGATTTTGCAGAGGATTGGAGGTTCTCACAGAATTTCAATGATTGATGGATTTTCTGGTTATAACTAGATTGCAGTTCAGCCGGAGGACCGAGAAAAAAAAATCATTTACTACTCCATTGGGCACCTTTATGTATGACAAAATGCCCTTTGGACTCATGAATGCAGGTGCTACTTTTCAGAGGGATATGGATATAGCCTTTGTGGGTGAGAATGAAAAGTTTGTAGTGATAGACCAAGATGACATCACAGTCTTTTATAAGTCTGATGAAGATCATCTTAAAAATTTGAGACAAATTTTCATTAAATGCAGAAAGTTTGGTTTATCACTAAACCCAAAAAAGTCTCACTTTGCCCTGATTGAAGGCAAATTGTTAGGCCACATTGTTTCTGCTGAAGGAATAAAGATAGATCCAGAGAGAGTCAAGGCTATCTTAAAAATCAGCATTGCTAGAAATAAAAAAGAAATTCAATCTTTTGTTGGAAAAATCAATTTTTTAAGATGGTTTATTCCCAATTTTGCAGAAATAATAAAGCATATTACTCAGATGCTTAAGAAAGATAGGGAGGTTAAGTGGTCTAACCAGGCTAAACAAGCATTTGAAGCCATAAATCAAGCATTAATAGAAGCCCCAGTGTTGATGGCTCCTAATTATACAGAATATTTTGAAATCTTCTCATTTGCATCAGAAGACACTATAGCTACTGTATTACTACAAAAGAACTCAGATAATTTGGAACAGCCAATTTCATTCTTCAGTAAAACATTAAGAGACTCAGAGCTGAAATATAATATAATGGAAAAGCAATCATATGCTTTAGTTAAAGCTCTTAAATTTTTTAGAATATATGTTTTACATTCTATGGTTGTGGCATATGTCCCAAATTCAGCAGTCAAAGAGACTCTAGCACAGCCTGACAGCGAAGGAAAAAGAGTTAGATGGATAGCTAAAGTCATGGAATATGACGTAGAAATTAAACCAACAAAGTTGGTAAAAGGACATGGATTAGCTAAAAATCTGATGGAATCAAATTGTTAAGTTTTGAATCTTCATGTGATGGAAGAACAGTCAGAGCAGGTTATGGCAACATAACACAGTAAGCAGCAGGTTTATAACATGTATGGTGAATCTAATTGGTATAAAGATGTTGTCTATTTCCTTTTGTATTTACAATGCCCTCTCGAATTAAATAGGAATGAATGTAGATCGTTAAAACTAAAGGAAATGAAGTATGTTTTAATAGACCATATTTTGTACTGGAAGGATCCGGGAGGAATATTGTTGAAATGTCTGGAGAAATCCGAAGTTGATGCTGTGATCGTAGAATTGCATAGTGGAGCTTGTGGGGGGCACAAGTACTGGAAGGAAACTGCTTTCAAAATCCTGAGAGCAGGATATTATTGGCCTACCATTTTCTCAGATGTATATCATCAGGTTAGATCGTGTGTGGAATGTCAAAAAATTGCAGGTAAGCATAAGCTTCAGTCCTTACCTTTGAAACCTATTTCAGTGAATGGTCCATTTCAGCAGTGGGGTCTAGACTTTATTGGTGAAATTCATCCTCCCTCTAGTGGAAAGCATAAATGGATTCTAACTGCTACTGATTTTTTCACTAAATGGGTGGAAGAAATTCATACAAGGAGAGAAACTGAACAAATCATAATTAATTTCCTTCAAGAAAACATTCTGGCTAGATTTGGATGCCCTAGGAAATTAGTTACTGATAATGCCCCTACTTTCAAATCAAAAAAGATGGTGAGCTTTTGTCAAGAAAATAATATTAGCTTAAAACAGTCCACACCATACTATCCACAAGGAAATGGATTAGCAGAATCCAGTAACAAAAATATTGTAAACAGTATCAAGAAAATGCTATTTGAAAACAAAAGGAGTTGGGATACCAAACTAAAATTTGCTCTCTGGGCTGATAGAGTAACAATTAAAAAGTCAATTGGGACATCCCCTTTCCAATTGGTATATGGAATTGATGCTATTTTTCCTGTTCAATTAGTGACCCCAGTCCTTAAGTTTATGCAGGAAATAAAAGAAGAACCAGATGATATCAGAAGAAGAATGTTCCAGATAGTTCAGTTTCAGCAGGAGAGGGAAGCTATCAAGGATATAGCTGAGAGACATCAAAGACGAATGAAGGAAAGCTTTGATAAAAAAGTTAAAAAAGAGATGTTTGCAGTTGGTGACCTTGTTCTCAGATGGGATGCAAGAAAGGAAGAAAAAGGTAAGCATGGGAAGTTTGAAAACTTATGGATAGGGCCTTTTTCAGTCATAAAGATCCTTGGAAACAATACTTTTGTCTTACAAAATCTGAAAGGTGAAGAGATTGCAGGTCCAGTCAATGGACATTTCTTAAAGCATTTTTACACATATTGAAAGACAAAGTGTTATTGTACATAGTCAATGTATATATCATTTTTGCTTCAGATAAGACTCCAACCCAATAAGATAGAAATGACATTAGCAAATTGCTGAAGACACTGGTCAACATGTTCTCAAAGTTTCACAGGAAAACTTTGTCCCCAGATGGAGCCAGATGTTATCTCTAAGATTGTTTGACCTTTTTATTTTAAGATCTTTGATTGTGATGTGTTTTTATTTTTTAAATTTGGATTTGTTTTACACCTTATGTTTGATTGAACGCCATTATGGTTTTCTTTTAGTATTCTGAATCATCAAAATCTACATTCATTATTCATGAACCTATGTATGTGCAAGAGATTGTATGTTATATGGTGGATTGTTAAAACTGGTAGCATTATCCAAACTGGCAGCATTTTACTTACTGGCAGCAGAATTTCAAAGGGTATTTCATTAAAAAGTTTGTTATTTATAAATACCATGGAGTATAAAGGGGTAATAAACTTTGGTTATATTCATGATTATTTGGCATTCGGTATGAATATGTTTTAAAGGAGCCCTTGTCCATAAAATGATGGGTTTCATCGTGTCATTTATGAAATGGTACACCTGTTATCATTTTGAAATTTGAACACTACATGCAATGAATGTTAGTACTGATCATGGAAGAATTGACTTAATTCACTCTTTTCCCTAAAAATCTGTCCCATTATTTTGCTGTTTAACTGGAGAAGGATATTCGGAGACCTGTTTGTATACTGTCAATCGTCATTGGTCATGAGCAGCAACATTAGGGTTTGAAGCAGCTGGGATTTGTTTTCAAACCCTGATAGATTTTATGTTTGAGGGTCTGGATTACATCATATACATTTCTCTGCATCTCAAAGCAAGCGGTTGCAGCAAAGAATTCCCGGTTCAGGGAAGTATAGTGTAAAGGCTTTGTTGATTTGCATTATTGACAGAGGCTTAATGGTAAGACCGACGAGGCCTCGGGTTCTATCCTCATTGTCATATTCACTCTATTAGGATTGCATAGGTGCATTATTTAAAAAAAAAGGATTGACAGGCCATAGCTAGCATGGAGTGAAGACCTGCCACAAATGTAATCGTAATAAAGCTTACTGGGTGTGCTTTTTGTCTATGATTTAAAGTCCGGTCTGTCTATACAACAAAGTTGGAATTATTTTAGGGTTTTAAATGTCGAAGGCAGCAGACGAAGAAGAGCCAGAGGTTATAGTGAAAAGAAAGCCAAGAGGTTTCATTTGCAGGTTAGAGCCAAACAATACAGACTGGATAATGAAATTTCCCAGGTCTGCTAAACTAATGAAGAAAGCAGGATGGTTTAATTTCTGTGAGAAGTTACAAGGTTACCACTCACAGGTAACCATGTTATTTATTAAAAATTATAGAGATGAGAAAGTTCAGCTGCAAAGCCTAACAGTTAGGGTAAACGAGGATTCTATTGCTGAGGCAATAGGCATTCCGACACAGGGGGAAAATGGTTGAAACAACAAGATTTCCAAGGCGATTTTAGTGAATTTTTTATGCCATGATGTGAAAAGCTAGATTGGAAAAACGGTGTCCATGTTAGCAAAATGAAGCCAGGATGGAAGATTCCTTTGGAGATGATACAAAATTACATCACATGCGATGGCAGGTATGACAGAGTGTTAAAATGCCATCTAAAATTGCTAATGCACATCAATGGAAGTATACAAGTAAATCTCCCATTTTATTAATTAAAAAGTCTCCAAAAGATTATCTCCAGGGTTTAGAGCCATCCCGAGCATACTACTTGATCTGTCTATCATCAAGGCTTAATTAAACTATTGATTTTAGCTCAGTCGCAAAAGGAGGGAAGAACATGGGAATCCCTGTTAACAAAACTAGGGTTTAAGGAAAACCCTAAGGAGAAAGGCAAAAGAATGATGGAAAATATTGACCAGCAAACAACAAGTCCTAAAAAACCAGTTCAAACTGTTGAGAAAGAAGGAAAGAATACTGCTGAGAAACCCATCCAGGAAGGCTTGTGCCCTGAAGCTTCCTGCAAAAATGAAAACCCTGAAAAAATGAGTGTTATGCTGAAAAGTATAGCTTCAAAGAATAAAATTCGTAAACAGTTATTCAAGACAAAGAAGCCAAGAACCAGGTTAAGGAAGAAGATGCAAACAGAGGAAAGAGTAGCACATGAAGATGCCATGGATGTTGTAGTGCTAGATGATGCTTGTAGTGAAGAAATTGTACATACATCAAAGGATCAGTATGGTATATATATTGAAAGGTTTATTGATATTCAAGGTGTTGCAGGCTGGATACCAGAAGCTTTTTGCACAGACAAGCAGGATAATCGAGATAATGGTTCAGCATCAAAGACTTTACAGGAAGAAGAAGTCCATGTAAGAGAAGAAGACTTGGAAATATCTCTAGAACTAAGCCAAGTTAGGAAGTCTATGAAAACATATAAAGAACAAACTAGGTATCTGCAAGACATAAATGAAAAATTGATGGTATCCAACAAGAGACTTCATGAAGATCTGGAGGATAAAGAGACAGAATATCAAAAGTTGCTGATAATTTCCAAAGATATTCTAAGGGAGAAATGAGCCATTCAGAAGCAGCTAGAACTATTCAAAGCTAAGAACAAGGAGGACAATAAGGATGCTGAATTCGCCAGATTGCAGAAGCATTCACAGGTTTTGAGTGATTTAGCTACACTAGCAGAGGCTTCTAGAAGCCTTTAGAAGTTGAATTGTAATTGGTTTTTGAAGTTATATTGTTTATTTGACATATGTATTACACTTAAACTTAAATACTTTTTAAAAGGGATTGACTTCCCTATTTTTGAGGAGGTTCGATCCATAGATGTAGGATCTTATAGTTAGTTTAAAGAAAACAATATTTTGTATTTAAGGGGTTCTCGAGAGGAGACAGGGGGTTGGCATTTTTGGAGTTATGAAGACCCAGTTTTGATCACTATCTGTATAACATAAAATACTCTACAACTTCAATATAGGTTCTACCTTGAATGAGCATGATTATGATTTATCTATGTATGTTATGAATTGTGTTTCCTGTAACTTATCATGTATATGGTCCATTGAATTCCATTACAGTGATTCTTATTTTGAAATACAATTACCTTTTAAACTTTCAAAAAACAGAGGCAGTTGCATTGCATGACTTTATGATCGTAGTTACTGATATATTGGACTTTGTGTCTTGTTTTATGTTATACAGTTCCTGTATGATTTCATGATTCTCTTATAGCTCTGATTGACATACCAACCTAGTACATTGATAATTGTGTGATTTTTCCAATAGCTTTGATTTCATACCAGCTTGGTTTTCATTTTGATTTCATTGATTTATACATTTTTGAAAAAGATTTCCTTAAGCTTGAACCCCTGTAGTCTAGGTTCAACTTTAGGGATAACACTATTCATCCTTGTGATCTTCATTAGAAAAATATCTTGTGTCATTATTGAAAGGTATACTAATAATAACTTGGTGGTATTTCATATATCATTGTTGAAAAGTAAGTACTAATCCTGTAACTGATTAAGTATGATACAGGTACCTTTATTGAAGACGAACTTCATGCATCATTATATATTCAATATTAATTGTGTAGAATGTGGTACTAGCATATTTTATAGGAAACTATCGAGGGATCTTGTTGAAAGAAAATATATCCTTGTGATCTTTCATTAGAGGAAATTTCAACTCAAAATGGGCCTTTCAACTCTAATTCAAATTCCATGTCATCATGTGTTAGCCAATGAAATTGATTTAAATTTGAAATACCGTATAGGTTGTAAACACTTTTTTAATATGAATTTGGGGATAGGTATCATAAAAAAACCACTTTTTATTTGTATTTTCGACATATCTCATCGTGTTTTTACTCAAATTTCGATCGGGAGAGCTTGTTGGATGCGGAATTAAATTTCACACCCAATGAGTACCCACTCGCCATACTTTTGACAGACCCCTCTACCCAAAAAACAAGAAATACCTGAAAAAACGTGATGATGATGTCGAAAATACAAACAAAAAAGTATTTTTTTTCTTTTCATCCTCCAAAATTAATAAATATTATTTTATTATTTTAACTATTATTTTATTAATATTTTTTAGGAGGCCCATTTTGAGTTGAAATTTCATGTAATGGTTGAAAGTATCTTGATATAGTATCCTTGTAGTATATCAAATACCTTTGTTGAAATGCATCTTTGTAAAATATCATAGTGATGGTTCATGCATCTTGTTGGAAAAATATCGTGGTGACACTTCATGCATCCTTGTAGGAAAATTATTTCAGTGATAAATCATCAAAAAGAATCTTGGTAATGCATATTACATTATTGACTTATTTGAACACATTTCATGTATATTAGATGCATTTCATATGGTTGAAATTGATTAGAATAAGATTCAAGTAGATCCATTTCAAGTATTTTGTTGAAGAACTATCTATATCTTGAGTACCTTGCATATACTGAAGTATTCCATGTAATGAATAAGAAATTTGTTTTTTTGAAAGATATATTTTAAGATGAATAGTATATTTTTTTACTGCTAACCATGTATTTGTTGGGAATGTAAAAAAGCATCATTGTTAAAACAACATCTCTATTTCAAGTATCTTTATTGAATAATATGGTTTAGTTGTTGGGATTGAGTTCCTGGATTTCCTCAGAGAGAATTCTAGTATATGTTTCCAGAGAGGTATTCTGGTGGATTGTCACCCCTTTTCTTCTGTCATATCACTCTACTAGTCCAATTTCTCTCACAAGAATCTAGGAAATGGGATGATGACCCCATAGGTAGTGGAGACAGGCATGAAAGTAGTAGTGGGAAGCATTGAGGTTCTCAGAAGAGGCAGTTCTAAGAGTTTCTAAACCAGTTGTGCTCTTGTTGTGGGAGGAACATTATCCCATTGAATCTAGTTTCCCATATTTGAGATAAGTATTCTCTCATGTGTTATTCATGTTGTTGTGTTCTGTATAGGTTCCATGGTGACTGATTTATTCTATCTTTATGTTCATGGTTTAGTAGTTAAATAATACTCTTACATCATGTATCATACATTCATATACCTGATGTTAATCATATGGCTGGTTGAAATATGATTTTTAGGTGAATGTATCTTTGTTGATATTTGAATACCCTGTAATGGGGATTGAATATTGACCCTTTCTACTAGTCCTGGTTCTCACATAGGAAGCGATAAAATGGGATGGTGATATATTGATGAACAAGTTAAGTGAAAGGATTCACATCCCATAGGTAGTGGAGATAGACACAGAAGTAGTAATGGGAAGTAGTGTGGTTTCTCGGAAGAGGAGTTCTGAGAAATACTACTTGAAAGATTAAGGTAGTGATCTCTTTGAAATTTGTAAAAGCATGTATGTATTATGCATCGAGAACGATGTATGGTTTAAGGGGGAGGCGATGTAATACCTCGTTTGTTAAGCCCCGAAGATATCTAATTTGTAATTGTTTATTATGGTGGCATAGGTTTCCAAAAAGGGTGTCTTTAAGGACCTAGAGACATTATTATTATTTTGGAAATAATTAAATAATGAAAACAACTCGCATATCGGGGATCACTAAAAGAGTATGGGAGGCCTAGATCCACAATGTGAGGGGGAATGGGGACATTCCTAGAACTTTAGAAATTTTTTGTTGATGTTGGTCCATATTTATGTTTTTGTGGATTTATTAGTTGATGATCACCCAAACATTGTACAACGGAACCAAATTTTGATTATTTTAACATATGTTGGTTATTCAGCCTAATTTATGATTTAGTGGGCCTCCTTGGTCTTTGGGTGGGTTCCACTTGGTGATTGATATCCTTTGGTGGTTTTATAACTCCTTTGTTGAGGTTACACTTGGTTTTGTAACTCCCACATGCACAAGTTTTCTCTCACTGGCTATTTTTATCCTTAACACCTCAAAAATTTTGTAAATACTTATGTAACTCCATGTGTAAATAATTGTGTAAATACTTGTGTAACTCTTGTGTAAATCCTTGTGTAACCCACCTTTTATATTTTGGGAATATGCCTTGGCTTGTGTGACACCTCACCTCACCAAGGATAATTTTAGGGGCCAATTTTAGCCCAGTGGGATATTTTTCCATGTTTTTCTCCGAAAAAAGATTCACCATTTTGCATTTTTTGAAGCCCTGATTTGCCCAATTTTGATGGGGTAAACATTTTTCTCCCTAAAAATTGCCAAATTATTATATAAATGATATAAAATCCTTGGAAATTAAAATATTTTTTGAAAAATATCGTCAATCGTTTTCTAGTTGGTGTTTCAAGAATTGGTAATATTCGCCAACATTTATACACTTTTAAATAAGTATGGTTCCTTAAAATCATCTCTGCACCTCACTAATTTTGATTCCTCTTCATGGATGATGTGCCCACACATGAATTTGAGTTGGGTGGAGTGGCTTGGAGTCATTCTCCTTGAAATTCAAATTGCTTCAGTCGGATTAGAGTTAACCTATTGTGGTTGAATTTCCCCCCTTGAATTGACTCAAGTGGGCTTAGCTTGGTTTTATTTTACCCCATTGAGTTGGAATTACCTTATTTGTTCTATAAATACATGTTTGATATCCTTGGTTTGGGGATATTTTTCAAGGTTCTTTTGGATGGTTTTTGATTATGGTTGTTCATACATTTGATGGTGAGAGCTTTGGAAACCATGAATGCTTTGTATGTGAATGAAATTTGTACTTGAAGAACTGTGATCTTGTATGGTGTTTGTAGTAATCCCAGAAAACCATGGCGTAGTTCCTCTATTTCCACTACTTGGCTCTGTCCTAGACCTACACATAAATCCTGGTGGTGAATGGAAATATCTTGATGGCCCAAGGAGTGTAGATTACCATTGCACCTGGTAGTGGGGTGGACTTTGGAAATATGTGGTGAGGAATAGAGTTTTGTAAACTCAAGATACTACTTGAGTTATTCTTCAGTGCATCTCTATTGTGGATCTACAGCCTTAGCTTGTGGGTGGCCTATCAAAGTGAGGTCTTTCTTGTGAATTCCAAAGGTTGGGTGGAATGTGGTTCGGATGATCCCACTTGCACATTGATAAGATAAGTGATTTATCTCATGTTTATTTAATTTACTTGGATATGATCTAATTTATTAATGGATGCACATGAAATGTTTGATGAAACATATGAGTTATTTGTGGAAGAAATTTCTCAAATAATTCAATCTATTTATGCAATTAAATTTTATGAAGGAATTGGAAACTAGTTTTTGGGATTTTGTGCACAAATTGTTTGAGAAAATAACTATTTGGTACCTCTGCTACAGAACTAATATTTTTTCCCTTGTTAATTATATATTTTGTATTTTGATGGTACAATATCCTCATAACGGTTTAAGACACTTCTCTTTGATGCTTCTACCTTTTATTCGAAAACTAGTTCTTTGATCGGATTGTTTTGCATAGTTTGGAGAATTATCACATGAAGTGTTTGTAAAAATGCCTGAGTGTTACTTTTCATCTTATGTCTAATTAATAAAGTTGAAATTTTTGTGAGAAATATGTGAGGATAAATCTTCTTGGTAGTGTTGGGGAAAATGTCTACCGAAATTCTAGATCAATTTCCAAGAGTCTAGCTCCTTCAATGGAATTGTTTTGAGAATATTTGTGACTTTGCATATGAAGTGTTTAACAAAATATTATAATGATATATACCTATTTTATGACTGATAAAACATGTTATTTAGAGTTGGAACTACATTTGAATTATTCTATGAGTCGTGGATTTAATTATTCTAGTGATTCCTAGAATTACTAGTTAATTGATATGAGTAGAATTAACTTGTTTTGTGGATTTTTTAATGGAATGTATATGGGTGGAAAGCTACATCCATATGAGTGTAATTGTAAGTGATCCCTAGTATTCTTTCCATTAGTTACAATACTCATATATTTCTCTTTATTTGGAATTTTGAAGGTTCACTTGGAAACTAGGTACATTGTAGTGAAATTGGCAAATAATTTTTGGATTCGAATCTTTGTTTTTGGTAAAATATTAATGTACAACCATATGTTCTGTTATTGGTGCTTTACTTGTGTTGTAAAATGCTCCAAATATGTACCTTCACCCCTATGTGCCTCGAAACGTGGTACGATTGGTTTGATTGAATTCCTAACAGTGTTTACTAACTAGTTGTATTGATTGAACTCTGTTTGTGCCAGAAATTGTTCCTAAGGCTAGGGGAACAAGCCAACACAATCTCAAGAGAAAATCTCAATTCAAACTAGGGTTTAGGGTTTTTGTTTTAAGTGTTTTGGTCATAAACATCAAGAGCATATAGGGAATACATTCATCAGATAAGAAACAACTAAATCAAACACAATCACTGATAAAGATGTATATATATCACAAGAAACTAACAAAAAAGCCTGTATTGAATTTTACCCATAATGAACAAGCACTGCTAGAAAACAAACATTAACCAGCACTGAAATTGTCAATTAAGAAGCTAAACAAACTCACAGTAAAGCCAACACAGACCAAAAGTAGGGTAAAGAGTCACATATCCATAGTTTCATCAGCAAATGTACAAGAGAGTCACAACACTTATCTTTGAATAAGCCTGAAAGTATGATAGCCCACAGACCTCCTGATGCTCCAGAAAAATTAGAACCTTTACAATGTCTTTCCAACTCTCCTAAATAGCCATCCTCCTCAAAAAACAGTTAGGTTTTACCTTCTAAACTGCCTCCATCGAATCCCTAAAGTAAGTAAGGTAAAAAGTGATTTTTTTACAAAATTACATACTTGCTAAAAATAGCAATGTTTAACAAAACTGTTTATCAAAGACTAATCACTAACTAAAAACTGATTCATAATTTCTTTGATGCTTTTACAAGCAAATCAATGCCATCAAGCCTTCGAGACCTTTTTCTAGCTCCTTCATGCTTTTCCTCTAGCCTGTCTATCTTCTGGTGCAAATCTTCATTTTCCTGTTGCAAATTATCCACAGTCTTCTCCAACTCTGCAGTATATCTATCAGTGGCTGATTTCCTTTTTAATACTTCTTTAGACACCTCTGACAGCTCCAAAAAATGCTTATGCATATCCTGCAATTCCTCTACCAACCCCCTGTTGACCTTGAACAGATTGTCATTGGTCTCCTGAAGCTGCTTCACCTGCTGTTTGTATATTTGAATTCTTCCTTGTAGGCTTTCTTCCTCACTAGG
>LPNX011056682.1:132050-176299 GCA_001517045.1 Pseudotsuga menziesii
AAACAAGTCTGATGACCTCCTCTTTCCAGCCAAAAAATCGAACCATTTGTCTTCTTTGAGAGTTACACTTATTCTATTCTCCAAAATTGGTTAAGGAAGTGAACCCTAACTATTTTTTAGTCTACCCATCGAATATTTTCATCTAAATAATATTTACAAAAATAAAGAAACTTTTAAACCTAACTAATAATTGATTATCTTAACAAAATTTACAGATCCTTAGTTGCTTCAGCTAATAAGGCAATCCCTTCCAAGGCTTGAGATTTTCTTCTTGCCTTCAATTCATCTACCTCCATATCTGCAATCTTCCTCGTTAGCTCTTCATTATGCTATTGCAGTTCCTGGATGGTTTTCTTTAACATTGTGAATTGACCTTCTGTATTCCTCTTCCTTTTCAAGGCTTCTCTTGAAACTGCAATCAAATCCTAATAATGGTTGTTTACCTCATCCAAATCCTCTCTGAGTCTTCTGTTTTCCATGACCAAGCCATCATTAGTATCCTGCATGTACTCAACTTGATACTTATACTGTTTTACAATTCTTTGTAAATTCTCTTTTTCTGAATCAAAGGTTTTATTTCCTGTCATGGTTTGCATCTCATTTGGAAGCCATGGAATATTCAATCTCATATAAATTTCTTCATCTTCTTGCAACAATTCTATAGGTGTTCTAGGAAACCCTAGGTGCTATTGACTCTCATCTTTACATGGAACCTCCTTCTCAAACATCACCTTCTTCTCTGAGTAATAACTCTTTATTTCACCTTCTTGTTATTCCTACAACATCTGACTTCGTACCTCCAGAAATATATTAGATATTTTAGTATCAGTTAGGTCAGACTCTCTTTCTGATTCCATTGGCCTTTTACCCTTATTTTCATCTTTATCATCATTCAAATTTTCCTCAGATGAAGAATCATCTATCACTGTTACTCTTTCTTTGTTCAATTTAGGATTTAGCAACTTCTTCATATTAGTCTGAGTTTATTTCTAGGTCTTGCTTTAGGCCTCCAAACAAAATCAATCTCCCCCGACATTTTGAGAGTCTTACCCTGATAAGTAACTGAGGCAAACTCAACAACTTTTAGTTTCTTTCTTTTTGATAGTGCTACCTCATCACCATGGCTGTGAAATTCCTGCTCAATACAAACCCTAGTTGCATCAGTGACACGGACTTTATCATCATCAAATAGGCATTTCTCATCTTCTGAGAGAACTGTGATAGGACTTTGTCTTTGAACTTCAATATCCTCCTTCTTATCTGAAATTGTCTCTACAAATACAACATTTTCAACAAGCTCGGCTTCCTTAATACCTGGCTGTAAATTCTTACTCTCATTATCGTTAAGGTGTTGTTTAGATTCAAAGTCTTCATTTGCATGATTTGAAACTTCCTCTAATTTAACCCTGTATTCATCTTTGACCTTTAACTTTTGCCTGAGCTTTCTAATCAAAGTCTACCCTTTATCAGCTTATCTTCAGTGAGACTATCCCTCTTGATCATTTTGAAAACCTGACCAGAAAATGAAATACTCCCAAGTATTTCCCCTTCTTTGCAAAACAGTGTTTATGATAAGTTTAATGAGTCCATGATGGAAAATAGACTGCCTTGTATGATTTTGGTGCTCTTTAACTCTGCATGACATCTTTTGAAAACTCTTCAGAAAGAAGAAGGATAAGTTTATCTTGGACTCATCACTGAAATGTTGAAGAAATCTGAAGTGGTATTTGAAAACAAAGGCATATCTACCCTCACAAGTAATATAACTCTGTAAAACTTTAATGGGCTCAATCCATTCAAGTTTGAAGCTATGAATTGGTACACCTTTACCCCAATCTGCAATTACATCAGGAAGTAGGTACTTTTGTGCCTTGAAGGTGAATGGAACCTTCTTAAACCATAATTCTCCCTCATTAAAAATACCTGTTGCCTCAGCTATCATCTCCATAGTTATTTTGAATTGTAAAGTATCAAAAGACACAATGTATTTATCAAAACACTGGGCAAATTTATGAGACACCTCTGCATGATATCCATCAATCCCTTTGAAAAATGTCAACCATCCTGCATTTGAAAATAACTCTACACATTCTGGAAACTTGTCTACCCAGCTTAGGTTAGTGGTCTCTGCTCTATTTTCTTTCCCACTTTTCTTCATCTTTACTATAATTTAACAGCACCTGTCGATATCCCACAGTCTAACTATCTTCAAATCACAATAGTCTGATCTAACACTCAATTCAGAAATCTTTTGTGCCAAATCACAATAGGCTGACCCAATCACAGAGTTTAGGGAACTCCAACAAGTTTTGCTTTGAATTTTACTGTTTTAAATGATGAATACTTTGATTATATTTGTTAATGATTCATCATTTACAGTGTATTAGGTGAAAAACTCATATTCCTCCTTCGAATTTTATCATTAAGGATTTCATCAGAAAATCCCCAAATTAAGCAAACCCTAGCAATGACATGCGGGGTACCTGTTCAGAAGACCAATATGAGCATTGGAATGCAATTATTTCAATGGTTAAGTGTCAAATTTCATGTTCCACCTGTCTCTAACTGTCAAGACCACTTCAAATAGTCACTGCTGAAAAGCCCTAATTCCTCATTTAGTTGAAAAATCCTGATTTCTCAGCAGTGTCTCCTCACCACAACCTTCAATATCGTTTGTGTCCTTCAGATAAGGAACATACTCCTGAAAAACTCTGTCTCATTCTACTCATTGTCATCATTTATCTTGCTCTGCATGCAATCGCCACGAACTACCTCTTATGATGATCATCCACCTGTTTCAATGATAAAACTATGCAGGACACGTATCAAATGCATCAAATGATATGATTAACACCTCAGAAAAAGACACCCAAAAAATCGGACTAAGAAAATGATAATTTTAGCATTTGCGATTTTCTTGTAGCGCTGTAGTGTATCAGTTTTGCTCTTGCGCTACAAGAAAGTCCAATCAAATAATTTCACATTATTAGGCCACTAATAAGGATTAAAACTTGGTTTATGTGTTCAATCGCGACCTTAGTGTCATTTATAAAACTAATTTAATCCATATATGCCTTTTAAAACCCTTCAATAATGAAATCAAAGCAAAATTTATAAAAATAGGCTTAAAAAAATAAAAAACATGAAAATTAAAAGTTTGAACTCAAAATTATCTTTATAAACAAAATTTCCTAGAAACAAAAAATACTAGAAAGGTTCAAAAACATAAATAAAAGCATATAACTAAGAAGACAAAATCATGACGTAACATTTGGCTCGTGTTGTGAGGTGAAGTCCTCCTTGTGAGGTTTCAAGAACCTGTAGACCAGTGCCTTCTATACTACTACCTGCTAATCTGCAAAATTTCCATTGCATTATGGAGTCCTTATTGTGTTTTACTCACACCAATATATATAATGAAAACTAAAATTTCACCTCAAAAACTGTAGAAATTCTTGAGGAATCAACCATTAATTGGACTTGACAATTCCTCACCCTCCAAAGTCTGTAGAACAAAAGTGTTATTTTCCAAAAACTTAGATACTAGGAAAGGGCCAAACTAGAGGTTATCAAATTTGCCATGTTTCCCTTTTTGCTCTTTCCTAGCATTCCATCTTAGAACCATATCTCCTATTGAGAAAGTATTATCTTTGATTTTCCTGTCAAATCTTTCTTTTATCTTCAATCTGTATAGATGTGCCTTTTCTTCCACTTTTTCTCTATTCTGCTGCAACTCTATCATTCCACAAATCCTTCTCTGCATATCATTAGGTTCTTCCTGACAATCCTGAAAAAACTTCATCACTGGGATACCCAATTGAACAGAAAAAACTGCATCTGTACCATACACTAATTGGAAAGGAGAAGTTCCAATTGCTTATTTGACTGTTATTTTGTCAGCCCATAATGCATATTTCAGCATAGAATCCCATGATCTCTTATTATGCTTCAACAATTTCCTGATACTCTGAATGATATTTTTATTTGAGGACTCAGCTAAACCATTACCTTGAGGATAATAAGGAGTTGAATGTTTCAACAAGATGTCATTCTTTTCACAAAATGCTCCCATTGCCTTAGACTTAAAAGCCTTTGCATTATCTGTTACTATTCTCTGAGGACACCCAAACCTACTGAGAATATTTTCTTCAATAAATTCCTTAATCACCTTATCTGTGGCGTTCCTTGTGGGGATAGCTTCCACCCATTTGGTAAAGAAATTTGTTGCAGTCAAAATCCGCTTGTGTTGTCATGAGGAATATGGATTTATCTCTCCTATAAAGTCCAGACCCCACTGTTGAAAAGGGGCACTTACTACAATTGGTTTTAAAGGTAATGATAACAATTTTTGTTTACCAGCAAATTTTTGACAAGGGATGCATGCTCTTACCTGCTGATATACATCTAAAAATAAAGAGGGCCAATAGTATCTAGCTCTTAAGATTTTGTATGTTGTTTCCTTCCAATACTTGTGACCTCCACAAGCACCCTCATGAGATTCAAAAATCACTCCTTCAATTTCAGGTTTATCTAAGCATCTGAGTAGAATACCCCTTGGATCCTTCCAAAATAGTTGATGTTCTACCAAACAGTACTTAGTAGTTCTTAGCTTCAAAGACCTAGCAGCTTTTTTATCTAAGTGTTCAAAACATTGCAAATACAATAGAAAATATACAATGTCTGCATACCATGTGGATGCTGAATAGAGATCCATAATCTTCTCTTTCTCCAGGTCTGCTTGATTTTCTTCTTGTGCTGGCTCCTCTGCCATCAAATGCAATCCTAGAGCTTGGCACTTTGATTTAGCCAATAGCTTAGCTAAACCTCATCGCTTTACTAGTTTGGTAGGTCTGATATCTACATCATACTCCATGATTTTAGCAATCCATTTGCCTCTTTTTCCCTCACTATCATGTTGTGTCAAAACATCTTTTACAGCGGTATTAGGCACATATGAAATAACTTTGGAATGTAAAACATAGATTCTAAAAAATTTCAAATCTTTTACCAAAGAGTAAGCCTGTTTTTCTAAGATGCTGTATTTTAATTCAGAATCTCTGAGAGTTTTGATGAAAAATGCAATAGGTTGTTCAAGACCATCCTTATTCTTCTGTAACAGAATAGCAGCCATTGTATCTTCAGATGCAAAGGAAAAGGTTAGAAATTCCCTGGTAAAATATGGACTTACTAATACTGGAGCTTCGGTAAGAGCCATCTTAATTTTTTCAAATGAGTTCTTTTTACTCAGTGGTCCACTTGACTTCTTGATCCTTCTTTAGCATAGCTGTAATCTATTTGATAGTCTCAGCAAAATTTGGTATAAACCAATGTAGAAAGTTAATTTTACCAATGAAATATTGGACATATTTTTTACTCCTTAGCAGACTTATCTTCAGTATTTCTTTCACCCTTTCTGGGTCAATCCTTATACCATCAGCTGGAACTAAATGACCCAATAATTTTCCTTCATGTACAACAAAGTGTGACTTCTTTGGATTCAAAGATAAACCAAATTTTCTGCATTTTAGGAAAGTCTGTTTCAAATGTTTTAGATGTTCATCATCTGATTGTGAAAATATAGTGATATCATCTAAGTAAATCACTACAAACTTGTCTCTTTCCCTAAAAAAAGCTATATCCATAGCTCTTTGAAAAGTTACTCCAACATTCATTAAACCAAAAGGCATCTTATCATACATGAAAGTTCCCCATGGAGTAGTAAAAGCCATTTTTTCTTTATCATCAGGATGCATAGAAATTTGATTGTATCCTGAAAAGCCATCAACCATAGAAATCATTTGTGCCCCAACAACCTTCTACAATATTTGCTCAATTTTAGGTAGAGGATAATTATCCTTTAGTGAAGATCTATTCAAGTTTCTAAAGTCAACACACAGTCTGATTTCTCCATTCTTTTTCCTAACACGAACTAGATTAGCAACCCATGAAGAGTACCTGAGAGGAACAATGATCTTGGCATCTAATAACTTCTTAACTTTTTTTTCAATAACAGGAAACAAGGCTAGAATAATCATCCTCAATTTTTGTTGAAAGGGTTTAACATTTAGTTTTAAAGGTACTTTATGTTTTATAATCCCAGTATCATATGTTCTCAATTCTTCATAAGACCATGCAAAGTCATCAACATGCTCCTTTAACAACTTAATATACCTGTTTCTCTGTTCTGCTGTGAGTGTTTTTGAAATCTTCACCATTCTAGGATGTTCTGCAGTACCAATGTTACAATCCACTACATTCTCTTCGGAAGACTGTACAACAGGTTTTAGAGGTGTATCATCTTTTGAAAATATCATTTCTAAAGGTACCAAACCTTTTGGGATGAAATTACCTTTTAGTTCAATAATCTTGTGGCCGGGAATTTCATTTTCAACAATCTCTTCAACTTCTTCCTCCTCATCATCTTCTTCTTGATCAATCAGAGAATTAGAAAACTCATGTGTAAGCTCCAAAAATCTTTTAATTTCAATGTCATATTCAAACACTCTCCACTTCTTTACATTATCAGGTACAGAAGGTCTATACCTAACCTCAATGGGATACTTCAACTATGTGGTTTTTGGAATTCTAAAATGTGTAGCTGCTAAGGCCAATGAATCAGCAGTATGATTATGATCCCTTGGAATATAGGTAATGTTAAAAGCTACAAAATAATTGTCAATCATATCCCATACCTCATTTTGGTAGACTTTCAGGAAATCCAGTTTCACTTGATAGTTGTTCCTCACCTGCTGAACAACCAACTCGGAGTTGCCATATGCAGAAATCTGCTGAATGCCTAAATCTTTAGCAGCCTTCAAACCTAACAACAAAGTTTCATATTCAGCAGTATTATTTGTAGTAATAAATTCTAATTTATGCATCAGCTTTATTGTTTCACCACCAGGGGATATGAGAAGAACCCCTGCTCCAACACCTTCTTTACAAGATGATCCATCAAAGTATAATTGCCAAAGCTCATCTTCTTGTTCCTTACTACATTTAACTGGCTGTTCTTTTTCAACCTATAACAAACAGTATTATCATCATCACTAAAATGTAACATGAAAGTACCCAAATCTTTACCAATAGCATACAGAGAATGGTTTGTAGGGTTCTTGTCATCTGTCACAATATAGGCAAATTGAAGCTCTCTGTACAGCCTTTTGTTTTCTCCTCCAAACACATGAATAGTAGCATATGTTAAATCCATTTGTAAAGTTTCACCAACATTCTTTGCCCAAGACCTAGAGAGAAGTAATCCAAATTTAGGTGTAATATCTGCTACTACCACATCCATGATCATACTTTTCATTGGTAACTGAGCCAAACTAACAACCATATCTTTAATCACACCCAAACACTTTATAGCTCATGAATCAAAAGCATACAGATCATGGTAGGGTTTTGTTATACTCAAACCTAAGGCCTCCATGACAGCCTTTGGCATTAGGTTATGTGATGCTCCTGAATCTAAAAGACAGTTATGTATCATTTGTTCATGGATTGTCAATGTAATGTAAAATGGAGGTGAAGCACCTACTTCATTCTCAGTTTTTTCAGCCAAAGCTAATCCAATAAAGATTTTAGGATTTTCTTCTTATAGATTCACTGTATCAGAAAGAGGCTGACTGTTTGATGAACCAATCATTTTAAGAACTTATTCTTTGTAAGAAGGATTTTTCATCAATTCAGTAAAAGGCATGGGAATCTTTATTTTGCCTAATTCATTTTTCAGATTAAAATTCTGCACAGTTTTATTTACCTTCTCAACTTCCATACTCTTATTTTGCTTATCCTAAATTTGTTTTTTCTCTAACACACGATCAGATTGTTGTTTAGTAGGTACAACTACCTTCTTCTTTAGGTTTTGTACTACTTGTTTTGGGCCTGACCTCAAATTCAAAGTTTTCTTTGGTTCATTCTGATAGACATCATCAATTACAACAATAATTTTCATAATTAAATTATCTTCTGTTTCAAACATATCAGCATCATAGTATTCTGCATTTAAAAATTCTTCTTCAGTGACAAAACCCTCAGTCAACTCTTCTCCAAAATAGTTCATATTTTGATCTATGTCTTCAAATAACACTTCCTCTTAAATTTCTTCTTCATCAACAACATTGTTTTGAAGAGGGGGTGGTACTCTTTGATCCTCAGTTTCTCTCCTTTCTCGTTGTATATCATTATTTCTTCATTCCCTAGGTATGAAACGAGGAACAAACTATATTCTGAATTGGTTTTGATTGTTAGGGTTTTTTTCACCTTCTTGGACAGGTTTGTTTGAATTCCTTTCTAGTTCCAATGGGATGTTGAAACCCCTGGAGCTGCTTCCTTCTTACCTTTCCTATCATACATCTGCTGACCTGTTTCCTTCTTCAATCTATTGGAAGCCAATATATTAGACTCCACCTCTAATGCTGCATCCTACATGTTCAGTAAAGAAACGGGTCTTCTTTCTCTTAGTAGTAAGCAAAATTCGTGGTCGAAAGCATTTGCATATGTGAGTTTTGCAGATGTTTCTGAAAGTTTTATCTCTGCAGGAATTCTGCCATACATCTTATTGAATCTCTTTGAAAAATCTGCGGTGGTTTCGTCCTTCTTTCTCCTAAGGGCTCCAAACTCAGTTATATAATAAGTATGATCTTTGGTGTCACTCCATTGTCTCATGAAGAGCTCCTGAAGGTCTTCTATGATGGTGATAGAATTTGCAGGCAACTCCCTAAACCATTTTCTGACATCTCCGTCAAGGATCTACACAAACATCCTCATCCATACATCCTTAGCTTCAATATTCTGGTTATCAGCATAACTGAGAAAGGATTCCTTGTGTTCCTCAGCTGTAGTTTCACCCTATCCATTAACCCTAGGAAGGTATTTCTGATAATCACCTCCATGGAGTGCATTCAAAGGCTGAGGCAAAACTAATGGTGCATACCTTGCTGCAACCATTTGGTCCATCATATCTATTGGCTGATTTTGGGCTACCATTTTAAGGTTGACTGACTTTACTGATGGATAGATTTGATTGGAACATGGCTGAAATGGGGTGTTACCAACTTTCAGATGAAATAGAGGAATCTTACCATGAGATACTATTTTTGCCTTTTTAAAGGATTGAGGATCAGTGAAATCTTGAAAGTTACTGACAGGAATTGTAGGCTTCAACCAAGGTCAAGTTTCTTCTTCTTTTTTCAAAACAGATAAAGGTGATGAACTATCCAACTGATCAGGGTTACATAGGGCTGGTGATGACTAAGACCTTCTAATATTCTTAGTTGTTTTCAATATCTGTTCTGGATCTAAAACATCCAACTACAAAGGTGAAATAGGTGTGTTTCTTGTTCCTATTCCCTTAGTAGCCACTATGACAAACTGGTGAAAAGTAGTCTTTAAGATTTGTTGGTTTAAGTTCACCTCTTAAGACCAGTGAAAAGATAAGTATCCCAGGGAAAAATATGTTTTCAACTTCGTTCCCCGGCAATGGCGCCAAAGATGTTTATGCCAAAAATTGTTCCTAGACTACAAGAGAACCTGCCAACACAATCTCAATAATCTCAATAAAACAAAATAGGGTTTTTAGGGTTTTCAAGGTTTTTTGGTTGTGAAGTTTGATGACAAGAGGGCATGCATTTATAAATCCAAATAAACACTAAATCATAAGCATAGAAAGGCTGAGATGCATAACATAATAACCATAGTCCAACAGAAAATCATACTGAGATCCACCCACAGATGGCAAGCATTTCAAGTATAAAAACTTTAAACAAGCAATGAAATTACCAGTTGAGTAACTAAAACAAGTTATAAATGAAGCCAGAGAATAAATTGAAGGGCATATAGAGCATATATTTCATAATTCAGCCTTTCAAATACACATAAGAGTCTTTACTTAGCTCATAAACAAGTCTGATGACCTCCTCTTGCCAGCCAAAAAATTGAACCATTTGTCTTCTTTGAGAGTTACACTTATACTATTCTCCAAAATTGGTTAAGGAAGTGAACCCTAACTATTTTTTAGTCTACCCATCGAATAGTTTCATCTAAATAATATTTGCAAAAATAAAGTAACTTTTAAACCTAACTAATAACTGATTATCTTAACAAACTTTACAGATCCTTAGTTGCTTCAGCTAATAAGGCAATCCCTTCCAAGGCTTGAGCTTTTCTTTGTCCCTTCAATTGATCTGCCTCCATATCTGCAATATTCTTCGTTAGCTCTTCATTATGCTATTGCAAGTCCTGGATGGTTTGCGTTAACATTGTGAATTGACCTTCTGTATTCCTCTTCCTTTTCAAGGCTTCTCTTGAAACTGCAATCAACTCGTGATAATGGTTGTTTACCTCCTCCAAATCCTCTCTGAGTCTTATGTTTGCCATGACCAAGCCATCATTAGTCTCCTGCATGTACTCAACATGATACTTATACTGTTTACACTTCTTTGTAAATTCTCTTTTTCTGAATCAAAGGTTTTATTTCCTGTCATGGTTTGCATCTCATTTGGAAGCCATGGAATATTCAATCTCCTATAAATTTATTCATCTTCTTGCAACATTTTTGTAGGTGTTCCAGGAAACCCTAGGTGATCTTGACTCTCATCTTTACATGGAACCTTCTTCTCAAACATCACCTTCTTCTCTAAGTAAGAACTCTTTATTTCACCTTCTTGTTGTTCCTTCAACATCTGACTTCGTACCTCTAGAAATATATCAAATATTTTAGTATCCGTTAAGACAGACTCTCTTTCTAATTCCATTGGCCTTTTACCCTTATTGTCATCTTTATCATCATTCAATTTTTCCTCAGATGAAGAATCATTTATCACTGTTATTCTTTCTTTGTTCAATTTAGGATTCAACAACTTCTTCATATTCAGCTTGAGTTTATTTCTAGGTCTGGTTTTAGGCCTCCAAATAGAAGCAATCTCCCCCAACATTTTAAGAGTCTTACCCTGATGAATAACTGAGGCAAACTCATCAACTTTTAGTTTCTTTCTTTTTGACAGTGCTATGGCTATGAAATTCCTGCTCAGTACAAACCCTAGTTGCATCAGTGACACGGACTTTATCATCATCAAATAGGCATTTCTCATCTTCTGACAGAACTGTGATAGGACTTTGTCTTTGAACTTCAATATCCTCTTTCTTATCTGAAATTGTCTCTACAGGTACAACATTTTCAACAAGCTCAGCTTCCTTAATATCTGGCTGTAAATTCTTACTCTCATTGCCATTAAGGTGTTGTTTAGATTCAAAGTCTTCATTTGCATGATCTGAAACTTCCTCTAATTTAACCCTGTCTTCATCTTTGACCTTTACCTTTTGCCTGAGCTTTCTAATCAAAATTTGCCCTTTATCAGCTTGTCTTCTGTGAGACTGTCCCTCTTGATCATTTTGAAAATCTGACCAGAAAATGAAATACTCCCAAGTCTTTCCCCTACTCTACAAAACAGTGTTTATGATAAGTTTAATGAGTCCATGATGGAAATTAGACTGCCTTGTATGATTTTGGTGCTCCTTAACTCTGCATGACATCTTTTGTAGACTCTTCAGAAAGAAGAAGGGTAAGTTCATCTTGGACTCATCACTGAGATGCTGAAGAAATCTGAATTGGTATTTGAAAACAAAGGCATATCTACCCTCACAGGTAATATAACTTTATAAAACTTTAATGGGCTCGATCCATTCAGGTTTGAAGCTATGAATTGGTACACCTTTACCCCAATCTGCAATTCCATAAGGAAGTAGGTACTTTTGTGCATTGAAGGTGAATGGAACCTTCTTAAACCATAATTCTCTCTCGTTCAAAATACCTGTTGCCTCAGCTAGCAACTCCTTAGTGATTTTGAATTGTAAAGTATCAAAAGACACAATGTCTTTATCAAAAAACTGAGCAAATTTATGAGACACCTCTGCATGATATCCATCAATCCTTTTGAAAAATGTCAACCATCTTGCATTTGAAAATAACTCTGCACATTTTGGAAACTTGTCTACTCAGCTTAGGTCAGTGGGCTCTGCTCTATTTTTTTTCCCACTTTTCTTCATCTTTATTATAATTTAATAGCACCTTTCGATATCCCACAGTCTAACTATCTTCAAATCACAACAGTCTGATCTAACACTCAGTTCAGAAATCTTTTGTCCCAAATCACAACAGGATAACCCAATCACAGAGTTCAGGGAACTCCAACAAGTTCTGCTTTGATTTTTACTATTTTAAATGATTAATACTTTGATTATATTTGTTAATGATTCATCATTTACAGTGTATTAGGTGAAATACTCATATTCCTCCTTTGAATTTTATCATTAAGGATTTCATCAGAAAAGCCCCAAATTAAGTAAACCCTAGCAATGACACGCGAGGTACCTATTCAGAAGACCAATATGAGCACTGGAATGCGATTATTTCAATGGTTAAGTGTCGAATTTCATGTTCCACCTGTCTCTAACCGTCCAGAACACTTCAAACAGTCGCTGCTGAAAAGCCCTAATTCCTCATTCAGTTGAAAAATATCGATTTCTTTGCAGTGTCTTCTCACCACGACCTTTAATATCCTTCGTGTCTTTCAGATAAGGAACATACTCCCGAAAAACTTTCTCTCATTCTACTTGCTATCATCATTTATCCTGCTCTGCATGCAATCGCCACGAACTACCTCTTATGATGATCATCTGCCTATTTCAATGATAAAACTATGCAGGACACGTATCAAATGCATCAAATGATATGATTAACACCTCAGAAAAAAACACCCAAAAAATTGGACTTAGAAAATGATAATTTTAGCATTCGCGATTTTCTTGTAGCGCTGTAGTGTATCAATTTTGCTCTTGTGCTACAAGAAAGTCCTATCAAATAATTTCACATTATTAGGCTACTAATAAGGATTAAAACTTGGTTTATGTGTTCAGTCTCGAACTTAGTGTCATTTATAAAACTATTTTAATCCATATATGCCTTGTAAAACCCTTCAATAATGAAATCAAAGCAAAATTTATAAAAGGAGACTTAAAAAAATCAAAATCATGAAAATTAAAAGTTTGAACTCAAAATTATCTTTATAAACAAAATTTCCTAGAAACAAAAAATACTAGTAAGGTTCAAAAACATAAATAAAAGCATAAGACTAAGGAAGACAAAATAGTGACCTAACACCAACCAAGACAAATGAATACCTAAATGACAATAGGATTGGTGGCATGTTTAGAAATCTCAACTATGGCCATTGGCTAATGATGTCTTTTTTCCAACATAGAACTCTGACTTTATGGTAAATGACTTGACTATCGTTGATATAATAGAATTAATTACATCTGAGTGATTTTACAAACCCTAATCCCTCCACCCAAGAAAAGTTTATGGTCAAAGGCCATGGCGCAAAATGCTGCCTAATAGTTGTTAAGCATGCGACTAAGAGACAACTTTATGGTCAAAGGCCATGGCGCATAATGCTGCCAAATAGTTGTTAAGCATGCGCACGAAATTGCAAAACAAAACCACGGAAAACGTTAGAAAATATCTAGCAACTTTAAAGAAAGGACAAACCCTAATTCAAACCACTGGCAAGTAAACCCAATTCAAGCAACAACGAAAAAATCCAAAACAGAGCGTCGACAAAAGCCAAGACAGATAAAGCTAGAAAAGAGAAAACGGAAGAGTGACTCAGCCTCATCTGTAAATTATATGGGTTAAACAATTGCATCGTCATTAGAACATTTGTAAGTCCACTAGATTTCTTGAACGGAAAACTGTTTAGGACTCATTGATAGCAACTGGGTCAGGACCCATTCAAATCCATAGTGTTATGCAACTACACATGTTCGATCCTTGCTGAGGCCCAATAAAATTATTTTAAATGTAATGCAGTAGCATTTTTAATGGCGTTAAAAGTAGATCGTTAGAATTATTTACACCCACTCTGCAATATTCTCTTTAGATTATATCTATTCTACTGTAAAAATGGCGATCCACATGGATAGAGTCAACGCCTATCTTTTCTTCAAATACTTTTGTGAACGTGAAGGATGCAAAAGTAATCACTGCATTCGACTGGAGTATAATGGCTGTTGTGTTGGATAAGGGCCAATTTGTTGTTTTTTAATTGTGATTTTCATGTGAAATTAGATTCGTAGGTGGCTTCTCGTATAGAGAAAATGGGAACATACGTTTGTCTCGACTTGCATCAGGTACAACTTTTTGTCTCATTTTTTTTTTGGTCATAATAGTTTAATGTTTAAATTTATTAAAATGTAATTTTGATTATTTATATATTAAATTATTATAGATTTATTTGTTTATGATAGAAAAAAGTTTGCACCTGATTGAATACTTTCAATTGCAAAATTTAAAGAAGAGTTTGTACTTTATAGTATTTGATATATATAATCATTTGATACATTTAAAATGATAGATTTATGTAGCCATTTGATTTATGTAGTTATTTGATACATTTAAAATAATAGATTTGAAATTAAGATGGTAGTTAATACTTCTTATTATTTTAAGATAAAATAATGAATTAGAAGATAAAATGATAAATTAGAAGGATTGAATTCTTTGAATTGCAAAATTTAAAGAAAAGTTTGTATTTCACAGTATTTGATGCATGTAGCTATTTGATACATTCAAAATGATAGATTCATGTGACTATTTAATATATGGAAAATGATAGATTCGAAGTTAAGATGGTATTTAATACATGAGATTACTTGATAGATTCTAAATTAAAATAATAAATTAGAAGTTAAGATGAATCTATACTGAGATTTTAAATAAACTTAATTTCTTTTAATATATTTTTATTAATTCATAAATTTTAAATTAACATTAATTAATCTGCTTTAAATATTCCAAATTAGCTTAAATTTAAGTTCACATCAAAATTCATACCATCTACGGACAAACAATTTTCATAAATTATTCTTTGAAAATAACCAACTTAACTTCCCCTTGTTTTAAGGTAGAAGACGAATGCACTTTTTTTGTTATGATGTGACAAGATAGCATATGAAAAACTTGTGAGCTAAGCTATAGATCATTTGTATCTTTGTCAGTTAAATTTGTAGGAATTCTGGGAGGGAAGTTTTGCTGAAATTAAGATTTTGATTGCTGAAATTGCAATTTTGATTGCAAAAATAGATTCAACGGTCTAGATAACTTGGACACAAAAATTAACAAACTGAAACTGCAATTTCAACCATTCTTACAGAATTTTGATCAAAATATTTACCTAAAAAATTATGTAAATCATCTAAAATTTAACTCACTCCTATTATAAAACGGATATGAATATATAATGGTGAAGGGCCAGGAAAGCCATGTACTTCTGAACAATTATAAAGTTCTCTCAAGCTATATGAAATGCTTTCTTTGTCTATTCCTCAAGTTCTATCTTCACATGCTTGCCATTATTTCAACGCCATTTAATTCAACGAAGAGTAGCAGAAATGATCATGACATAATGAGAGGGACATTCTATGACCGACTCAGGATTTTACACTTTCTATTCTATATGTGTTGTCAGAGATTAAGAAATAATTTATGTATTAAAATAATCAAGTCTAGTGATTGCAAGTTATGAAAATCAAGTTGACCTGTAGAAAACTTGAAGAGAGATCCAACGCATGCAATTCTTTAATTTCTGTATCAGATTACCAAGTTTATCGTTATTCCTTAAAAAAAAAAATAGTTGTTTATACAAATTTGTTTTTAAGATTGTCAGTGGTCACATTGGGATAAAAACTCAGATAATTGTTTTCAGATTGTCGGTGGTCACAGTGCGATAAAAACTACGGAGAATTGACCAATTCCAATGCGCACAAAGAGAGCAACGCCGATCTTACCATTGATAAATCCATTGATTTTCTCTTTCTGTGATCCCAAAACTACATTGATTTTCTCTTTGTGTGCTCCCAAAACTACATTGATTTTCTCTTTTTGAGTGTCTTCTACAAGGCCATATAATGAAGCAAAACTATTATAAAATTGCACATTACGGTCCCGTTTCTGGGAGAAACTCCTCTGCAAAGGCACTGAAATTAAATTATAGATTCATCTCACTTACCCATTTTGGCATTTTCCTGTTTCTCTACAAATGGTCAGCATTACAGTTGGCTCTTGGCTCTTTGTGGCCCGCTGCCAAATATGGCTGCCATAAAAGGCCTTGGTTTGATTATATATTATTAAATTTTAAAACACCATTTTTTCCTTTCTGTTTAGGTCTGGCCTGCCAAAAATGGCCAGCATAAAATGCCTTGGTTTAAAAATTTATTATCAAATTATAAAACACTATGTTTTCCATTGCTCGAGACCTGTGGCATTTTTGGCATTCCTTCCAAATTTCCAAAAATGGCCAGCATAAAATGTACCAATGAAACTTTCCTTCCACCGTTCTTTAAGTAAGCTATTTCTTTAAAAGCTTAAATATTCCATTTCCCCGCTTCCTTCCTCACATGAGGATGCGCCGGGCATGAGAGTTATAATCTATGGATAGTTATATGTTCCAGCCTATAGATTGGTGGAATGATAGGGGTTGACCACATTTATTAATGCCACTCCTCGTCTTGCCTTACTAATATTAGTGCAGGTGGAAGGTTGAGAAGGTTAAGTAGAGCCGGGCATTATCAATCCAACTCACGTAAATTTCATTTCATTAAATAAGCTGGTTTTCCTCATATGCAATTTAGGCCGGGCTTTCGGAGGCGGTTATTTTACCGGGTCAACTCCAACTCCTGCGACCTTTGCTTTTGCAGGCCTCTACTTCTAGCTTTAGCTACCTTCGTCTCTGCCCTTTCCTATGCCCTTGCTTCTTTCTCAGTCTCCGTTTCTGCTGGCTGGTTCTTATTCTGCTGGATCACTGGCATCATCAACTGGATCTGGCTTTAAAAGTTTATTATCAAATTATAAAACATTATTTTTTTCCATGGTTTAAAAATTTATTATCAAATTATAAAGCACTATTTTTTCCATTGCTCGAGGCCTGTGGCACTTTTGGCATTCCTTCCAAATTTGGCTTTCTTCAACATGTTTTTTCCAATTCATAGTTTTTTGAATGGAGCTGGTTAAGTAGAGGTGTTTTGTACCACTGATCGGTGGTAAAGGTCAATTGTAAACCACCATCACTAAGATTTTAAATGTTAATAATAACCAGTTTAAACCAAAAAAAAATTCATAGGCATTTTATGGAGCTGGTTAAGTAGAGGTGTTTTGTACAAGTGATTGGTAGTAAGAAATCAGTCTTCTATATAGAGCTGATTAATCAGAGGTATTTTGTACAACTGGTAGGTGGTAAAATGTAATGATTAACCATAACTTAGATTTAAAATGTTTATAATAACTTAGATTTAAAATATTAATAACCTGGTTGAGTGGACGATTTTGTATAACTGATTATGGTCAATGTCACTGGTTAATAATAACCAGTTTTTTGAATTGAGGTGATTAACATAACTTTGAATAGATGTATAAAGTTAGGATCATTCATGGTCAAGTTTTAAATAATCGATTTGACAATTTTTTTATATTCAGATTTAGATTTATGATTAAAAAGTTAAAAGAGCATAGTTAAAACTATCTTCTCAAAAAAATGATTCATCAAATTCTAATAAATATAATGTTTTACATTTTTCAAAATACATTTATATTTTTTAAAACTCTCTCTTAATTAATAAATCCAAAGTTAAATTAAGTATAAAATACCTAACAGTTCCATATTAATAAGATTAATATGTCGTGAAAGTTATATATTTTAAATATTAATAGTTATCTAATAGTTAATGTAATATAACCACCATTAGACTTGTAGTTAATGTAACATAATTACCATTAGAGTTGAAGTTGAAGTTTAATTTTTCCAACTATCACAAGGTGTACTTATCACATGTTAACTAAAATATTTTTTTATTTTTTTGAAATTGTTAATTATGAATTTTGAAGGAAACCCATAAAATCAACGTGTGCTGTACTTGTCTCATTCTCGTCCATAGATGAAAAATAATAGATGGTAGTCCACCCTAAATTCGAAGATATAAATGCACATTAGTGTAATTAGCTAGATGCCCAACTCTGAGATGTAGGAGTTTATTAGGAGTTCATTACACTAGTGCACATTATCTAGACTCCTAGATACGGAATGTACTTAAACTAAGATTTTAAGTGATTAGAGTTGAATTTAAGCTAATAGTTGTAAAATCATTGGAATTAAGCTAATATTTATATCCAATATTTAATCTAAAAGTTGTCCAGCATAACCATGATTAGAGTTGAAGTTAAGCTAATAGTTGTATAATCATTGGAGTTAAGCTAATAGTTGTATCTAATAGTTAATTTAAAAATTAATATATATCAGCAATTGCAGTAAAGTCATGATTGGAGTTGAAGTTAAGCTAATAGTTGTATCATCAATGAAGTTAAGGTCATAGTTGTATAGAATTAATTGAATAATTGTATCTAATAATAGAATAACTTTGAAGTTGAATTTTAATTTTTCCAAATGATGGTTGTATCTAAGAGTTAATTTTAAAATTGATAAAATAAAAGTCATGATTGGAGTTGATATTAAGCTAATAGTTATATCATAAATGGAGTTAAGCTCATAGTATTAATTGAATAGTTGTATCTAATAATCCAATAGTTGAAGTTGACGTTTAATTTTTCAAAGTATCGTGAACTCTTACTTAGCCCACATTAACTAAGCTATTTTTTATTTTTTTGAAATTATTAATTATAAATTTTGAACCACTCCCAATTATTATTTTTGAAATTATTAATTAATAAATTTAAATGAAATTATTAATTATGAATTATGGAAAACTTAAACATGTAATACTAAGTGTATATATATTATCTAGATGTCCAACTAAGCAGAGTTTATTACTAGTTTGGAGGAGTTTATTATGAGTTTCAATGATTTTATTAGGAGTTTGAGTCTTACATGAATGCACATTAGCTAGACTCCTAGATGTCAAATGTAGTTGGACTAATCCTTTAAGTGATTAGACTTTAAGTTAAGCTAATAGTTGTAAAATCATTGAAGTTAAGCTAATAGTTGTATCTAATAGTTATTCAATAAAAATATCAATAGAGCGGAAGTTAAGCTAATAGTTCAAGAATCATTGGAATTAAGTTAATAGTTGTATCTAATAATGGAATAGTCTAAGATTAATTTTAATTTTTATAACTATCACTAACTAAGTTATCACATGTTAATTAAGCTATTTTTTTTAAATTCTTAATTATTAATTTTGGACAACACCCATAGAATCACTTGTCTCATTTTATCTTGCAAGAGGCCCATAAAATCAATGTGAACAATACAAAATGAAAAAACATAGATAATAATCCACCCAAAATTCTAAAATATATATATCTATTAATTAATATATAGAAAATTTCATAATAAATTTAATAATCAGAAAAAAAAGACATTTCTTACTGTAATTTGTTCCTTTTCCAATCCAGGATCATGTCACTATTTCATTGATGTCTGAGTAAAACTACATTCATTATTCTTGCATCCGTTTATGTGATTAATTAAATTAAAATGGTTATTCCTTGGAAAAGGCTTCATCTTGTTGCAGTTTACTTAGCAAAACCTGCCTTCGCAAAGAGACGATGTAAGAAAACCATAATCATAACACAGATCATTATGGTTGGATTCTAAATATTATTATCATCTGCTCTCTCTGTTATGAATATAAACAGATTAGTGCACATTTTAATAGTATTTGAATGGTGTGCAAACTTTTATTGATCGTATGAACATTTGAATAATATACAAGTTCACATATAAAATTTTCGTTGACCTTACAAATATCAATTACAAACCCCAAAATCGGCCTTTTATTCATGAGAATTTAATACACAACTGATATATTTCCATCGTAACACAAATTAATAAACAAGTGATTTATCAGATGGTTTTTAAGAGTTTTTTTTTGCAACGTTAAACCCATAAATTATGATGTGGGTTGACAGATATTTAAATGCACATTTCACTTTGAGAATAATTGTGGCAACCCAAAACATGGAACAGAGAGTTTAAAAATCTACTTTTCATAACCTGAAAACATATTACATAATACATATCATGGCATGACTGCAGGAAGCTCTGATTCTCTCATACTAACCAGTAAACCCAAATCCATTAAAGCTTAACAATCCTGGGAATATAAAAAGGTCTTTGTACAGAAAATGCTTCCAGGCACAATGTACAACCGAACACAACATATAGAACGACAGCAGAAACTTGACTTACTACACACATAGAAATATAGCAACTTGACCTAGATTGGACGACATTACCTTACGGGAGCTTCACACCTAGCTAATTCAAGGCGATGGCCTAGACTGGTTGGGCTTTTACAGTACACCAATGCCTAAACAAATTTATCAAACTTTGAGAAACAGGAGGCTTTGGGAAATACTATACTTATAAACATAACCTTCCTAAATATTATATTTGTGATATCAGTACTGCAAGGCCGTAACAGCTTGGAATCGTGGCTCTTTGGGAAGAAACTTCTGCTGAGCATAAACATTCATATAGTCCCTAAACACGAACTTTGGATAAATCGATAGGTCAGAGCCTTCGTTGGGCTGCAAAAGGAGCTGTGGAGCCGGGGATATGACAGCATCAAGCGATGGATTATAGAATGATGCCACTGACATTCTGTTGCCATTGTCAGTAGCCAACACACGATGCCATGCACTCCTGTATCTTCCGTTGCTAATGGCTTCCAATTGATCACCGACGTCAATAACTAACGAGTCTTTCATTGGTGGTGCATCTATCCAACGGTCAGTATTGTCAAGAACTTGAAGACCTCCCACCTCATCATCTTGAAATAGCAGAATGAGGCCACCTGCATCAGTGTGTGCGCGAAGACCTTCAACGAGGTCTGGTCTTGAACAGGGTGGATAATGGCTGATTTTAGTGCCGAAGAAAGCCTTGTGATCAGGGCCATCTCCACCTGCCAAGGTCCTCTTGAGATACCCTTTCTCCAAACCCAAATACTCACTTAGTAATTCGAGAAGTGTCTCTGCCAATTTGCTGATCTCTTTTCCAAATTCCACCATTGTTTCCCTGCACCCATTCAGTGTATTAGCAAGCTTTTATCAATCTATGCTGTAATTAATGCTCAATCTGAACTCAAATGCATTATAATATACCAAACACAGAGAACGTTGAACCTGAAATTCATATTTATTGTATAAGAAAATTTATGCTGTACTCATAGAGAGCGTATTCCAATAAAAAATAAAAACTCAAGTGCGAACCTTTATACACCAAATAGATCCAGTTTTTTTTCACTGTATCAACGTTTTTTTTCATAATATACAGTCATAAGTAACAAATTTTTCTCCCATATACAGTCATTAAGAAACAAACAACTCTCCCACCTGGGTTAGAGTAGCAGGCCGAACACTAAAATCTAGGATCTTAAAGTAGCAGGAGGATTACAGTTGAAGACACACAAAGTAATAGACATCTGGACTGTAGACCACCTTGGGTTTCTTGGCCTTTAAAAAATAGAAACACCAAATTTATAGGTTTAGCAGGAAAGACAATTCTTCAAGTTATAATGACTAAACCTTATAATAGAGAACGCTGAAACTAAAATTTAAACTCCTTACTGTGAATCAAACAACTACATAAAGAAGCTCATGATCTGATATAATTTTCTTACTTTAACCAAACTCCTTTGTCTGCACGGATAAATACATGAGCAGGGTTAATAAAGAGCATGCTTTAACATCAGAACTGCTAGTGAAAGAAAAGTCTGCTCAATTAGAACAGGCGAAACACCACAATCAGAGGCCATGTTTACATTTGATCTCTAATCTATGTCCAACTGGGTATTTTGCACTCCATTCATAAGGAAGCTCAGTATCTGATAAAGGTTTCCTCCTATAACCAAATTCCCCTGTCGGGACCAATAAATACATGAACAATGTTAGACAGCCTGCTCTAACATCAGAACTGCTGACAAAATGTCTGAAAGATCTCCAAAGTGAGAAAGACATGTTCGAATTCAACCATAATTCATAAATACATGGACGGTGTTGGACATCCTCCTAATTCTAATTCTAATTCAAATTCAATTATAATTCACTGCTGAATACTGAATATAAAATAACAGAACCTTGAAGTTTATATTGGATCAATGACAAATCACATAAAAAGCTACAAAAAATCATTAGTATCCTATCACCTTAATCTTGTCACAATCATTATTAAAACAAGATCAGACTATTCAGACACAAAAAGTATAAACGTAGTATATTCATCAATCTATGACCGAGATAGAGTTTTGAAATAGGTTCGCTGGCCAATTTAGATCCACTCACTTAAACTCGGTCGGCTCAGATGGCCATGGATAATCTTCTTGTGCATATTGGAGCATAATGCAATCTTCCCAGTCCACATTTTCTACCTTCTTTGGGGAAGAATTAATAAGCTTTGCTTCCGTAAGGGACTTGTTAAGCATCTTCACTGGAACAGACTCGGTCTTGAATTTGGGCTCTCTAACACGGTTATAATGCTCGGAGCATACTTTCTTAACGCGCTCCATGAGTTCAACTGGCACGCCATGGCCTTTAAGCTAAAAGAAATCAGAGCAAAACCATTAGCACTGAGAAAATATAAAATTATAGGGAAAATCTAAGAATTCAATTGAATGGAATGAAGTCCAGAGACTATGTGCCCACCTGAAAAAAGCCCACTTCCTCACATGCCTTTCCCATCTCAGCCATGAATTTCTCTCTCCCATTTCCCTTCAGATCACCAAGCTCAATGACTGGAATTGACATTTTTTCTCAAAGATACAGAAATACTTCACACAAACAGTTCAGAAACTCTAGCTCAAATCTCTAAGTTTGATTACTGCATTACCCGAGGCTTGCAGCTCTCCTTATATAGGCATTTCCTTGCATTAAAAATAATATAATCATGGTAGGAATGCCTTGATGATTGCAGCGCCTATGCAACTTTCTAAAAAAACATGTGAATCCAAGTGTGAAAGAGACAGAGGATGGTCAAGAGACAGAGGATGGTCATAAGCAAGTGTTTTTTTCATTATCCCTCATGGCCCTTGACTTGTCCTCTTTCTTCAACATTGTCTTTGATTATTCTAATTCAATGGAGCAGATTGTTTATACATTCATAGCCACGATTAGAGGTTAAACTTGAGATAATGAAAGACGGAGATCAATATCCAGCCTGTGGCAGAGCCTTTAAGGCTACCCGCATGCCCATACACCATCGAGGCCCATATCATACCTGCATGCCCTTTCGCCATACCATGCCCCATATGGAACCGATGCTTACGCATGGGGCCTTACCGCATACACCATACAACACGCCCCAACTCGCATGCAAACTTGGCGCCTATGCATCATGGTGACCCATCGGGCATGCCAAGTTGGCCTCCATGCACCATACACCTCATTGGGCATGTCAATTTGGCCTCCATGCACCATACACCATCAGGGAGCATCCATGCCGAATGAGGTATGCACCATACAAACATCTGGCAAGTCACCGACCGTGAGGCTAGCTCCCGTCGGCGGCACCCTTCTTCATTCCGTCATGCGATGGGTTCCACTCCACTCCCGTTCTCTCGTTATATGTTGTTCGCAGTGATCCCCACCTATGCATGTCTCATGTCCAAGTTGGCCATCAACCTAGCACCCATCCACCTCCATCAATGCAGATTTTGGAATATCGACGGTAAGTTCCTCCTTCGCTCATGTTCGCTCAGAGTTTGCACAGCGCCCAGTCCCTTGGTCCAGGTCTTCGGCTTTCCTCCAACTGATCCGGGTTTCCTTTAAGAGTTGTGTGCAAGCCAGCTAACAATAGTCTGGCGTCAACCTTATAGGTATTTTGTATTTCTTGTTTTATTCGTTTTGATCGATTTGTAGAGCTAGTTAGGGAAAGATTTAATTGATGTTAGAGCTTTATGGTGGTTATCCTTGGATCTTGGTGTTTTGATGTGTGACTATAACTTCATGTCTAGCTGTAACTTCATTTTTTGATGAAGCGACCGAAATATCCAGCTCTAATAATTTGTAATCACAATTACAATAAGCAGCATACAATTTTTTTCTTCTCTTTCTTGTCATGGTTTTTGTCTATTGTGGACTTTGTCAATCTTTGAATGGCTGCAGATCAATGTCATTATTGTTGAGAACGCCCCCCCCACCCTCCCCTAAGAGTGTCAATATTTTATCATTGGCTCATCATTGACTTATCGTTGGTGTAAATCTTTTTACAATGCAAATATTGAAAAAATATCTACAACTCAAAGGATTTGATCCCTTTCATGGTTGATAGATTTGAAAGCTATGGATTTAAGAATGGCTACACCAAATTATTTTCATTGTTGTTTGTATAAGGATTTCAAGAATGGCCAAGTGGAATATTATCAACAAGATGGATGTTGAAGACCAAGAGGATGTGATGGAATTTTCAAGAGAAGACTTGACATGGGAAAATGTTTGGGGGGAGCAAGTCCCAGTTATTCCATATTGTCGACTTGAGGAATTTATAAGTGGGGAGCAATTGAGGGAAGGTGCACCTTCTCAATTTGTTGTGAAAACTAGAAGAAGTATAAAAGAGGAGGATATCAAATAGGCTAACTTTGAAACATATCTAGACTATGCTATGTGAGTCTATATACATTTTTTCCAATATGTGTATAAGATTTTGATTTAAAGTTTAATATGTCAAATATGCATAAATATTTTATCTAATTTGTTGTAAATTCTTCATGTATAGTTATTGCTATGCATATGGTCCACAATCCGCACAGACCATTGCTATGAGTGCAGTAGAACAACCAAAGAAAAAACGACTTCCATGTGAAAATATTAAAGTTGGTTTCCAATGTCACTTCATTGTGCAACGACTTTATCTTAGACTAAATGACCTTGTTATAATATATACCGCATGTAGGCATGTTGATAAACACAATGTTTCTTATCATGGAAATGATGCAGTAGGCAGGCCTCAAAAATTCAATTATGCACCACATTTAACTAAAGATATACGAGCTAGTGTCCAAGATTTGATTCAAAAGGGTTTAAATGTTTCAATGATATGGGACCAGGTCATCTCTGATGTGAAGGGTAGGTCTGGTGAGTTGTTCACAAGGGTATCTTGAGATGTATTTATGATAAGACAAGATATCTTGAACATTTACAATGATATGAAAAAGGCAAGATTATGTGAAGGATGAAAGTTATCCAAAGAGCGTGGAATGTTGGTTCAATGAGTGCCTCGAAATATTTTTTTCTACCAAAAACAGGATGTTCAAAACATCTATTTATCATAGGCATAAAAACAAGGTGGATGGAGTCGATGATGGTTAAACACTCACACAACAATATAATATCAATTGAATCCACCTTCAACACAAACAAGTATGGGGTGAGTACATGTATCTCATAAATTCTATTCATTTCATTGCCTATATTATATATACTTCTGATCATGTATTGTTTGTTACAATGTAGTATCAACTCTACACTTTAATGTTTTTCGATGAACACCGCAATTGGATTCCAGTATCTTGGGTGATTTCATCACGTAATACTACAAATGATATTTGTAGATGGACGTTGTCATTATTTGCAATCAGAATAAAAGAATGCCCTGATTGGCATGTACAAGCTTTCATCACAGATGATGTTGCAGCTGAAATTAGGGCATTAAGGTGGTGTGTTAATTTTTTCAAAGAGATCTTTCAGCTTGATGTTTTCATATATCATATTTTATGCTATATTATTTCACAACTTGCACCAACTATACGATATTATTATGTGAATGGCATGTCCATCGAGCGTGGTTGAATAATGTTGGAAATAAAGTCAAAGGAAGGGAAAACAAAATCCGCATCTTTTGTGCCTTAGGAGAAATTATGCACTCATGTCAAGATGATGGATCTGTACAACATGTAGTTGTAAGGTTTCTTGATGAATTCAGTGAACATAAGAGGTTTCTAGAGTATTTTAGAACCACTTTCTTAGCCAACGATAAAATATGTAATTTTTTTTTAAGTTGATTTTTATGACTATATTCTACGATGTCATAATTTTAGTTATTACTTCATATCTAATGTATTTATTTTTTTCTAGATATGTGGGGAAAAACGTATAGAAGTTCTCCATATTCCAATCAAAACACAAATCATGCAATTGAATCTTACAATGGTTATATATAACAAAGGCACCTATGCGAGAAGAACAATGCATTCCATAGACGAGTTAATTGGTTGGTTTATGTGTTGTTGACTATAGTTGAATTATATTACATCCATATGCAAGGTTTAAAAGAGGTTGGGTTTGTGCGACCTAGAAAATCTAAGAAACAATTGAATGCTTCTAAGTGCAAAGCAAACCGAATTCCAAATGAAGAGTGTGTGTCTGTTGATAAAACTAACAATGAATATCGGGTTCATAGCCAAAATAAAGATAGTTGTGACACTTGGTATAATGTCATCTATAAAGATTCAGCTCTACACTTCTGTAACTATAATTGGGCACTCAATGGAAATGTTTGTAAACATGTGTTGAAAGTTCATATGCTAGTGAGTAACACTGTTTTTAGAGATAATACATTGTCAAATGTCTCTAATTCTATTGCCAAAAGGACTAGAATTTTAGTTGATTTAAATGAAACACCTATAAGGATCCTAGAAAATTGAAATAAAGCTTCCATCCTGCTCTAATTCTCCTCCCAGTATTAATTGTCACACTGAAACAAAAACCTATGATATAGATAATTTCTCACATCACGTTGAATCATCCATTGTAACATCGGATAGTGCCTTACTTGAGGATGATGAGATGAAATTTGTTATTTCATCATTTCATGAAGAATTGAGAGGTTTATCATCCATAGTGCCTACTAATTTGGAGCATGCATATGCACCGAGGAACCTACAAACCAATGCACACCAATAATTCAATACAATTTTTTTCAGTACCATAACTCCATCCAAGATCACTGCCAAGAGACGACACATTTTTTTGAGTCCAATAAAAAAAAATGTGGTCATGATTTAAAATCAAGAAAATATAAACCACAATTTGAAAAGGTTGGACGAATTCATGTAAAGAAAAGAAGCATAAATGAGCAGTTGAAATCAACTTCTCAGCAACAAAGAGATGTGGAGCATGCATGCAACGTGCAACCTTCTGTTCTACACAACACTGATATTTAAATTTGATAGCTTGTATTGTCTTACATGAAATACAATGTATATACTTATCTTCAATGCAATTGAAAAAAAGTTAATTTTTTACTGTTATAGATGAAGGATCCACATCTGGCAATGTTAAAAGTTGCAAGGTTCGATTATTTAATGACAAGATTGTCGAGAGCAACTTTATGCTTCCAAACAGAGGTAAAAAAGTGGTTCCTAAAAACATGCATGATTGTCCCACATTATATGTCGATTGATCATCTTAAATACAACAGTTAAATAACATCAAACATGTTTAAAATATGATGAAGATACTTTTTCTAATGATTTAGACATACCAACCAATTCAAATATTCCAACCTTCTAGTTCATTCCAGACTTGAACATATGATCTCTTCTCAAGGTAAATTACTTTAAAGTAGTTGATATTAGAAAATATTTTGTTGGGATTAAGTTATGTTATCATCCTTAACTCGTTGATACTACAATTTTAACTTGTTTTACCTAGATGTGGTATATTTGTGGACAACATGTGACTTAGGACGAATACTTGAGATAAATAGTTTATTAGGTTTCCATTCTCTCAACTTGTTCTGTTCTTCCAATAGTTTTAAATACCATCAATATATATATGTGCATGACTAACTTGTTCCCATTTTTTGCAGTTGGAGCATGCATTTCCTAAACAGTTCATACAAACATTCAAGGACAGAAAATTTGTAACCTACATTCAGTTGGTTGAATGACTTAAGGACCTTCACTTGTTTACCCATTTTTTATGTAGCAACCAAATGTACTAGGCCAACATATTTTCTCAACTTCCTATTTCACTATTCTTTCCTTTTTAGAATTAGTTAGCAAATTGGTGAAGGTTTATTGGATTTGAACCAGATTTGGTTCATGAAACAAATTGTATATATGTATGTGAGCCTATGAGGCATAAGTATGTGGCCAATTAAGAAGAAATCATGCCAAGATAGATGATCGCACTAGTATTAGACCTACAAGGTTCAGAACATAGGCTATGTAACAAATTCTAAATATAGAGGGTTCTTACGTTTGAAAGGGAAAAGACAATTGTGTGTGTCTCTATGTAAATCGTATGAATTCTATTAAATGATCAATGGAAGGGAAATTCTCTCTGTATCTCCATATGTGAATGCATTTATGTGTGATATGTGAATGAACATAATTTCTATGTGAATTGCAGCTGAATAATTGTTGAAAGATGGATATTCGTGTCTGGGAATAGAATAAAATCGAGAATGTCGATGTTTGTTGATCGATTCTCTGACAAGTCAAATGTGAATTCGGATAGTTAGAGAAATTTTATCATCTCTACAGATGACTGTGTGTTTACCTATGTTCACATATGGATGGATGGTGAAGATTACATTAGAAGAGGATCAATAAATGATACTGATTCTGAAAAAGAAAGTTGCTCGAGATCTAATCATAAAGTCAACAATTCGAGAAGGAGAAAGCAAGAATGGTCAAGATCGTGATTGCAGAAGATTGACACTAGGGAAAGAATGTTAGGATTATTAATCCTCCCTTGTACAAATTTGGTCATATGTCTAAATCAGGAGTCATGTCTAAATCGGGAGTCCATCCAGTCTATTTATAGTCATTAGCACCATTGGTTAAACTTGACCAAATTGGGGCACATGTTTCAGTTACCAAAGTGTGGGGAACACTAATTGAGGCTCACTGCCACTTATTGCACTTGATTGCATAAGTTTAGGAGTCTCCTAGATTAATCCCTACAATTTAGGAAGCAACTGGGAGTGCCGAAACCAACCAAGGTCAGTTAACTTCAGTTGATGACTAGTCAAGCCAAGTTAGGAATCAGTTACATTCAGCTCTAGCTCTCTACATTCAGTTAAATAATGGTTTAATTAATTGCACACATGTGGGGCGTTTTTCTCACCTACCACAGTCAGTTAACCATTATTTAATACTAAATGTAACAGTTGGTTGTGTTTTAGAACTCCGGTTATGATTTAGACAAGGACAGTTAACTACTGGGTCCTTAACTTTAGTTGATGACTAGTCAAGACAAGTTAGGAGTCAGTTACATTTAGTTAAATAATGGTTTAATTAATTGCACACATGTGGGGCGCTTTTCTCACCTACCACAGTCAGTTAACCATTATTTAATACTAAATGTAACAGTTAGTTGTGTTTTAGAACTCCAATTGTGATTTAGACAAGTCTTGGTTACCTACAGTCAAGTAGAGTCATCAATTCGAACTTCCTCATGTGGATTCGAATTGCTTGTAGCTATTAAAGCCATTTTACATCATTGTAATTATTATCTGAATTACTTTTTTGAATAATGAAAGCATTCACAGCTGCAAGCCTTTTGCACTGTTTCATTCTTCAATTGCTGAGTAAATTGTGAGATCTTCTTTGTGAGTTTTGTTTTTGTCTACAGATCTATATGCTCAAATTTACAAAGAATTCACAAAGAGAACATTTGATGGAGATAAGAGGTCCGCAAAGTAAAGAAAATTCCCACAATGATCACATATCGATGGATAGGGAAGAATCCGTAAGAGATTAATGATCGAGAATGGGTTTTGCAAGGCCAAGGTAAGTGCTTGTTAAAACGGAGGGAAAAATAAATTGCAATAGAAATTGTTCGGAATACCAACCTGTAGTTGCAAACAGGAAGTTTGCGGAAACATTGATTTGCGGAAAGATTGGACTACAGAAATCAACGTTTCCATAAAATTCTTGTCCGCAATTGCGTATTGCGGGTCGTTCTTCCGAAACATTATACCGCAATTTATTTTTCCTGTTGCTTTAACAAGCTCTTACCTTGGCCTTGTGGAACCCATTCTCGGTCATTGATATCTTGTGGATTCTTCCCTATCCTTCGATCTGTGATCAGTGTGGGAATTTCCGTTACTTTTCGTACCTCTTATCATACCTCTTCTCTCCCGCACACTTTCTCTTTGTGAATTCCTTCCCTACTGTTGATATTCCCCAATCATGATCTTAACCATTCGTGCTTGCTCCTTCTCAAATTATTGACTTTATGATTAGATCTCGAGCAAATTTATATTGTGGAATCATTCTCATTCGTTCATATGCTTCTACTGTAATCTTAGTCATCCATCCATACCGGCACATACATAAACACACAGTCATCTGTAGAGATGATGAAATTTCTCTAACTATGTGAATTCGCATTTGATTGGTCAGAGAATCGATCAATCAACATCATTCTCAATTTTATTCTATTCCCAGACACGGATATCCATCTTTCAACAATTATTCAGTTGTAATTCACATAGAAATTACGTTCATTCACATATCACATCTAAATGCATTCACATATGGAGATACAAAGAGAATTTCCCTTCCATTGATCATTTAACAAAATTCCTACCATTTACATAGAGACACACAATTATCTTTTCCCATTCAAACGTAAGAACCCTGTATATTTACAATTTGCTACTAAACCTATGTTCTGAACCCCGTAGGTCTAATATTAACATGATCATATATCTTTGCATGATTTCTTCTTGATTGGCCACACACTCATGCCTCGTAGGCTCACATACATATATACAATTTGTTTCATGAACCAAATCTGGTTATGATCCAATAAACCTTCACCAATCTGCTAACTAATTCTAAAAATGCAAGAATAGTGAAATAGGAAGCTCGTCAAATATGTTGGCCTAGTACATTTGGTTTCTCCATAAAAAATGGGTGAATGAGTGAAGGTTCTTAAGTCATTCAACCAACTGAATGCAGGATGGTGCAGGTTACAAAGTATATTTCCTTGAATGTATGTATGAATTCTGTTGGAAATGCATTATCCAACTGCAAAAAATGGGAACAAGTTAGTCGTGAACATATATATATATATATTGATGGTATTTAAAACTATTGGAAGAACATAACAAGTTGAGAGAATGGAAACCTAATAAACTATTTTAGCTCAAGTATTCTTCCTAAGTCACATGTTGTCCAGAAATATATGACAACTAGGTAAAACAAGTTAAGATTGTAGTATTAGAGAGTTAAGGATGATACCATAACTTAATCCCAACAAAATATTTTCTAATATAAACTACTTTAAAGCAATTTACCTTGAGAAGAGATCATATGTTCAAGTCTAGAATTAACTAGAATTTTGGAATCTTTGAATTGTTTGGTATTTCTGGATCATTAGAAAAAGTACCTACATCATATTTTAAACATGTTTCATCAGGGATAATTTTAGGGGCGAATTTTAGCCCAGTGGGCTATTTTTCCATGTTTCTCTCCCCAAAAAGATTCACCATTTTTCATTTTTTGAAGCCCTATTTCGCCCAATTTTGATGGGGTAAAAATTCTTCACCCTAAAAATTGCCAAATTATTATATAAACGATATAAAATCCTTGGAAATTAAAATATTTTTTTAAAAATATCGCCAATCATTTTATTGTTGGTGTTTTAAGAATTGGTAATATTCGCCAACATTTATACACTTTTAAATAAGTATGGTTCCTTAAAATCATCCTTGTGTTTCATGTTATTTAACCGTTGTATAAGATGATCAGTCCACATATAATGTGGGACAATCATGATTTTTTTTAGAAACCATTGTTTTACCTCTGTTTGGAAGCATAAAGTTTCTCTCGAAAATATTCTCATTAAATATTCAAACCCTGCAGCTTTTAGCATTTCGAGATGTGGATCCTTCAACTGTAATAATAAAAAAATAACGTTTTTTCAATTGCATTGAATATAAGTATATAAATATTGTATTTCATGTAAGACAATACAAACTATCAAATTTAAATACCAGTTTATTGTAGAACAGAATGTTGCACATCACGTGAATGTTCCACATCTCTTTGTTTTCGAGAAGTTGATTCCAACTGTTCATTCATGATTCTTTTCTTTGAATGAATTCGTCCAACCTTTCCAACTATGGTTTATCTTTTCTTGATTTTAAATCATGATCACATCTCTTCTCTTTACTGATTGGACTAAAAAAACCGCGTCGTCTCTTGGTAGTGATTTTGGATGTAGTTATAGTACTGAAAAACATTTTATTGAACTCTTTGTGTGCATTGGATGCTAGGTTCTTCAATGCATATTCCTGCTCCAAATTAGTAGGCATTATGGATGATAAACCCCTCAACGCTTCATGAAATGATGAAATAGCAAATTTCATTTCATCATCCTCAAGTAAGGCACTATCTAATATTACAATGGATGATTCAACGTGATGTGAGAAATTCTTTATAGCATTGGTTTTTGTTTCAATGTGACAATTGATACTGGGAGGAGAATTAAAATAGAATGGAAGTTATGTTTTAATTTCTAGGCTCCTTAGAGGTGTTTCATTTAAATAAACTAAAATTATAAGCCTTTCAGCAACAAAATTAGAGACATTTGACAATGTATTATCTCTTAAAACAATGTTACTCACTATCATTTGAAATTTCAATGCATGTTTACAAACATTTTCATTTAGGGCCCAATTACAATTACGAAAGTGTAGAGTTGACCCTTTATAGATGAGATTATACCAAGTTTCACGACTATCTTTATTTTGGCTACGAACCTGATATTCATTGTTACTTTTATCAACATACACACAATCTTCATTTGGAATTTGGTTTTCTCTTCACTTAGAAGCATTCAATTATTTCTCAGATTTTCTAGGTCGCACAAACCCAACCTCTTTTAAAACTTGCATATGGATGTAATATAGTTCAACCATAGTCAACAACACATAAACCAACCAATAAACTCATCTATGGCATGCATTTTTATTCTCGCGTAGGTACCCTTGTTTTTTGTACCCATGGTAAGATTCAATTTCATTATTTTTGTCTTGATTGGAATGTGGAAAACTTCTATACGCTTTTTCCCACATATCCGGAAAATAATAGATACATTACAAATGAAGTAATAGCTAAAATTATGACATCGTAGAATATAGTCATAAAAATCAACTTCAAAAAAAGTTACATATTTCATCGTTGGCAAACCAATTGGTTCTAAAATACTCTAGAAACCTCTTATGTTCACTGAATTCATCAAGAAACCTTACAAATTCATGTTGCACAGATCCATCATCTTGACATGAGTGCATAATTTCTCCTAAGGCATGGAAGATGTGGATTTTGTTTTCCCTTCCTTTGACTTGATTTCCAACATTCTTCAACCATTCTCAACGAACTTTCCATACACATAATAATATCATACATTTGGTGCAAGTTCCAAAATAATGTAACATTGAAATTTGATATACGTAAACATCAAGCTGGCATATCTCTTTGAAAAAATTAACACGTCACCTCAATGCCCCAATTTTAGTTGCAGCATCATCTGTGATGAAAGATTGGACATGCCATTCAAGAATTTCTTTTATTCCGATGTAAAATAATGACAACATCCATCTACAAATTTTGTAGTATTACATGATGAAATTACCCAATCTAATGGAATCCCATTGTGGTGTTCATCGAAAACCATTGAAGTGTACAGTTGATACTACATTGTAACAAATAGTACATGATCATAAGTATATATAATACAGGAAATGAAATGAATAGAATTTATGAGCTATATGTACTCACCCCATACTTGTTTGTGTTGAAGGTGGATTCAATTGATATGATATTTTTGTGTGAGTGTTTAACCATCATCGCCCGCATCCACCTTGTATTTATGCCTATGATAAAAGAGATGTTTTGAACACCATCCTCTTTTTGGTAGAAAAAAACATTTTTAGGTAGTCATTGAACCAACATTCCACACTCTTTGGATCACTTTTTTCCTTCACATATTCTCTCCTTTTCATATCATTGTAAAGGTTTAAGATACCTTGTATTTCATAAATTCATCTCTATATACCCATGTGAACAACTCACCAGACCTATGCTTCAAATCAGAGATGACCTGATCCCATATCATTGACACATTAAAAACCTTTTGAATCAAATATTGGATAGTAGCTCGTATATCCTCAGTTAAATGTGTTGCATAATTGAATTTTTGAGGCATGCCTACTGCATCATTTCCATGACAAGCAACATTGTGTTTATCAACATGCCTACATGCGGTATATATTATAACATCGCCATTTCATCTAAGATAAAGTTGTCACACAATGAAGTGACATTGGCAACAAACTTTAATACTTTCATGTGGAAGACTTTTTTTCTTTGGTTGTTATACCACACTCATAGCAATGGTCTGTGCGGATTGCGGACCATATGCACACCAATAACTATACATGAAGAATCTACAACAAATTACATAAAAGATTTATGCATATTTGACATATTGAAATTCAAATCAAAATCTTATACACATATTGGAAAAAAAGTATAGAGACTCACATATCATACTCTAGATATGTTCCAAAGTTAGCCTCTTTGCTTTCCTCCTCTTTTATACTTCCCCTATTTTTAACAACAATGAAAATAATTTGGTGTAGCCGTTGTTAAATCCAGATATTTTAAAGCTATCAACCATGAAAGGGATCAAATCCTTTGAGTTGTAGACATATTTTCAATGTTTTCATTGTAAAAAAGGTTTACCCCAATGATAAGCTAATGATAAGCCAATGATAAAATATTGACACTCTTAGGGGGTGTTCTCAACGGTAATTCCATTGATCCACAACCATTCAAAGATCCACAAATCCCACAAAAGATGAAAACCATGACAATCAAGAGAAAAATAAAATTGCATGTTGCTTATTGAAAGTGTGATTACGAATTATTAGAGCTGGATATTTCGGGCACTTCATCAAAACATGAGTTTAGAGCTAGACATGATTTTACAGTAACATCAAAACATCAAGCTCCAAGGGAAACCACCATAAATCTCTAACACCAATTATAGATTTCCCTAAATAGATTTGCAAATCGACTAAATTGAATAAAACGAGAAATATAGGAAGCAATGAAATACCTGTATGGTTGACGCTGGAGTATTGTAGGTTGGCATGCACACAACTCTTCAATGAAACCTAGACTATTTGGAGGAAGACGAAAGACCTGGATCAAGGGACTGGGCGCTGAGTAAACTCTAAGTGAACAGGGGCAATGCAGGAGCTTACCATCGATATTCCAAAATCTGCATTGATGGAGGTGGATGGACGTCAGGTTGATGGCCAACTTGGAGATGGGACGTGCATGGGAAGAAATCACTGCCAACAAAACAAAATGGGAGAATGGAAGTGGCGTGGAACCCATGGTGTGACAGAACAAATAAGGATTTCGTCGATGGGATCCATCCCCTGGTCGGTGACTTTTCAGATGTCCGTATGGTGCATGCCTCATCCGGCATGGATACTCCTCGATGGTGTATGGTGCATGGAGGCCAAGTTGACATTCCCAATGGGTTGTATGGTGCATGGAGGCGAAGTTGGCATGCCTTATGAGTCTCCATGATGCATGGGAACCAAGTTCACATGCCATTTGGGGCATGTTGTATGGTGTATGGTGTATGGGCTAAGCCCATGTGTGTAGGCTCTAGCGACGTATGGGAATGGTATGGAGGAACTGTGTGCGAGTATGGTATGGACCTGGATGCTGTATGGGCGTATAGGTAGCCTTAAAGGCTTTGTCACAAGATGAATATTGATTTCCATGAAATATAACCATCCAAGAACTGAGTTCTACATGGTTTTTCGGAAGTGACAAATAACTAAAGGAGCAGAATTGTCAACCCTTGGAAAAGTCACATGATATTCATTACAAATTAATGCAGATGTTATTCATTAATATTTAATGCACATGATATTCATTACATCTGCATGGCTACCCAGGAAATTGAGTACAATTTTCTTTCTACTCGCTTGAAGTTGTCCAAGATGCTAACTTCTATAAAAGGAAAATAAAAAACAAAAACTCATGGGGATGGAGTTTACAAACTAGTGGGTATGGAGTTTTGAAAGGGTTAGTTACTAGCACAAAAATGGGGATGGAGAGCACAAAAAAAAGTGGGGATGGAGTTTTGAAAGGGCTAGTGATTAACACAAAAGTGGGGATGGAGAGCACAAAAGAAAAGTGGGGATGGAGTTTTGAAAGGGATAGCTACAAGAACAAAAGAAAAAGTGATTGGATACATAATAGAGGGATAGACTGATGGATACATTCAGAGGGATGGATTTTTTAAAGGGATAATTACTAGTAGAAAGGAAAATGTGATGGATAAGTGATGGATATATAATAGAAGAAATTATGTAAGCTTAAATGACTCATTTAATTTTGATAAGAAAATTATAAAAATAAAAAATAAAAAATGAACATTTATAAGATATAAATTTAATTTTGGTAAAGAACTCATAAACAAAATTGAATATTCATGTGATATAAAATCAAATTTGGAAAAAACCCATATAATGATGTTACATTAATTTTTTTAATTTTGAATAAAATGTAATATTGTTATATTATTATTGAATCTTTTAAAAATAAAAATTATAATTATGGGAAAAGAGATTCTATTACAGGTTGTTGATATTAATAAAGATGGAAAAACATATTGAAAGACACTATAATCAAAACCCTTACAACAAGGGTCTCTAGAATATCATATTATGAGCATATGAACCAAAAAATAGACCACTTCATAAAGGTTTTTATGAAGACCATATTCAAAGAGAATAAGATAAATAGAGGTATTATCTAGTCCCACAACAAAAATAACACCTAGCAAAAACCAAACATTCCAAAATTTTCCTTGACATACATCAAGGGAACCACTTCCAGGGTTTCCAAGGTCCTTAAAAAAAAAATATTCAACTGGTCTTCATCCCCCCCCCCCTAATTACATTAGAAGAATGGTTGACTTGGCCAAATACATTATAGATCCTAAACAACAGAAAGAAGTATACTTAATACCATGTTCATGCAATGAGGTTTATATTAGTTAAACATGTAGACCAAGACACATGTCTAAAAGAACAAGCCTTGGACATAATAAACGATAGAGTCTTTAAATCAACCCTTGTGGAACACTTGCACAACTCATCCCATCACATTTGCATAGAGAATGAAAAACTAATTACAAAAGACGAACATTATTTAAAATGAAGAGTGAAGGAGGCAATCAAGATAGAAAAATGTGGAAAGACTCTTAATAAATATTATGGACTAAAATTAAGTATTACCTAGAAATCAATCATTAAACAAATCAAGCACCATAATGATCCTAAATAAAGATAACAAAAAGAAATATTGACTTGAAAATCACATCCCTCACACAACATTAATATCCTTAATATTTATATCTTCTCTCTCTCCATCATTCATTCTTTCTCAGGGCATGCATTGTGACCCCTAACGATGGATTCATTTTTAAGTCCAAAACATTAGGTATGAAATCTCATCAAAATATTTTTCCATATTTATTAATATAATTATGGAATTCTAAAGAGATTGGGAGATACATGTATTTACAATGAATCGTTCATATAATGATGCATATTTGTAAAAGTAATTGGCTTAACTATTAAGAACATGTATTTCCATTTAGAAGGTCATAGTTTCAACTTCTGAGGGGTCAAGGTATGCTCACCTATGCAGACTTCAGTAGTCAAATTGAATAGAGGGAGACCCTTGTCCTACAAACAAATACGTCTCATACACCAAATTGGTATTTGGCAAGATTGTGACCTTAAAAGTAATTAATATTATTATATATGATCTTAAGTTACTTTTTGGAATGAAAGAATTGGAATTGTTATTATGATAGATGATTGCGTGTCGTATTTATTGGAATTTTATCTTGATATGAAGAGATTGATTGTTTCTCTCTTTTTTTCCTTTGCAAAATATTTATGCATTCAGATTAATGGGTGAGAGTGATCATGTCCATTTCAAGTGATTGTTGCACCTAATTCTTAAAGACAAGACAATAACATTTTTCATTTTGATAGTTAATTGTTAAAGATAAGACATTAACATTTGTCACTTTGATAGTTAGTGGAAAATTTTATTTTTAATATGACCTTATTACACATATCCATGATAATAATAAAAAATGTTTATCATCTAGAAGTTGCATTTAAATTAAGCCCAATGGGTTAGCTCAAGTGGTTGAGAGATGTGAGTTATAAGCAGAAGGTATCGAGGTCAATTCCCTGGGTGGCTATGCATAGATATATAAGGGCCCCATTTGATGTCTCCATCGAGTTAGCCTCCATAATCAAAGCTAACATGGTGAGGCCCCTTCAGGTGGACCCCCTTAAGAATTCCCCACATGGACATAGCAACCTCTCTTTGGGGTTGTGAACCACATTAAAAAAAAAAATCGCATTTAACTTTATTTTATTTTTTCAAATAATTTAGTCAAATACATTTAAACAATGAAAAATTACCTTTTAATAATTAAATTTTATTTACACACAATAATATTATCACACATCAAAATTTAAAAATTATATCAATAAGAACTTAAAACATTGTTTAGGAATGTAAAATTTTTCATTACTTTAAACAAAATCTCTTACCTATAATTAAACCAAATATTCTCCTTGATATGCCAATATTACACTCCACCATCTAACCCTATCAATAATAAATTTAGCATACCCAAAGTAAATTCAATTTATCTTCACTTTAAAAATTGGCCCACAACCTTTATCAATTTCATGACCTCTATCCTTCTTAAAGTAGGCCCTTTACTTTTTTTCATCACCTTACCTTATAATTATGCCCCCTTTGGGAAATTGCATCAAGGTTTCATATTTCCACAAAAGGCCATAATTTCCTTCTTTATTGGGAATAAGTTCCAATTGACAAAAAAAAAAATAAGACCTAAGCATGAAGCAAATAACTTTTAAAATAAGGTCATCATAGAATTTTAAACCATTAACATATTGTACTATTATGTTAAGATATGACCATTTTCTAGTTTTCAACGAGTTCTAATTTTATTTCTTTCACTCAAATATTTAATTATTTAGAAATTAAATTATTACAAGTAACATTAATATAGATTAATTAAGTTTTGAGGGTATCTTAGTTGGTTGGAGTCCAAATCTAAATATAGTTTGATATTAAGGTCGGAGGTTCAATTCTCACGAATCTAACTTTTTGGGTCCTTTGAGGTTAGTCTCTCAAAACTGCATCCGATAGGGGAAGGCCCCTTTGGGTGGGAACTCTAAAATTATTATTGTGAATGTAGTGATCCCTGACCTCTATTCTTGAGGCTATAAACCATGTGAAAAAAACATAAATTAATTAAACTTAAAGTTATATATATATATATATATATATATATATATAATATTAAACTACTTTATTTATATTAAAGTTGCATAACATATTACATGGTTTGGTAGCTGTAGAGGAGTTATCTATGACTCAAAGGAAAACAAAAGAGAACAGTTTTCTTAGGGACTAGGTAAACAATAAAACAATATTGCACATTAGCTTTCTCTCCTCAAAGGGTTGGAGATAACATTTAGGTTGGGGATTGAATATGTAATGGTCTTTGGTGACTCCCTTATTGTTATAAGGGAATCTAAAAAAATCTTATAAAATTATAAGGAGTCATCCATCAAAGTTCATCATTCTCTGTTATGTATTGCTAAAGAGTTGAATTCTTTAAATATTTTTCATATTCTAAGGAACAACAATAAACAAGTAGATGTTTTGGCTAACAAAGGATTCAAGCAAGATTGCAATATCATCATTTGGAAAGATGAAACTACTATCAAGAGTTGGCCTCTCTAGCACCTTGCATAGATGCTCTATTTTTGTTGTTATCATCTTGGTCAGTATGTGAAAAAATCCAGTCTTAAGAGACTCGGAATTTTCAAAGACAGCTACAAGTATGTAGAAGACAAATGAGGAATGATTGGCATGGCTCTATTATGGGAGGACTTAGTCCTCATCGAATTATAATCCTCTTATTTTTATTAATAAGAACCTTTTAAAGCGTTTAAATTTTTAAAAAAATTACATAACTTTAATAAATATAACATACTTTAATTACTTATCATTTATAAAATTTTAAGTTTTGTAATTAAAAAGAATAAATTTAAATTTAATTAAATCTAGGTTAATACTACTTGTAAATACTTGATTTCTAAATAATTACAAATATATATTATTTATAGTGTAAATAAAATATTTTAATTACTTATAATATATAATTTTAAGATTTATTAATCTATTTCAATATTATTTATAATAATTTAATTTTTGAATGAAAGAAATAAAAACATGCAAAAATATAAATTATTAGAGTATTATTACATTATGTTTATTTATAAATATATGAATTATCTTAATAATTACTTTTTTTCAAAACTTTAAATAAATAATAAATAATTTACTAATAATAAAGATGATCACTGAAAGAAAAATTATATATATACCTTTTGGAAAACTATTTATTCAAAAAACAATATACATAGACGATTCATAAGAGGCTTATGGCCTCAAAAAAAAAAGACTTCTATTACTACATACCTTAGCATTTCTATATTTCTTGACTTATTTTTTGTTATAATGTCAAGTTTACAAAGCCACATAATTGTACATAAAGGATTTACTATCTTATTTTCCAAAAAACATTGTACCACCAAATTAGACAAAAGAAAAATAGAAGAGTACATCAATAATAAAGAGGAACTTCAAATTTTGATGGAAGTCTATCATCCCTAAATTTAAATTCCATCATATATCCCTCATGCATCAACAAGGCTTGTTTAGGTCAATCTTTCACTTCCTTGTTCAAGTCCATGTATACATGAGTGAAGGAGAACCATTCAAATGATTCCATTTCTTCCTCGATAAGACACTGAAGAGGTCAAAGACTGAGGATCTCAATTCTCCTTCTCTTATTTTCCCACTCAATAACAACCTTGGAGTCCCCTAAGGACTATAATTTCTTCACTCTAGATTGGATTGCACTTCTTAGTAAAACCCACAAGGCACATAATTTTTCTCTTGTGTTCATCCCTTTCTTGATTTCAAATGCTGTAGAAAGAAAATGAGTAGAATTTAAATATAAGATAGCACCTATCCCAGATATCGATTGACCACCTTGGGTAGCACTGTCAAAACACCCCCAATGAATCTCTTTTTCAACCTCATCATGATCACTTGTCTATGCTTCATTTCCTTTGGATTTGACCCATATTTTGAAGCCATCATAAGAATAAGCTTCACCATCACCTCAACCATATAGGATTTATCTTCACAAGTCATTGGATTGCAATCCCACTAGAGCCAGTATACCCAAATATTTGGTAGAGCCTTATATTCAACAACAACAATGTCTGTGATCCATTCTTTAACACAACCATTGAAAGAGTCTATATTCTAATTCAAAATTTCCTTTATACTATATTTGACAATTTTCCAACCTTGCTTGGCATAGTTACATCCAACAAATAAAAGATTAATGGACTTAGCTTCTTGACGACACAAACACATCTTCTTGGGCCCTGCCACCTACACTTAAAACCATTATCCAATGGAATAATTTTATTACCAACATATAACCATAAAATTATTTTAGCTTTCAATGGGCCTATACATTTCCGCACTACCACCCACCACCATTTTTTATCACCATTTAAAGTTTCGTCCATTGTGGTTGCATAACCTAGTTTGATTATATAGTTTTCAGGTCTAAACCAATTTATATTCTCCTATGAAATATTGATCACCCATAGATTAAGAATAAGGATATAGTGCCTCCATTCTTTGTCATGTTCACCTTCCAACCCCAACTTGTTGACATAATTCCAAATATCAGACCAATTACCTACTCCAATCAAACTAGTTGCATCATTTAAGACAAAAATCCTTGAGGAGTATATTACCCTATGTCACTAGTCACTCAGATTTCCTCTCGTCATTAATTCGTCATTTATCTAGAAATTCCATGGAAAATATGAGGTACTCTAGAAGGAAATGTGCACTAGCGTCTAGGCCATTGATAACCTTTGGGATAACCAAAGTTGATTCCTAGAATATGTGTGGCATGTATTTGTGTTTGTGTGTGCATGTAGTCTTGAGGATTAACTCAAGATATTTGAATATAATTGTATATAGTGAAACCACTTGAGCTAACCCTTGAGACTATGAATTTATGCCTACACACGAGACAACTATGTTGTACAAGCCTTGATTATTGTAATAAAATAGGTTTATTTTGTATATAGAACCCAATGGGTTAACTACTTAGTTATTGTTATTTCCTCTTATGGTCTTGTTGGCTCCTTAATTTTTGGAAAGGACCGTAATTGTGAACATAATGCAAGATACAAGGTGAAAGTTGTGGAAACAACCAATGACTGCAACTTTTTGGGTCAGCTCTTGTAAATATTTAAAGAGCACAAGGAAAATGAAAGAAGGATAGAACAAAGCATAACAAAGGAGAATCGATGAAGAGAAGAAGAAACAATAGAGAAGAAGAAAATCTGGGTTTTGGTTGAAGATATTCTTTTGTCTATGTTCGGGTTTTTAGATTTGTAATCAGGTCATGGGTTTTATTATTGTATCTAATTCCACAATGGGTCATCCCATGGATAGTAGATTAAGTCTATAGAGTTGTGAAGATGTAATGCTAGAGATCTGTTGATTAATGTAAATGAAGATGATTGTGTGCCGTAATTTTTTTGTTCAATTATATTCAATGTGTTATGTTATCTGCTTAATATATGTTGTGTATCCTTGGTTTATGTATGATTAAACATGTCTGATAGAAAAATTTTGTGATATCAAAAAAATAATACATCACCAGTTTATCCCTGCAATTAACCCTCCTCATTCTACACAAGTCTTGGTTGTGCATTGGATAAGACCTTCCCTTTCGAGGGATTGAAAATGCCAACACTCTAGACTACAATGGTGCCCTTTGTTGGCCCCTGCACAATAACCTAGTGTCTATTTTGTACCAATAGGTCTATCCACCTTTTATTTGGAAATTTTATAGAAGAAGGGGATAATTGATTCTTTCCTTGGAATGTGTCTGTATCTGTGTGTATGTATTTGAGGGTCAACACAAAATTAGTGAAAACTCTAGCAAAGGAACTTATTTTGTTGATTGGTTTCATACAATTGAAGAATATTTTGGGATTTATAAAATATAATTTTTGTAGGAAATGTTTCTTACTACAATAAAATACTCTTATAATCCATGTTCCATGCTTATGTGTAGATTGGCATGCATTTCCTTGAGCTACTTGATTGTCTATAGTTAATTTTCTCAAATTTTACATATATATTTGGATTATGAGAGTTGTGCAGTTATTTTGAGACAAACAATATTTGTAATACCAATAAAGGCTCCATCTCATATCTAGATATAATATTCCATTGGAAGATGAAATGTCTAAGAAGAGGAGTGAGAGGATTATGAGCACAAGTTATAGAAGAAAAAGAGAGAGAGAGTTGCAAAAGAACAAAAAAAATTGTGGCCCAAGATTGTAGGGAAACTTAGAGTGCAAGATTCATGAAAATTGTAGGATGATAGGAAGAGGAATTATAGTAGTGAGAGGAAGAACCAAAAGCAAAATTGTTGTTTCAAAGAGTGGTGGAAAATGTTGCAGTGTTTTTTATGCAAATGATTAAGAGGATGGATGCAATTTAACTTTCTCAACAAATACAATTTCCTAAAGGTGTAGGAGATGAAGGTGAAAGTGATGAAGAAAAACAAAAAAATTATATTTTGGGAAACAACTAGAAGTATTGAGAGGATGGAACAACCCCAAATTAAGTTACTTGTATATTTTGGACATATATACATAGAAGAGTTAATTGAGTGGATTAATGAAATGCATAGGTATTTTGAGTGCAATAAGATTAAAAATACCTAGAGAGTGAATATTTCGTTTAAAAGATCGATGAATTGTGCATTTGTGTGGTGATAGAATTTGAAAATGGAGAGAAGAAGAATAGGAATAGAGAAGATTACGAGTTGGGACAATATGATTGTAGATATGAGAGGTGTTGCCGCCTTTTCACACACCTGGATCACGTGGCAGAAATCTTCAAGCCACTCGGTGTGTCCTTGGGGGCAAGTCTCGAGTCAAGGCTGTCAC
>LPNX011056682.1:180698-210323 GCA_001517045.1 Pseudotsuga menziesii
ACCATGTATATTACACTTTTCATCATAAGTTTCACTATAAGATTCTGCAATGGTTTCATCCTCGGGCTTGTACTGTTTGGATGGTGACAAAGGGTAGGCCTGGCCTACCATGTATATATGATTAGGCTCGCTTGAATTTGTTTCCTGATTACTAACCTTGGGAAGTCCATGTTCCATGACATGATTCGCAACATAACAAGTGCTTTCTGGGTGGAATTGATGACAAGGTCTACACCATGGAATTACTTCATCTACCAGGTTAGTTGAGTCTAGCTGGCTTGGAATCCTAGGCTCTTGCTGAGGAAACTTCTTTTGATACACTTATTATGTTTTGGCTGAAAATTCCTAGGTCCATTATTTCTTTCCAGTGTGGTTATTCTGCTCTGGATTTTATTCATTTGCACAGATTGGTTTGTCTTGAATTGGTCCTGACTAGTCATCACTTTTTCAAACATGCTAGCTATCTTTTCCATGGGGTTTTTAGAGGTTCCCTTTTCTTCTGATTCAAAGGCTTTTCCCTTTTATTCGTTGTATGAAGTGTTTCCCCTAGTGTAACCCGGAATGTTGGACTTGCCAGAAGATTGCATATTCCTTTCTATTTTCTTGGCCAGATCTTGAGCAGTTTTTAGATCGACCGGATCTTTATCCCTTAATTGGTACCTCAAATCACCAGTGAAAGCTTCGATGTAATATATGAGGATGGAGGCATCCCTTGGCTTGATTTCTCTAGGGAAGTCCGCAACCACACACCTGAACTTAGTATTAAATTCATCAATGGTTTCATTCTCCATCTTCTTTATGTTATGGAGGGCAGCAAGCAAATGTCTTGGTTCTTTATTTTCCCCCCATCTCTTCTTAAAACCTGCTAGGAAATCATTAAGGGTTTTATATGAAGCATCACCAAGGTTTTCATACCATTCCGCTGCATCATCCTCTAAGGATAAAGCAAAGAGCTTCATTTTGATATCTTCATGGTCAGAGGCAACATCATCATAGTAACTGACTAGGTGCCTTTCAAACTTTCGGAGATGAGTCCTGGCAGTGGTAGCATTATTTCCCTCGAATCGGGGGAGCTTCTTGATAGCATCTTTCGGAATGTTATGAGGAGCACCTGCTATCTGAGAAAAGTCAAGGGGTTTGTAAAATTCCATCGTTTCTTGAGATTAGTGAACATGACTCTCTACAAATATGTGATGGATATCTGAGATGGATTGGTCTCCTAAATCCTCAAGGTTTCTACGAGAAGTCTGCCTATTCAATCTTTCCCTAATAGACCTTTTGGGATCAGGGAGAGGATTGAATAATTGTTGACAGTTTCTTCGGGTAGAAATTCTTGAAGGGATGTTAGACAGTGGAGTCGCCAGATGGATCGAGTTTTAATTTTATGTTTTTTTTAAAGACTGGATCAATCAAAAGTTTTTTTTATCTTTTTAGTTGTTTAGAAAAAATTTAAGCTAAGTCGTACTCGGGAATAAAACGATTTATCCTTGGCAACGGCTCCAAAAAGTGTTGCCACCTTTTCACACACCTGGATCACATGGCAGAAATCTTCAAACCACTCGGTGTGTCCTTGGGGGCAAGTCTTGAGTCAAGGCTATCACCTTGTTCTTGACTCCTCCGTTTAGGCTCAACTCCTAACGGAGCCAAGGGGGGTAGACCCTATTAAGTTACTAAGGATGATTTCTTAGTGTAATGATATTGTACTGAATCAGTTATTTAGGAGTTTGAATATTTTAACTATAAACAATCAAGATGACAAGATACGAAGATACACATGAAAGCACAAAGTTGATACACAATATATATATGAAGCAAAGAAGACCAGTGCCTTAAAAATGGAGTAAAAAATAAATCAGTGTGCTTGCATGTGTTTGGAATAAATGTTTTGCGATTGCATCTTGGTATGTTTTAAGTTAAAAATGAAGTATGAATTGATTAAATTAGGCTAAAGGGGGACTCCAGATATACCCGAGAGTACTTGGAGTATGTCCAAAACAAATCCTATACGGCTACCCGCAAGGAATATGTGGGATGAAATGGAGTCTCTGGGGCTGTGTTCGTAACGCACCCATTAGGGTGTGACAGAGATCAGTGCCCCAAGGTCACTTTTTAGTAGGTTCCCGCTTTTTTTGGGTATTTTGCCACCGTAAAGGATTGATCGAGGTGTTGGATTTTCACCTGATGGTTTGTTAATTGGGGAAGGTGAGTCCTAATTATGCTAGTCACCCAAGTGCTTTTGATACAGCTTGACTGATTGGATGAACCGTAGCCAAGTGCAAAGCATACACACTGGAGTCTTGTAAATTTTAATAAGTTTTAAAAGATGTGTTCTTGCTTAAAAGAAAAGCCTCCAAGAACCTCTTTCGATCCAAGTGGATCTCAATCGGGGAATCAAGGAGGGATTAATTTTAAAATGCTGATAAACAAAAGATGATAAAATAACACAACTACACAAATCTGGTTTTCTGATCAATCCTACCACGAATCTCTTTCCCCTTTCGAGTCACTCGAGAAATCGTGGGGTAAGTATTATGATTACTTTTGAAAGTAAGATATGGAATATGGAATTAATAGCAAGATCAAATATACTACCCTACAAATCAGATCAATTCTAGTAAAAGGAAATAAGCAGAAAACGACGAAAACGGCACCGACTCGAATCCCCCCAGGGGGGATGGGGAATGGGCTCGAAAGAGCCTATTCAAAGGGTGATTTTATTACAGAGGTTACAACATCAAAGCAATGATAAAATAGAGATTTCTTGGTCCTTATACAGGTTTATACCAAGATATTATAGTTTATGCAAAAAAATTACAAATTATGTGACAAAAGAGAGACCCCTGGGGGGATTTGAGCACTCCAAAAGCCACTTTGGACAGCAGCTTCCTTTCTTCTCTGTCAGACCTGATAAATGACAGCGAGTGAATTAGAGTAACAAATTCCCCAAAGCACTTTAAGAGTGCCTTTTGTTCAGCCTACTTTATCTCAAAAAATTAATGAAATTAAACTAGTTAAACCGACGAAAAAGGAACCAAGGAAAGCAAGCTTTCCTTGGGATCTTGGTTGATGTTTGTGCAGCCAATTAAAAGCACTGATTGTAGAATATTGAAATTATTGAACAGCAAATGAAACTACCTTAACAGCAAGCTATGAATTTTTCAATAAACTACTTGCGAAACTAAGGCAATTTAGCTAGATCTCTTGAATTTGAACTTTATGTGCATAATGAAACTAAGATATAGAAATTTGAAGGGATCTTGCTAATTATATCTATGTATGTTTTTCTTTATGAGATAGATCAGATTTAAAAAAGAAACCTGAAAGTAACAAGTTTGAGGAAAGTTAATAATTTTTAAAGGAGGAAGAGAGAGAAAGAGTGTTGGTTTCCTTGAAGATCCACAGTAGAGCTTTCAGGTGGAATGCCGAGGGACTATGCCTTTGAAATGTTTTGAAGAGAATGAAGAAGCAAACTGGATCAGCATCCTCTCCAAAGTATGAACCTGCAACTCAACTGAAATCAAAGAACTTGCCAAGAAACTTGTGAGATCCAATTAGTACATACAAAGAGCTTCAAGATAACATGCATATAAGCTTATAGGACATGCTAAATATAGATCTCTAAACATGCATCAAAGGAGAGTAACAGTCAATAAACTTATTGAACAACACCTTTCCTATCAAGATTGTAATAAGCTAATTACCAATCTTAACCACAGATCTACAAGAAATTAGCAAAAAATGACCACAGATACAGGTTACCTCAGTAAAACAATGGCAATAATCATCCACACATGTAATGGCACCACACCGTATTTCCTCCAAAGCTTTTCTTTATTTCAAATGAAGAATTACAACAATACAATAGCAGCAGCACCTCAATCCCAGTTCTAACTAGCTTGGAAGAGGAGGCTGTGCCTGGATATATACAATTTACAGGCCATCTAGCCCAGGGGGCAACAATTACTCATGGAATCAAGTGAAATCAACTGATGGAGAGTCCATCAATGCCCGATCTATGTCTAGTTGAGCCAGATCTGAGTCTCACTGAGTGCAACTGTCAATCGGTGGGCTGATCTGACTGACACCTCAACCTGTTGACTGAAGAATCCACCAAAAATCATCCAGTTGAGCCAAAAACATGTTTAGGAGAGAGGGAGGGCGAAATTCCTCATAAAGGATGCTCAAGATCAACTCTGGATCTGATTTGATCACCTCCTTCAGTCAAGGATTTGTCAGATCCAGTCAATCTGCTTCAGATCTGACTGATTTCAATCAAATCGGCTGAGAATCCATTGATTTATGATTTTGGATTTGCTCCATTATTCATCAATTTATTAATTAAAATAATCAATAATTGATTTTTGGGGCTTTCTGACCTGAGTGATGGAAAATCACTCGAAACTAGGAAACAGTGGGTCCATGGGTTTACATGGTGCTCTTAGCTTGAAAATGAGCACCTACATGACTGAAACTGATCATTTGGCCCACTTTTATTACAAAATCAATTTTTCCAATTAAACTATTAAAAAATAGCCTAAGTTTTGGAAAAATTAAAATTTAATAAAAAACACCGAAAAACCTAAAAAATTGAAAAATTGGAAAACACCTAGGGGGACTTAGACATGTTCATATGACTCAAAAATGATGTCTAGCATGTTTATACATTGACACATAGACTCTAATAACCTCAATAGGCCTAAATTCCAAGCCGACCACCCCAACTTTGGAGGTATGGAGTGAAAAACTCAGAAATTATCAGTCGTTTATTCAACAACCAATAATAACCAAGGGAAAAAACACCCTGGGCTGATAGGATTGACATATGAAGTCTAAGAGACCGTGTCTTTTACAGACACTACCATGATAGAACATTTATTACAATTCCCCCATGGGGTATGAATATGCGATATGATACAACAAGCACTTCCAGAAGTACTTCCAAAGGTCTCTTAAAGTTCGAACAAGTTATCCTTGTCCAATTCACCAGGCTCACTTGATAAAAACCACTAAGTACAACTTAGGTGGTAACAAGAGGTATGTTCCTAAATTTTGATTATCTTTCAAGTATAAGTAGAGGATTAAATATTTGTAGCAAGGAAAGAAATATGTAGAAAATAGTTTTAATTTTTTTGTAGAGTAGCAATGAGAAAATACAATAGAAGAGAGAGTACCAATGAGATATCCATGAAGCATGTGGATGGTCTTAATTTATCCATTAAGAAGAAGGTGCTTGTGAATAAGGTGGATACCATCCAAAATGGTTTTTTAAATAGCTTTGGAAGTTGAGAAATATTTTTATGAAGAGAAAACAAAAGCACAAAGAGAGAGAGGATAAATGACAAAAATTCTTCTAGATGTGATTGCATAGAGTATTGATTCTGAATGTGGGATTCATGTTGTTGATGGAAAGAATGAGAAAAGAATGTGTGAAGTGTATGTTATTGATGCATTCCAAAGGAAAGTGTAGAAGAAGTATTTTCAATAGAAGTCAAGCATTGAAAATAGTGCGATGGAGGAGTTTGTGCCACAAACTCAAGAAGCAATAGTGTAGTGTTATGCCTGAGAGTGTGTATGTGTAGACCAGTAATATTATTGTAGAAGTGGGTAGTTGTAATATATTTGTTCTGATAATAGATCAGAATATTAACTATGATGCAAATTTAATTAGAATTCTAAATGAAATTTTGCATTCAACCAGTCAATTCTTGAGACTAGGGAAAAAAGGAATGTTGCTGATACTTTTGTAAACAAGGAAATGAGATGATGGAAGAAACCGAGGATAATTTAGGAAAATTAAAGTATCTTCCCTGACACATTTAAACTATTGACCATTTAGTTTTCAGAATCATCTCCACTGAATCCTACTCCCACGCTTCTGGGTTTCCCAACCGTGCGACTAAGAAGAAATTTTACATCCATTAAATTAGGTTTTTATGCAAGGTTCAGAGGTGTTATTGGATAGGTAATAAGAATAAACTAAGGTTTCATACATTTAGGAACATATCTGGAATTATTTGGGGATTTTAGGAAAGATTTGGGAAAAACTAGCAGTTTTGGCCCAGGGAGACCCTATGCAAATATGGATGTCCAATCGTGGTACGACCTCAATGAAATATTTGTCTGAGAAATGGGATAGGTAGTGGGGTGATTTAAATTCCTAAAAAAACTTTTAGAATGAAATTTTACTACACATAACTTCCAAAATGATGAAAATTGTAAAACTAGTAGAATTCTCCTAGTCAACTAGGAGGGGTGTGCATCAATTGATGAATTTTGAATTAGATTAAATTCATGCCTACTAATGATGTATTACAGAGACCGATATATCTTTTTTTACACATTATATCATTTATTACTTATTCCCATGGGAATTAGTTCATTCTTATTGCATAAAACAGATAAAAAACCCATCAAGAGGGAAATAAAAGGCTCACTCATGAAAACTTAACATGAGGTATATATGGAACAAGAAAATTATTGTATTATAGAATCCATAATTATTTTTTTTGGGATGATCATATCATGAATAGGTTTGGAGGACTAATATCTTCAAAAATGGGATCCAAAACCGAGGATGGGAAGGCCAAAACTAGCATCAAGCGTGGGGTTGGAGTGTAGGTGAAGTTCACTTCAATAGATATCCTCTTCAATGGATGACTTGGATTATATATGTGTATGATATAAATATTAGGGTTTTTATACTAAGCTCATCGTCACCTGCACTAAAAATGGAAGGGGAGAAAGAAGAGAGGGGAAATGAACTTAGGGTGCATCTCCCAAGAGACTGAGGCACATCACTCAGTATGAATCCTGGATTCACTCAAAAAAAAAAAATCATGAAGAAAAATAAGAAATGGAGCTCTAATTGTCATTAAATATACCACTGTTTACTTGTTGTGCAAGTCAATCATGTGTTGAGAAAATATCCCTTGCCAAACCCTAACCCTGGCCAAGTGGTGCACCCTCCTTGAGAAAATGAAAAGTATGTACCATGTGAGATGTATCCTTGTCAATAACTTTCATCCAAATTAGAAAATGTTCCCTGCTTAGGATACGATTTTCATGATTTTTCCTATGACATATTTTCAGCACTTCCTACTTTTGTGATTGAACCTCTAAATGGAAACCGCACCCTCCTTTGGCCTAGAGTTTCCTACTTTTACTTATGACACTTTTTCTGCACTTGTTATTTTGTGACTTGACCTCTAAATGGAAATTGCGCCATCCTTAGGCCCATAGTTTCCTTCTTTGCTTATGACAACTTTTCTTGGCTTTTGGTACTTTCCCTCTTTTATGATTGCTTGCTTTTGTCATTCCATTGTCAATTTCTAATTATCCTCCTAGGCAAGTTGGATTTTCCAAGTGCACCCTCCTGACATGGAAAACTAATTACATGCCTCCTAAATAATAATTTAACACAATTACGTAGGTTAATCAATTAACTCATCTTTTGACCCCCTAGGTGTTATGCAAGGTCAACAATTTTGATGTCCCTTCAAGGGATGGACTTGAAAGTCTTCCCCTCCCAAGTCTGCTTGTCCTCAATCATAAGAACTCCAGAGTGCTGCAAATTTTTCAACCATGTTTCTACTACACCACTCTAATCATAATCATTTCTCCAATCACCACCTATTTCAACAAAATTGTCAACCCTGTTAAGGTAAGTGAGTAGAATTCCTGGATCCCACTGCCTCCTCTACAAGGCTCCAAATGTTACTACCCATTTTGGAAATATGTCATTCCCAAGAATGTGAGGGTCCCATGGTATTATTTTTCCCCTTCCAAACATCAGTAACAACAACAAAGTTTTATCATTATAGAAGATGAAATAATGATGTGGAAATCATACCACCACACTAACCATTGAACACTCCCCATGACAAATTGAATATCTTTGAGACTCTCCCACCATGCATGGAACTTCTTAATGTGGGACCACATCATATTGAGCCTCTCTAAAGTATTAAAATCCATGTGCAAGCTAGCACTGGAACTCACATTGTTGCTACTATGAAGACACATGTGGTTATCCCATTCTATTCCATGTATACTGAGAGAATCATATAGAAACCATACATGATCATTCCACTTCTCATACAATTTCTATGATGTGTCTAATTCCTCTCCATTGATGCAAGAAATATGTTTACCCTCTAGAGAACACATATCAATCATGTGTCTAGCTACCCCATCAATGGAAGAGCAAACTTCCACGCTGAAGGATTCAAGTGGAAATAATTCAACTACTACTGATGCACTTTTCAAACCACATGGATTGACCATTAATCCCTCATCTAGAAGAATGGGAGTTTCATGCTCCTCCTATGGAATCAATAGAAAAAATCCTTTCACCCAATTTTCATCCCCACATGATGTGGTTGAAATAGAAGTGTGGGGTGAATAAATGTGAACCAACTCCCTACAACACTCATCCATCAAGATAATGGATGCACAAATTCCTCCATTGGTTGGCTTAGTGACAGTGTGGCCATGTGCCTACTGCAAAACTATACAACATTTCCTTAGAGGCAACTCATAATCTCTTAGAAACCATGCAAGTGCTTGCTCTTCATCTTGCTTGATCTCAAATTCCTCAAGCACATGAAAATCAGAATGCACCTCATGTGTATGTGTATGGGAGGTATCTAATCGATGAAAAATAAGTCTTTGTTGTTGTTCATATGTCAAGACAATGACAATCCCAAATTTTTTTTATTGCATAAATTAAATGCTTCATCTCCCAAGGTATTCATTCCAAAGGTGTCTCTATCCACCCAATCAATGGATGAATAACAAATTTTATTTGTTTATCCATATGGAATTTTATCATCCCACTCCTCTGGATTAGATTCTACCATCCATAAGGGTATGTCATTGATGTGTCTCCTTCCAAGCATGTTTGTCAAACAACCCTTTATTGATGACGACAATTCTAGTGCATCCTTGATCCAAATTTTAGTAATATGTCTATTTACCCAATTTATGAATAGATAATCATAATTGTTTGATGATTCATTTGGAATGTCCTTGGCCATATTTATGATACATAAGAACACTTCATCCTTCCTCTCAATCTCAATGAGTGCTTGGACAAGATTTTCTTCTACATAGCTTTTCACAAGCATTTGCAAATCTACTCCTTCCTCATGGTTGTTCTGCACATGAAGTTCCTTCATCACATCCAAATTAGTTCCTACCATGTGCACATGATTTTTTTCCATGAAATATGGGGGGTGTGTTACATTCAATTCCCTTTGAATTTGAGCAATCTGCAACCTCGACTCTTAAAGAGCTTCTTGTGTTCTTTTCAAGGAATCATATGTAACCTCCCATTTACTATGTATCCTTTCAGACTCTTATATTTCCTTCTTGAATGAACAATGGTACATTTTAGCCACCATGAGAAGATTATATATGTCATATATTAAGTTCATATAACTCTCCTTCATCTTGGAAATGACTTTTTTAAGTGCTATGCACTATTCTAGAAAGGATTCTCCTTCCATATCTCCTCCAGAATCTTCCCAACAACATCTTGGCACAAAGGCATTGATGTCAACCAAGTTCTTCATGGATTCCATAAGCTTCTCTCTTCCATCCTTTAGTGATCCACTCAAATTATGTGGCTCACAAATAAGATCCTCCACCAAGGTTTCGTCTTCTAATAGTTGACATATCAAACCATTTTTCTTGTGGCATGGATCCACATCACAAAACTCAGTCTCAACATACAGGCCAGCCTTTGAATTTTCTGCAAAATCACTTCCATGATGTGAAGTCGAGGGTATCTCTAAAGTTTTGAATGACATTTGATATTTACAAAAATCAGAAAGCAACTCATTCCTTGGAATTTCATCTCTATCATCTTCTTGTAAGGACAGTATGGTGGCCTTCTCTTCCAACAAATTCTTAGGTTCACACCCAAGTGGTGGGGACTTGTCTTCCACTTAATTTGGAGGATCAAATGATTATTTTGGATCTGATATATGTTATTCTTTTGGATATGATCCAAAATATTCCTTATCATCATTGAAAACACCATCCTTCTTTGCAATGGTTTTGTGATCACCAACAAAGAAACTAGGAGTGAATTCATCTCCCTCACAATTGTCTATGATTTTTCCGTCCTTGTGTGCAGGTGAAATATTTTCATCCTCCCATGGATTGGGTGGCTGTAAGTAAACATGGCTTCTTCAAAAGTTAGATCCCTCATCATACATGTTCTTCATATTACCCTCTACCTACAGGGATACTATGGTGGCCTTCTCCTCCACTAAATTCTCTAGTTCACACCTAAGTGGTATGGCCTTATCTTCTTCTTAATTATATGGCTCAAGAGGCGACTACAATTCTTATCTGTGAAATTATTTTGGATCTGATCCAGAAGATGTATCACCACCCATACATGAACCAAGATCCATAGCAGTGATCTATAGATCACCCACAAAGAATTTGTAAGTGCATTCATCTTCCCTTTCTTCTTTCATGTAGTCACCTTGCAATGACATGCACTCCACCTCAAGAATCTCTCCTTCTTCTTGTCCACTTGATGAACTAAGTGGATCATGGTCATTTTCATCGATTTAGAATGGATTTATGGCTTCATCGTACTCTTCCTTACTTTTTATAGAACCAACTGATTTTTGGATCTCTTCTTGCCATAGCATAGAATTCACCTCTTTATCTCTTTTGGCTCCAGGTGGAAAACATCTAGTCCCAACTTTCTTGCACACTGCATCCACCATATGTGTAATCATTTCCATACCTAAATGACACTATAGATCTTTTAATAAATTTTGTATCTCCAGGTAGCAATAATATCGAAAAGATAATACCTCCCTTATTTATTTTTTTAAAGCATAGTATTCCATGAAATACTGGGAGGATCCCTTAGAGTTCTTTCAACCAGACATTTGATCAACAACACTTGTATATTTATGCCATATGACTTCATCATATGCTGCAAAAAATAATCCATGAATATTATCCATAAGGAATATACCTAAGGTATTTCATAAGGGCTCTTCATAGCCTTCTTCTTCATACTCCTCAAGTTCTTCACCGATCATTGGCAGGAACCTCATAGTTGCAACTTGATTTAGTGATTTCCAAATTTATTCAACAAGAGACTTATTTCCACAGGATGAGCCAAGGAAAGAGATATGATACCAATGTAATATCCTTGATCTGATAACATATCAGAATATTAACTTTGATGTAAATTTAATCAAAATTCTAAATGAAAATTTGCACTCAATCAGTCAATTCTTGAGACTAGAAAAAAAGGAATGTTGTTGATACTTTTGTAAATAGGATAGTGGTATAATGGAAGAAACCAAGAAAAATTTAGGATAGAGAAAGTATATTCCCTAACATATTTAAACTTGGGACCATTTGGGTTTTAGAATCAGCTCCGCTGAAGCCTACTCCCACGCTTTTGGGTTTCCCAATCGTGCAACTAAGAAGAACTTTCGCATCTATTCAACCATGGTTTTGTGCAAGGTTCAGAGGTGTTATCATAAATTTAATAAGAATAAAATTAGTTTTCATACATTCGTGAACATATATGGAGTGATTTGGGGTTGTTTTGAAATATTTGGGAAAAACTAGCAGTTTTGGCTCGGGGATACCCTACGTAAAGATGGTTGTCCAAACATGGTACAACCTCAATATAATATTTGTATGACAAATTGGATAGGTATTGGGGTGAGTTGAATTCCTACAACAACTTTCAGAATGAAATTTGACTGCATAGAACTTCCATAATGATGAAAACTATAAAACTAGTAGAATTCTCCTAGTCAACTAGCAGGGGTGTGCATAAATTGATGAATTTCAAACGTGGTTAAATTCAGACCTGATAATGATGTATTAAAGATACTCATATATCATTTATTACATGTCATGTCATTTAATACTTATTCATATCGACATTACTTCATTCTTATTGCATAAAACTAATAAAAAACCCATCAAGAGGGAAATAAAAGGCTCACTCATGAAAACTTAACATGGGAGTTCTTTGGAATAGTAACCTTACTCTATTACAGAAGTACTAATGAATTTGTTTGGGCTGATCATATCATGAATATTTTTGGAGGACTGATCTCTTCTAAAATGGGATCCAAAACTTAGGATGGGAGTCCCAAAACTAGCATCAAGCTTGGGGCAGGAGCATAGGTGAAGTTCACTTCACTGGAGGTCGTATTCAATGGATGGCTTTCATGTTGTAGATGTATGATCTGAATCTTATGGTGCTGATCCTTATCTCTCCATCACCTGCACCGAAAATGGAATGGGAGAAAGAAGAGAGGGGAAAGGGACTTGGGGTCATCTCCCAAGAGACTGAGGTACATCACTCATTATGAACCTGGGATTCACTCAACAGAAAATAATCCATGAACCAAACTGAGAAATGGATCTCGAATTATTATTAAATATACCCTTGGTGACTTTTTGGGCAAGTAAATCACCTGTTGAACAAGTTTTCCTTGCTAAACCCTAACCCTAGCCAACTTAGAAACTGTGCCCTCCTCAGGACCATAGTTTCCTTATTTTTCCTATGACAACTTTTTTGCACTTCTTTTCTGACTGAACCTGTAAATGGAAATTGCGCCCTCCTTAGGCCCAAATTTTCCTTCTTTGCTTATGACATATTTTCTTGGAATTTGGTACTTTCCCTCTTTTCTAGCTGCTTTCTTTTTTCATTCCCTTAATAGTTTCTAATTATCCTCTTTGGAAAGTTGGCTTTCCAAGTGTGCCCTCCTGACATGGAAACTTATTTCCACATATTCATTTGCATATTAATTAATAATAACAATAAACAAAACTAAGAACAATCCTCCTAAATAATAATTTATCACAATTCTGTTGATTAATCAATTAATTCATCTTTTGACCCCCTTGGTGTTAGGCAAGGTCAACACTTTTTATGTCTCCTCAAGGGAGGGACATGACAGTAGTATTGTAGAAAGAAGAACTGTTGTAGAGATGATTATTATTCGAGTAGTAGAGTTGCAAGAGATGTTGCAACAATTTGTGATGTGTAGAGGAAGATGGTGTTGTATAAGAGAGTGTTGTTACTATAGTGATGTTGCAACTTGGTGTTAGGCAAGGTCAACACTTTTTATGTCTCCTCAAGGGAGGGACGTGACAGTAGTATTGTATAAAGAAGAGCTGTTGTAGAGATGAGTATTATTAGAGTAGTAGAGTTGCAAGAGATGTTGCAACAATTTGTGATGTGTAGCGGAAGATGGTGTTGTATAAGAGAGTGTTGTTACTATAGTGATGTTGTAACTTAGAGATGAAATTACATTAAATCTAAATGCGTAAGAGATGAAAATAAAAAAGTTTGATTCCAATAATGTTTTGCGTAGTGACTTTGATGAAGATGACGCGAATGTGTAGAAAAAAAATTAGAGTAGATGAAAGAAAATATGCATCAATTGCAATAAGAAATATTGTTGAAATATTGTAACTTCGAAGAATATTCTATATGTATCTTTTTGTGGTCCCCAATGGTCCTACTGGGAGAACCACTTGTATTACATTGTACCCCAATGATCCTAATCGGAAGAACTAATAAGAGTCATCAGGTAGTCCCTCTAATTGTAAAGGTGGGTCATTAGCACCCGAGTGTGGTTACTTGAGCCTACATGTGTAACTCGAGCCTACATGATTTAACTCAAGCCTACATGTCAAATGAGTTAAATTAAGTGAACGAATGAATATAAATAGAGGTGTAGTGATCCTCATTTGTGACACACACTCTCACTTGTGTAGCGCATTAGTGGAGAAGAGAAGTAGCTGGAGAAGGAGGAGGATCAGGCTTTGATCTCCTTGTTGGTTTTATCTTTTATCTTTTTGGGGCATCTATATTGAGGAAGCTTTTGCTGGGTTTTTCCCTTTAGGGTTTTACCAAGATAAATCTTTGTGTTCCTTTTTTATGGTTGTGCTTGTCTATCTTTCAGTGATCATGTTTATATGCTTTTGTCATGAAAATGAAATGAAATACTGATGTCTTAGCTAAGCATATGAAAATTTAACATGGTATCAGAGCCACCCTGAAAAGAAGACATTGTGCAGCTATAGAATCTAGGGCTTATTACCTTATGGTTCTCTCTCCACAATTGATCAGCAAAAGAAGGTTAGGCTGACTCTCCATTGAAGGGCGCATCTTTCTGTCGAAGCGGAATTCGATTCCAAGCATTTTTAGTTTTCGGTGCGGGAAATTAGGGCTTGTTGCAAAAGAAGAATTTTTTAGTAATCCCAGCATAGGATTTCTCTCCTCATCAAAATCGAATTCTAGATACCTGGATCAAGTTTTTTGGTTGGGTGAAACTCCGGGAAAGTCAAACCCTAGTTTGACCCCAAGCTAGAAAAACCCTAAATACTAAAAATGCTAAGTTTTGGTACATTCGATATATCCCTATATTGGCAAAGGTTCAAGAGCTGAAAATTGCAACGGCCGAAGATAAAATCCTGTTGTACACTGTGTCCAAACGGCATCCTTTGATTCACTATATTTGGGGAGATATGATCCCTCCATGTTAGGGTTCCAACCTCTTCTAGAATTCATCCCTAAATAGGAAACCTAGGGAAAATTGCTATAGATTGGGATACAGAGGTCCAAATTGAATTCCTAAAGATGTTCCAGAAATACCGCCAACTATACTTTCTTTGGTCCTAATTTCAGAACCAGAAGACGAAACATTGACACGTGTCAGTCCATACAACTTCGTTGTTCTGAACAGTCCTGCAACAGGTCACTGTGGGAAAAGTATCATAAATTCCAATTGGTGAAACAAATTCTGATGAAACCTGTGGTGTTGGATCCGGGACATCCAAGGTTACCTCAGTGAGAAATTTCAGACACATAAGATCAGTAATTTTGGAGATATCATAGAAACAGTGATAGGAATTTCTGCAGAAGAAATTGGAAAACTAGGGCTTCCTGTTCTGGGAGCTTCCCTCCACTGTTTTTAAAAAAGGAGTACATTAGACAGCTCCATTTGAAGAGATCTATATTTCTATCCAATCAGATCCTAAAGATTATAAGTTTTGAAAATTAGGGTTTCTCTGACAAACCCTATAGCAGCTAGCTCTGGAAGCAGGACGAACACCTCAAATCGGTAAGATCTAATCTTTTGCTATTTGCATTTGGTCTATCACATCAGCTTGATGATAAGCTTGGTAAAGTTGACAAATTCCAAGCATGGAAGTATTTTATCTCTCTGAAGAAAATGAATTGGTCACCTACATGAGTAGAGAGGTTCCAATTCCATATGGAGATGAGGCTCAAAGCCTTACACAAGAAGAACTTGATCAAGGCCAAGAAGATCATTGTTGATTCAATCACGGATCAACTTGTACCACAAGTATCTTCCCTAAAGACACCGAAGATGTTTGATTCCTTGATCAAGCTATTTGAAGATAAGAACTTAAATTAGAAGATGGCTTTGAGAAAATAGTTGAAGAATGTGAAGATCCAGAATGCAGAACAACTTGAAGCGGTAGAAGAAGAAGTGGAGAATGCAGAAGTGGTGATAGCCACTTTCAGGGATAATTTTAAGGGCGAATTTTAGCCTAGTGGGCTATTTTTCCATGTTTTTCTCCCAAAACAGATTCGCCATTTTGCATTTTTTGAATCCCTATTTCGCCCAATTTTGATGGGGTAAAATTTTTTCAACCTAAAAATTTCCAAATTATTATATAAATGCTATAAAATCCTTGGAAATTAAAATATTTTTTGAAAAATATCGCCAATCATTTTATAGTTGGCGTTTTAAGAATTGGTAATATTCGCTGACATTTATACACTTTTAAATAAGTATGGCTCCTTAAAATCATCCCTGGCCACCTTGAATGGCCTCCCAAGATCATGGGATTCATTCATGCAAAGAATGTATGCCAGAAGGAAGTAATTGCTTTCAGCTTGAATCATAAGAAGAGAAGAAGAATATGGGAGCAATTGAAGATCAAGCTCTCACCATTCAAAAAAGATCCCTCAAGCAATGAGGAATATGAAGAACTCAATTCTTGAAGAACCTCTTATTCATCTTATCACTTGGATAACAAATGATGATTTCATGAATGAAGAAGATGATAAAGCAGAATGATCAAGATGAAGTCTACCCATGAAATAAATAAAAGATAAGTATTCAATTGTCATTTCATGATATTGTTTTGTTATACATTTGATTATATTCAGTTGATGTGTTATGCATGATAGATTGTTTTCATTAATGACTGTATACTACTAATATGCATGTGATGGGTAAGTAGCTCATGGTGCTATACAACTCTCCATTGCTACTTATCAAACCTCTTTGTTGACATATTGGATTAGTGCACAATCTCAATGATGTCATGGTAGAGATGGAAGGCATCTAGAAAGTTTATGTGAGATATGGATGAATGTTGTATTGACTAAATAGTTGCATGATGCATAAGAATTTGTCGTTATGCATATGTTTTATGAAATAGTTCTAGCCATACAACTAGTGCATTTGAATTGTAGGAAAGGTCCTGTACAACCTCCTACAAGAAAAGAAGGATGAGACTTGTTCCAAAGAACAAGTGATGACAATTCAAGATTCACTCCAATAAACATGAATCTGAAGCTCCCAGGGTTAAAGACACCATGACGGAAGAAAGAGCTTCAGAGAGCAGTAGATCCACCTTGAAGGATGAAGACCACCATGGGTACAAGAGATAACTCAAGATGAAGAAAAGAATGCTATGAAAGAAGCTATGATCAAAGAATAACAGTTGATCATGGGGAATGATGTATACGATATGATTTTGAGACATAAAGGGAAGTATCTAGTATCTTCCATATGGATCTACAAGAACAAGTGTACAAAGAAAGGTTCATGATTTTCCTGAGAAAGAATAGACTATGACATGACATACTTTATTGAACAGTATATATCAAGCATAGAACCACCTGTACAGAATGAAGAGGGAAGATGATACTCCACTTCAGGGGGAGTGACTACAGAAAATTATATCTGAGTTTGACATGGTATGACATCATGGATAGCTTTGTGATGGATCGAGACTTTACCAAGAGTAAAGTGGGTTCCAACCTTCAAGGTTGAATGCAGAAGACTAGGATATGTTGATGACCTGAGAAGACAAACTCATAGAAGATGTTAAGATAATAGAATGATATTTGGGATATAGTACTCAAACTAGAAAGTAAGAATGTGGTATCTTCCAAATGTATTTGCAAGATAAGATATGTTGCTGATAGGAGTAAGGTACGACTTGTGGCTAGAGGTTTCTATCAGAAAGAGGGAATTAATTCTGAAGAGACACTTACTCTAGGAAGCAAGGTACACTTCCTTCAAAAATATCATGGTAGTTTCTTCCATGATGAAGTAAAGACAAGCCATCCTTAACGGTATGATTGAGGAAGAGTTTTGCTTCGAATAGTCATAAGGATTTGAAGTTGAAGACAGATGGAATCAAGTATGCAAGATGAAGAAGGCCCTCTATGGCCTGAAGCAAGCTCCCAGAGCTTGGTATGGAAGAATAGATAGTTTCCTAATGAGCATAGTTGATCCTAACCTTTCCTACAAGGTTGTAGAAGATGAACCTGTCATTCTATTACTATATGTGGATGACTTATTCTTGACAGGAAATGAGAAACAGATCATGGAAAGCAAGAAGAAACTAGCAGAAGAATTTGAGATGAAAGACCTTGGGTTAATGCATTATTTCCTAGGTTTGGAAGTATGGAAAAGTTCAGAAGGAATCTTTCTCAACCAGGGAAAGTATGCAGTAGAGATATTGAAGAGATTCAATATGTTGGAATGCAAAGTCATGGCCACACCCATGGACTCCAACCTGAAGCTGTTAGCTAATGACTCATTAGAGTTAGTGGATGTGACTCACTACAGACAGATCATTGGGTCGTTAATGTACTTATCAAATACCAGACCAGAAATTTGTTTTGCTATGAACACCTTAAGTCAATATCTTGTTCAACCAAGACGGGTTCACCTAGTAGCTACAAAACATGTGATGAGATATCTGAAAGGGACTATAGACTTTGGTATATACTATGATGGTAGCCATGAGTATAGATTGTATGGCTACATAGATGCAGATTGGGCTGGAATTATCTCAAACAGGAAAAGCACTTCAGGTAGATGCTTTTGTTTGAGGTATTCTATGAGTTCATGGTTTAGCAGGAAATAGTCCAGTGTTTCTCTTAGCACGGTTGAAACAGAATACATAGCAGATTGCTCTACTAAGTTGTGAAGCCATATGGCTTCAGAAGATGATATCAGGTCTCTTTGACCCGAATATGGATACTACAATGATTCTATGTGATAACCATAGTTGTGATGACAAAGAACCCTGTGTTCCAACGTAACATGTAGAAATCCGGTATTTCTACATACAAGATAAGATGTAGATGATGATACTGTAGATGCAGATGATGGTGATTCAGTATTTCTATACTGAATATAGAGATGATGATGTTTTAGTATTCCCATAATGAGGATATAGATGATGATGATTTCAGTATTCCCATACTGAATATATAGATGATGATGATTTCAGTATTCCCATACTAAAGATATAGATGATATTTCAGTATTTACATACTGTAGATACAGATGATGGTGATTCAATATTTCTATACTGAATATAGAGATGATGATGTTTCAGTATTCCCATACTGAAGATATAGATGATGATGATTTCAGTATTCCCATACTGAAGATATAGATGATATTTCAGTATTTACATACCGTAGATACAGATGATGGTGATTCCGTATTTCTATACTGAATATAGAGATGATGATGCTTTCAGTATTTCTATACTGGAGATATAGATGATGATGCTTTCAGTATTCACATACTAGAGATACAGCTGGTGATAGTTCAGTATTCACATACTGAAGATGTAGATGATGATGGTTTGGATGATGATATACTGACAAAGCCTCTGCCTCGAGTAGAGTTCGAACACTTTCGAGACAAGCTTGGTGTTGTTCAGAAAGACCTTCCTCGAAAGGGGGAGTAGTGATGTTGCAGTGGGATTGTATCATCCCTGGGTATTTTCCCTAAAGTGATCCAGAGACCTCGGTCCTTGAGAATGAAGAGGGATTGTATCATCCCGGGACATCTGTCCACAATAGATCCGGTGACCTTGGTCTTCGAGAACGTGGTGGGATTGTATCATCCCTAGGCACTTACCCTAAAGTGATCCGGAGACCTTGGTCTTCGAGAATGAAGAGGGATTGTATAATCTCGAGACATCTGTCCATAATAGATCCGGTGACTTTGGTCCTTGAGAATGTGGTAGGATTGCATCATCCTTGGACATAGTCCTAAAGTGATAGGGAATGATTCTCCCGTAATCAATCCGGTGGCTTCAGTCCTCAAGAATGTGGTAGGATTGCATCATCCTTGTACATAGTCCTAAAGTGATAGGGACTGATTCTCCCGTAATCAATTTGGTGGCTTCGGTCCTCGAGAATGTGGTAGGATTACATCATCCTTGGACATAGTCCTAAAGTGATAGGGATTGATTCTCCCATAATCAATCCGGTGGCTTCGGTCCTAGAGAATGTGGTAGGATTGCATCATCCTTAGACATAGTCCTAAAGTGATAGGGACTGATTCTTTCGTAATCAATCTGGTGGCTTCAGTCCTTGAGAATGTGGTAGGATTTCATCGTCCTTGGACTTAGTCCTAAATTGATAGGGACTGATTCTCCTGTAATCAATCCAGTAACTTCAGTTGTCGAGAATGTGGTGGGATTGAATCATCCCTGGACTTTAAGTCCAAAAGTGATCCAAAGACTTTTTGTCTTTGAGTTTTGGATTGCAGGTTGTTGCTGATGATGATGATGTCGTACTAATCAAAAGATCAGAGTATGATGATGATGATGTACTGATCGAAAGATCAGAGTATGATGACGTACTGATCAAAAGATCAGAGTATGATGATGATGTACTGATCGAAAGATCAGAGTATGATGATGATGACATACTAATCGAAAGATCAGAGTATGATGATGATGACGTACTGATCTAAAGATCAGAATATGTTTATGATGTTTCTGATCGAAAGATCAGAATATGATGATGATGTTTCTAATCGAAATATTAGAGTATGTTGATGTTGTTTCTGATCGACAGATCAGAGTATGATGATGATGTTTCTGATCGAAAGATCAAAGTGTGATGATGATTATGATCGACAGATCAAAATATGATGATGATGATATTGTTGCTGATCGAAAATTCAAAGTGTTGAAGATGTTGCTGATCGAAAGGTCAAAAATGCTGAAGATGTTGTTGCTGATCAAACAATCAAAGTGTTGAAGATGTTGCTGATCGAAAGGTCAAAATGCTGAAGATGTTGTTGCTGATCGAACAGTCAAAGTGCTGAAGATGTTGCTGATCGAAAGGTCAAAATGCTGAAGATGTTGTTGCTGATCGAACAGTCAAAGTGCTGAAGATGTTGCTGATCGAAAGGTCCAAGTGCTGAAGATGTCGTTTCTGATTGAAAGATCAAAATGCTGAAGATGTTGCTGATCAAAGCGGTCAAAGAATTAATGATGATGAAGACTGAAGATTGAAGACGAAGACTACATGATGTTGAAACCTTCCAATGATTTATAGATGTGTTACCCTGATGATGTTGATGATGTCCCCTATCTCTACTCTTGCAAGAAATCAAATGTATAATATAGAAACAACACATTGAATATGATTGTAACAAAGGAGTCTTTGTACTGAAATAAAAACAAAATGAGGATATGCTTGAGTAGAAAACTTTGGTCGATATTATTGAGATAATGGTATGGTGTAGAAGAGTGAGGATGGGGAGGTAGTAAGAACCATTGGGATTGTAGTAAGCACCATTGATAGGGATTAGTTTGAAGTGGTGAGATCCATTAGGTGATATAAAAAATATTTTCTAAGGGTGGATGAGTTGTAGTATGTGATAAAAGAATACACGTGATGTTCATGAAGACAATCGAAGAAAAGAAGATGAAAGTATGTGTTGAAATTTTACCTAGGAAGTGTTTGTCCATTCATGCCTTAGGGTGGACAAGGAGACTTTAAATGTGGTCCCTAGAACTTTTAAAAGTCAGAATGACTTTATGTAATAAAGTGACATTTTAAAGTTAGTTTGAGTCTTAATTATTTAAAATGTGACTTTATGATAATTAAAAAGGTAGGTGAGTAATAAATTCTCATTTAATATTTAAAAGTGATTTAAATGATTTTAATGAGAAGTTGAGATTTAGAATAAGCCCTAGATCTCACTTAGTTGGATTTTAATCTAATCCATCGATTTTCCAATGGTGGTTGTGTTGTAGAGGAAAGTGTTCTTATGGCTAGGGTTAAAGAGGCCATCAACGTACTGGAGTTGAAAGAGAGATGCACAATGTTCAACAAACATATATAAACAAGATTCAGATATTAGAATGGTCATACCTTGACAAACGAAGGTTGATCCAAGAAGCCCTTCAATCCTCATCTTGCTCCTGTTTCTCCAAGAGACCTGCAAAATGAATTATACCTTCCTCAAACAAAAATTTCCACATGTAAAAAAATGATAATAAAAGTAATATGAAATCCTAATCTGATTAACATAAACATATGATCATAAACAGAGATTCAATCACACATTGAACAATGATTTTGGAAGAAGAAGGACATCACATCTTTATTAATCATGAAAATAAGTACAAATATACCTTTTCTTGATGTTGGGCATCTCACAAAACCTTTATTTGGTTCTGTTGCTTCTCTTCTCCAAGGAACTCATCCTCCAAGATCTCCAACACAAGTAGATAGCTACTAGGAAAAAGGCGGGGGAAAGAGAGTCCCAATTCCTACTAGGAAAAAGGCGGGGGAAAGAGAGTCCCAATTCCTTTAGCATAACAATGAAAAAGTTCAAGTCTCCATTGATGGACCTCTCTACCTCTATTTATTTGCTTCTGAAGAGATAGGGTTGTAGAAAAATTAGTTACAACTGAAGGATTCAGTTGCATAACCACTCAAACTACCCAAAATTTGAGAAACATCCATTTTTTATGTGTACAGAAATAATCTGCAGGTTGCAGTGGCAACAGTCGCATATATGTGCGTGTTGCAATGACAACAGTCGCGTATATATGTGGGTTGTAGTGAAAACACTCGCATATACAAAGGCAAAAGGGACTTTCAATTCCAATACTTGTGAATACAAAAGGGATAGATGGGTACCATGTAGAACAAGTCACGTGTACAAAGTGGAATACGCGGGTACCATGTATGAAAAGTCACGTATAGGTAAAATATGGTCATTTTATGGATACCTATGGTAATTTTCATACTTTGGTGTCTTCTAGAAAGTCTTAGCTGACTCAGATACATTTCCAACAGTGTAGAGAAGAGGTCAAACTGAGTTATATAACTCCATATATGGGTCCTCCAATATAGGTGTTTTTTCAGTGACTTTCATGAAGTGTTGACATGTGACAAAATCATGGGAAAGTGGTCATAAGTAGAGATGTGTCATTTTGGGCTATCATAGATGCCCCCTAATGTATGAGGTTAGAGGGGAAGAGATGTGTCATTTTGGGCTATAAGAGATGCCCCCTAATGTATGAGGTAGAGATGTGTCATTTTGGGCTATCATAGATGCCCCCTAATGTATGAGGTTAGAGGGGAAGAGATGTGTCATTTTGGGCTATAAGAGATGCCCCCTAATGTATGAGGTTAGAGGGGAAGATGATAGCCAAAATACATTATAGAGGAAACAACTAAGTATGGAGAGAGCAGAGAATCCAAGATTGAAAGGCTCGAAATAGGTACCTGAAAGAGAGATAAATGTCGAACAAAATTGATCTCTAGGACATAGAAATCTATGTATAAACAATATCCATAAATATCTAAGTGGATCCAACATATGTATAACTTATGTAACTATCATGGTCGCTCAATATGCAAAAAGGAGCCATATCAAATCTAAAGATGTCATGGCAAAAAATGAACAAGGTGGATCCATGCTCAACAATCGATCATAGCCACAAAAATACAAGGTGGATCTATGTATCAACAAAATTTTATATGAAGTGTACAAAGTCTTGCGCAACTTTGGAAATAGAAAAATATAATGATGCTACTGTCGAACCAAGGTCCTCAATCCAAACTTCCCAAAAGGTATGAAACCTAACCATGCAAATAAAGAAGCTGAAGTCAAACATGGAGGAAACCATTTGATTATTGGTCATTGATGAGAACCGTTAACAAACGTGAGGGAAACCACCATTAATGAAATGGTCCCCAAGGTAGCTAGTACATTCTAACAAGTGTGAATACAAGGACTTGAAGTTGAACACTTGAAGAATCCATCGAGTAGGAGACATTAAGTATTCCCACTACCCAATAGCAAGGGAAATTACCACTGATGACTGCAATCCCCAAGGTACTATCATAGAAATATAAATCTCATTCCCAGAGTAAGAGGTGTTGTATTTGATAGGAAGAGATCTGTTGGAAGGAATACATTAATTCATCCTCCATCATCCAACACGAGGTAAGTCAAATACTAATTGGATCTGGATATGGAACTAAATGTCACGACAAGAACCACCGAAGGCATGATGTAATGAACAGATACCAGGTAATGGATGACACGAAAGGTCAAGGAAACTACATAATGGTTAAAAAATGTTTATCCTTGAATAGTGAGCTAAGACACAAAAGTGACTTAGGGATATTTTGACATAAAAGGGACCAACGACACAAATCTAAAATGTAGGAGACATTAAGAGATTCCCTATATAATTGGAAAAGATACCAACTAGAGGAGTAAAAAAATCTGAATCAGGATAAGGTCAAAAACTGAGACCCAACTATTGATAGATTCAAAATAGGTGATTTGTTCATGGAGACAAGACTTGCTTCCATGATGTGTTATACCAAAATCCTATCACCATCATGTGATTAAGACATTTGACATACCTACTTGCCCTGAATCCCAGCTTTTGGAGTGGAAACTAAATGGTTTTTTATCAATCTTTCATACAAATTCCCAGCACCGCGCATGCCCCTTTATCCAGGATTGGTACCCCTGTTCGCACTTCCCATCATCTGTTTCCCATAAGCAGTGCCACCACTTATTGTCCTTGGTCCATAAGTTGTTATTACCAGAACCGCTCTGTCATAGAAGGAGAAATGTGGTACCATGGGTAAAAAGGGAAAAAGAGAAGTTTCTCAAGGCTTATAAATGATAAGCCTCATGTCTTGCCTTATCCCTACTACTGTGGTTTGGTTGAGCTTGAGATACCTCATCCTAGGATATTAGAGGCCACCTCACGCACTAATTTCTCAACCATATCTATCCATTAAAACCCTATAAATAAGAGCTCATAGCCATGGTTGAGGAGAGAACACTGGAGGTATTGTTATGCTGTTGGATTGACCATTAGCCCAAGATCATTTGGAGAGAGCATAGAGAGATAGAATCAGATATTTTGGGGATGAGAAGGTCTGGTTTCATGGAGATGCATGTCAACACTAAGGCTTGGTTGTAAACTTCTTCATATTCTTTAATGCAAGTTGATTTCTATCCCACATATGTTGTTGTTGTTGTGATTTCGCATATATGTTGCTAGATTCCTTAGTCACTAGCATAGATTAGTAGATCATATTTTGGTTGCTTTGATATGTTTCATGTTGAGCTTGATTGCAGGTACACAGGTGGACTATCAAAGCCTTCTATTCCAGATATCTACAGCATCTAGGGAGATTCTTCAACCTTTTTCCTCTATTTTTTTTGGATCTCAACCATTCAGACCAGTGGAACACCTTGCTGTCCGCAGGAGGTGAAATATTTCAGCTAACAAATTTGGCGCCTCCACTGGGGAATTAGTGTATCAGTTGTTCTGATCTTCCTCAGTATGCAACTCTTGTCCAAATCCAAGCTTCACTTTCTTCAACTCTCTTCAGTCAAATCTACTTTCTGACTTGCATTATTTGGGTTTGAAATTTCTAGATCTATTCAGATATGAGTCATTTCAGTCTTTTATGCTCTGTTTCCGTACTCAATTCAACAGTATTTGCCTTGATATAGTCTTTTCTGACTTGATCCATCATTATTTTTTTGTTTTGGTCATCTACAAGGAACCATGCCTATGTTGTGTACGAGGAGCAGTGCCACCGCTTGAACAAAGCGGACAGTAAGCAGTGCCACTGCATGTAACCCATTTGTAAGGAGCGGTGTTGTCTTCAAAATGCTATGTCAACACCTACGAAGCGCGGTGCCAGGTAGGAATCATTCCAAAACATTTTTTCCTCATTTTTCTTTGAAAAAATTGGGATTTCGATTGCTTTCAGTTCTGTTATCAGGCTTGTGTTACTGAATCTGACGTGTGTGGCTTGTTGATTTAATGGTTTTAGATTGATTTGAGTGGAATTTCAAAAGTTTGTTTAAATCATTTTTATTGTTCATCCACTTCTATGCTTGTTGGTTGTGCTTTAAAAAGGATTTCTTGTTTTCTAAAAAGTTTAGGGTGCTCATTGAAATCTCTTTTCGTTGTATATACTGAAAGAAGAACACAAGATTAGCTTCTAGGTTTCATTTCTTACTTGCATAGTAAACTTCTTTTTCCTTCCGTCAAAAAATAAAATTTTTGATTGAGACTAGGACATCATCATTGAGCATTGGATTTGGGTTTTTTGATTGGCTTTCCAAGCTTTTAGAACCTTTATGATCTTTCGTTTCTCATGCATTTAGGACTATCCTGATCAAAATATAATAAAAAAAAATCATAGTTTTAAGTTAGATTTGCTTATGTTTTTGAGAAAATTGAAAAGTTAAAGTGCATTGGCATATAGGTGTGCTTCGTGTTGTTCTTTTAGGAAAAGAGATTCCCACCCTTCTCATTTGCTTTTGAAAAGAAGAAATCAGTTTGGAGAAATGTTTGTTTGTCTTTGATTTGATATTCATGACTGTTGATTGGAATGATTTTTGGTTTTGAAACAAAAAGAAAACACTCTCTTCCCTCCTGTAAGTATGCATACTAAACGGTAAAGTGAACATTTGCACAAGCATATTGCATGGTCTTACTTTTCTGTCAAAACATCATGCATTCACCTAACCGTACAAGTTAAAATTAACGGTAGTTGTAGGTTAAAATTTATTTAATAACTTGAGTGATAGGTTAGAGATGTGTTCGAGCATTGTAAAACGTAGGAGCTGTTGTTATTTATCAGCATTACATTTCAGGACTCGCGCGGTTCTTCCATGTACCATCGGTATATTGAACGACCTTTCACATACCCTTGAGGTATATAGAAAGGTACATCACATACTCGATTGTATATCGGAAGGCCCCTTGTGTATGTTTATGCATTAGACAGCACTACTACCGATTTGAGCTCCCATGTACCTTGAGTATATTGGGAGACCCCACTAGGGTACCTTATCTATCTGAGAAAATTCCTTTGGCCATCTTTTTTGTAGCCATACATCGAAAGCAGCATTTGGGGAGATTACTGTGCATGTACCCTCGAGTTATATCATGAGTGGCACCTTCTTGACAATCCTAGTGAGAGACTTGACTTTTGAACTCCTCCTATCATTTTAAGTCTACTTGTTTTGACCTATAGTTTGTGTAGGGAAGTCTTTTGGTGTGTTTTTTCTCTAGATTTTCAGACCCTAGGTTAGATAGGAACTGTACAAACTAGCTGAGTTAAGACAGCCCAGGAGAGTATGGGGCTTTCCACCTGATTTTTATTCCTGTTTCAGGAGAAAATCCAATGGAATCTATCAACCAAGGAGATGCTACCACCTTCCAAGTGGGAGATACTGTGGTGGTGGAAAGTGGAGTACCATATTCTTCACACTCGCCTCCCTTGGTCCAACAACCTTCTTGGGGAAATTCATCGTTCCATTCTCCCTTAGAAGGTCATGTTGATGATACAACCCGTCCGGACTTTGGTCTCAATGCTCCTTTTTGGGAGACACCAATAGGACAGGCCATTGCCTCATTTGGCACCTGTGTAAGTTCTCTTGATGATGAAGAAGAACACAGACAATATCATGCTACTATTCTCCATGCACAGGAGGTAGAAAAGAAGATTGATGACCTATTAGGCTCTACACTAGTACGTTCCACATCTCTTCCTGTGGGATATCGTTCACTGGCTGATTCTATGAGACCCATTGAACCGATTATAGATCGTCCATTAACAACCCACAACCCAGGTCAATTTACCACCCCTCTCACCTCTCATGTTATGTCTGTTCCAAATCTTCCTAGGTCTTCTGTACATGGGGCCCAACCTTCAATTCTTGTTTTGTTAGTACCTTCTAATGCTGAGGGGCAACCCCCATGTTGGGCACTTGGGCAGACCCGGGTTAACACTTTACACGTCGCACCAACAAAAGACCCACTGTGTTGGCCCTTTCGGCAACAACCTGCGCGCAGGTTGCNACCTGGATTAACACTTTACACGTCGCACCAACAAAAGACCCACTGTGTTGGCCCTTTCGTCAACAACCTGCGCGCAGGTTGCAGTCTCACCCGAAACAGCAATGGGGTGCCGCAGAATCAGGTTTCTGCATGCAGAGAGGGGTATTACTGTACCTTAGCCTTTCTAAATAATTACTAATCAACTTCTGATTAACTTATCATTCATTCATATATAATTTCACAGCATAATAAACAAACCAAACTTGCATAACCCACTACCGGGGATTCACTGCGCAGCTTAGTAGTAACAGAGATCTTATATTATCAGATATATTCGGTTTAATGCATAAAAATAACAAAACAGGAACAACACAACAAAACCACAACACCAAATATAACGTGGTTCACCCCCAGTGTGGGGGCTACGTCCACAAACTGCGTTTTATTCCTCTTTCCTCAAAACCACAGTTTATCTGCGCACTCAGCTGCAGATTCCTTCTTCCTTTGACAGCCGCGCACACAGCAGCAGGCTTCTGCGCACACAGCTGCAGACCTTTCTTACTTTCTTACAAAAACCCTCTGCGCACACAGCTGCAGAGGTCGTCCACGCACACAGCTGGGACTTGTTCCTTCCTTACAAAATCCAACCTTACTTCACCTTATCTTTCTTACATCAAAAAGCCTAACCTATCCATTTTCCATAAGCGCTTATTTATACTGCGCAGCTTACAAAAACCATGGTCTTAAACCATGGGCACCCACAAAAACCCTAACCCTGGATTTAACCCATGGGTTTATTACAAAAAGAGATGGTTTTGACTTACCCTGACACCCCTAAGACTATTTTGACCCAACGCTCCATTTATAAATTAACCGCGGAGTTACCCCCTATGGGGTATGTGCCCCAACAGGCCCCTAAGACTCACTAGTGGCCCGTCCCGGGACACTCTGCAGCGTCTCTGCTTGCTTAACTTCGCTGGGGAGACAGGTTATACTGCTTAATGACGCTTTCCGTGCTGCTGCCGGCTGCATACTTCTGTCCTTTACATCCCGTACCAATGTCTGGACCTTACTGTCATTCGACATTGTTCAGGCAGGAATGTCACAGATATGCTTCAGATAGAAATTACAAATCGAAATAGCCTCTTATAAAATCTTAATGCGGGGAGTGGTATCATGGTTTAATCATGATACTAAATCTGGCGACGTTCCGGGAATCTGCTCCTCAGGGCACTGGATTTTCTCCAAGATCTCATGATGATCAGTAATGAGAGCAACGCTCGTGCTAGCGCCGCCAACTTGCGGTATGTCCCATCCACCATAGTTGCGCCACACCCTGAGACTTCGACACAACCTGACCCAGTAACCGACGACCAGCTTGGTACTTCGCATGCTGTAGACAGACCAGACTACATAGCGCAATAAGCATGTTACTTATTTTAGTTGGATCTCTCCCCTGTTCTGAACACCTGGCCTGTCTATGTACTTTTTTAAACGGCTCCCGTTTATCATAGAGGGAAAAAACTCACCATTTAACTTAGCTAATTGAACTGCGCCCCCATCAGTAACTCTCTGTACTACATACGGTCCTTTCCAATGTGTTTTAAACTTGCCGGGGAACTTCATGAATCTGCTGTCATAAAGGAGCACAAGATCACCCTGTTGGAAATGTTTTCTCTTGATGTGCCTGTCGTGCCACGCTTTTTCTCGAGCTTTCTGCACCTGTTGCTGGAAGCCTACGACAAATCTATCCTCCTCAAGTTGTACTATCTGCTGCAGCCTTTCTGTAATTATGACAGGGTCATCCATCTTGGTGAAAGCAGAGATCCGGAGGCTAGGAACAATATATTCCATGGGCATGATAGCCTCTTGTCCATACACTAGTCTAAAGGGTGTATGGCCTGTTAATTTCTTGCAAGTAGTTCTGTAAGCCCATAGTACCGCTGGAATTCGAAGATCCCAATCATTCCTATTAGCGTTACAAACCTTTGTCAATGCCTGCTCAAGGATTTTGTTAAAAGCTTCGACAGTCCCATTTGCTTGTGGGTGATATGCGGTACTTTTTTGATGATAAAATTGAAATTCTTCGGTTAATACTTCAATAGTTTTGTTCAGGAAATGTGACCCTTGATCACTCATAAGAGCTTTCGGACACCCAAATCTGGATAAGATGTTGTCGAA
>LPNX011056682.1:216103-228891 GCA_001517045.1 Pseudotsuga menziesii
CCCAACACGACCTACGTTATCTGATGTTGGAATTTTACCTAGTCAAGGGTAGACCTCTAACATAGAATCATCTATAGTTTTTGTCCCTTCCACTCATACTAGTGTGGTAAATCCCCCATCTAGTTCAGGTCAGCCCTTAGGGGCACAACCTATAATCGTTCAGTCTTCTAGAGGTTATGGTTATCAAATACCTGTAGGTAATCACCCATCTAATCCTACAGGAATGCCTTATACTGGAATTCCATACCCTAGTAACACTTTTACACCATGGGGACAACCCAATTGGTCTTACATTCCAGCTATGGGAGGGATACCTATACATACTGCAGGAGGTCCGGGAGGACCACCTTATGGAGGTCCTCTCCCTGGGAGATCTAATGGTCCTGGAGGATCTAAAAACTTTCCTCCTTACAGTCCTGGTGGTCCTAGTGGTCCTAGGGGATCTGGTGGCTTTCCACCTCTTGGCTCTGGAGGGTCTAGTGGCCCTCCACCTAGTGGTTTTGGTGGCTCTGGAGGTTTACCACCTCCTGGAGTCTCCAGAGGGTCTAGTGGTTTGCCTCCTAGTGGTCCTGGTGGTCCCAGTGGCCCTAGCGGTCCTCCTCATGGAGGCCCTGGTGGTCCTACTGATCCTAATTCTGGAAATCAAACCCTTGTGGGTGGATCTTTCGGTGGTTCTTCCTCACAATAACATGTTTATCAGTCTACCTATGGTCCTACTGGTAATTATATGCCATATCAATATTACCAGTATGTGGAACCCAACCGACAGTTACCTTTCCTAGCAACTTTGGACTTGCCTGATCTGTCCAATTTGATTAATGATCCCATGCGACACAATCCCTCGTGGCCTCCCATTCTGGTAAATTTACTATCGGATATTCTAAAATTCGATGGGAAGCAGGGAGACGATCTGAAGAACCATGTTATGACTTTTCATTTATGGTGTTCTTCGAACTCCCTCATGGATGATTCCGTCCGGTTACGACTCTTTCAACGAACTTTGACCGGTATAGCTGCGAAGTGGTACATTAAACTCCCACAACATTCGTTTTTGGATTTTGGCTCATTGGCAACCGTGTTCCTTACACACTTTCAGCTCCCTATTCGTTATGAAATGAGCACTGATATTTTAACTTCTCTATGACAGAACACCTCCACCCACATTTTCAATCATATTCATGAATGGAGAAGGTAGAGAAGGATTATTAAGGCCCGTATTCTGGATCAGTTGCTAGCTGATTGGTTCACTAAGTCCTTGTTGCCTCCTATTGCCTGAGATGTGGCTATGGGTGGTGCCATTACCGAAGAGCAGGATATTAGTTGGTCTCAATACCTAGACTTGGTCTATTCCTAGTTTAGAACTCTTTATGACGTGATTCCTCAAGCTCCTCGCCCCAGCATTGACCCTGCCAAGCCACCAGCAGAAGTACCTATTGATGGGATTGTTGGTTCAATCTAGTCCCTGTCCACAGTGAAACCTGCCAAGCAAACCAAAACTACTACTCCTTCAACTCCTAAGGTTTCTGTTGAGGTCAATTCCATTCAAAGTACTTAAACCTCGGGTAATAAAAAGAAAGGTAAAAATAGAAATAAAAAACCTGGAAACCAATAGGAGACTCCACAACCAACCAATAACGACAACGACAAAGGGAAAATAAAGGCTAAATATCCCCTTGTGTTATGTGGTGGTGACCATTTTTCAAAGGAGTGTCCCCATCAGGATGAAATCTCCCAGTTTTTTAAGTCTAATCCCGCATCCGCAGTACTTACGGATCCCTTTCCCTCTCAAGAACAACTGGTAGACCACATGTTTAACCAAGGTAACTCTAGTTCATCGAAGAAAATTCGTATGATGTCCTCAGATACCATCCATCTGCAAACTCAAAGTCAAAATTATGATCAACCCGTAGATAAGAAAGAAGATAAATCTTCTTCAAGGAAAGCTCCCTCTACTAGTTCTGTGGAATCCTCGTCTATTGTCCCTTTATCTATTAAGAAGTCTACTCTCGACATGATTTTGCACCCACCTAAGAGTACTCTTCGGAAGGCTGTCTTTAATCCCAATGCCCGAGCTGCTCAATTCTATAATGTGGTTGAAGATCTCACTTAGGCACCTTATGCCATGCCTACCCTAGAAGTACTCCAAAGTTGCCCCACACAGTGCAAGAACTTGTTGACCGCTTTAGGAGCTTTAGACCCGAATAACACTAACTTGATTCATTTCAACGTTGAGAATTATAAACCTATATTACCGCATAAGCTTGCTTTTCACATCATTACGAAATTAGTGGGAAAGAAAGTCTTTCAAACGGTACTAGATGAAGGAGCTTTGACCTCGGTGTTATCTCTGACTTGTTGGAAAGATCTTGGCTCTCCCGAGCTTGTTACATCACCTATGACCCTTAAAGCCTTTGATGGACAGGGATTCCAACCCCATGGTCTCATATCAGCCCTCGCAATCGAGCTGGGGGGTGAAACTGTTTCCATCCAAGTAGAAGTGGTAGATGCCCCTTTAGATTACAACCTCCTTCTAGGAAGGAATTGGTTCTATGCCATGACTATTGTTGCTTCAACAGTATTTCGAATGGTCCAATTCCCACATCTAGGGAGAATTTTTACGACTGATCAGCTTGATTTCTGTACGTCGGATGTTACTACCTCCACGGTTAATAACATCCCCATGTTAGGTCAGTGCCCTCCTCCTTACCAGTTGATTGGGGTAGGCATGCTGAAGGATTCATCCCTTATGGGGATTTTCCCATCTACTCCTCCTAGCACGGATACCGTGATAGTAAATATGATTGCCTCATTTGATTATGAGCCTAAGGGAAAAAATGTTGTTGATTCCACCTCATTGAGTCCTCATGAAGCTATGTATGACACCATTCAAACCTTTTCTGATGATCACACTGATGACCTTCATCTAGTGGCTTTGGATCCTTACCATTTATCGTACTAGTTAGAACCTTCTCTTCTGGTTCTAGACTATCTCTCCAAGACTTTTCCCTCTGATGAGTCCATTATGGAGATCATGAACACGGATGAGCCCATTTGGGAGGATCACCACCATAGATCCATGTTCCTCCCCAACACCAGTTTGGGCAGCCATGATTTTGCATCCTTGTTTCCTACTAATATTGTCAACATTCCACAAAGTCCTATATTGTTGCAAGATACAGATTCTGAAGGAAACCTTTGCAACATTACTTAGACGAACCCAATTGACATATTAGCCAAGCCTGATGTTATGGAGCACGTTCATGTTGGGTAGAACTGCTTTGCAGATGAATCTGAAGCATATAACGTACTTTTCAAGGAATTTTGTGATATTTTTGCCTGGTCCTATGAATAGATGCCAGGGATTGACCCTTCCATTGTGGTCCATGAGATTAAAACTTATCCCACGACTAAACCTGTCAGGAAGAAACTTGGGCAAGTCCATCCTCAAAAGGCTGCAGCTATTAAAGCTGAGATTGAAAAACTTCTGAAAGTTGATTTTATTTATCCTGTGCCTCTGACGGAATGGGTATTGAACGTTGCCTTGTCAATAAAACATAGGGTGCCATTGGAGTCTGCATCGACTTTAGGGATTTAAATAAAGATTGTCCCAAGGACAACTTTCCTACCCCGCATATCAATCAGATTATCGACAACTGTGCTGGAAGTGTCATCATTTCATTCATGGATGGTTTCCTTGGCTACAATTAGATTGAGATATTGCCCTCCGATTAGCATAAGACAACATTCATTTTCCCATGGGGAACCTTTGCATATAAGAAGTTACCTTTCAGTTTGAAAAATATTGGAGCCACGTTCCGGCGTGCGATGTCCTATGCATTTCACGACATTAAACATGTTGTTGAACAGTACCTTGACGACCTCCCTGCTCATTCACAGCGATGGGAGGACCACCCTGGTCATCTTAGAGACATATTCCTGATATTTCGTCATTATAATATATGGCTCAATCCACATAAATGTGTTTTTTGCATTGAGACGGAAGGTCTTCTTGGCTTTGTGGTATCCAAAGATGGCATCCAAATCAATCCTTTGAATATTCTTGCTATCATTAATCTACCAGCCCCAACCAACCTCCTTGAACTCCAAATTTTGCAGGGGAAGGAAAAATTTGTCCTCCGTTTCATGTGCAATTTCATAGAGAAAACGCACGGTTATATGTGTCTCCTCAAGAAGAACACTCCATTATTCTAGGATGACTAGGCCCAACCTGCCTTTGATAATCTTAAGCATGCTCTGACTCATTCACCCATGATACACCCCCCAGATTATTCAAAGGACTTTCTCTTGTATATTGTTGCCTCCGCTACTACCATCACCATGGTTTTAGTGCAGGTCAATCTCCATGGTCAAGAGCATGTGATTTATTATGCCAGTAAGAATCTTATTGATTCTGAAACCCGTTATTCACATGTGGAGATGTTAGCATTGGCCACGGTCATTGTTGTGCAAAAGTTTCGTCACTACATTCTGCTCCGCACTACCACCGTATTGGCAGACCAGAACCTGATGTATTACATTCTGGCTCATCAGGTACTCGAGGGAAAGTACTCTCGTTGGATTGTCATCCTTCAGGAGTTTGATCTGGAGTTTACCAAGGCCACGTCAAAGAAATCCTTGGTTTATGCATAGCTTATGTGTGATCTTCCCTGTGCTACAACAGAATCTGAGCCCAGTGATTCATTTCCAGATTAATTCTTGTTCCTGATTAGCACTACTGATCCTTGGTATGGAGATTTGTTGATTTATCTCTAGACCCAACATTTTCAGCCGCATTTATCTCATGATGATCACCGACGTATCCGTCACCATGTGAAGTACTATCTTATCTTGAATGATACCTTGTATAAACGTGGGATTGACTCCATTCTTCCATGATGCCTCACCCATGAGGAGGCTGAACACATGTTGAATGATTGCCACTCTAGAGCATGTGGAGGTCATTTATCTGGAATGGCTACAGCCCAGAAAATCCTTCGTGCTAGCTATTCCTAGCCTTCTGTCTTTAAAGACTGTCATGAGGCTATTAAGAAATGCCCACCTTGTCAACATTTTTATCCTAAAATGTGCACCCATTCCGCTCTGCTTCACCCCGTCATTGTCATTGGCCCATTCGCTAAATGGGGGGCATTGTAAGCCTACCTTAGCCGGGGGGCATGGTTACATCATCGTAGCCATGGATTATTTCACAAAATGGGTTGAGGCCATGCCTACATATGAAGAAGATGGTACGACTGCCGCTCTCTTCTTGTTCAATCATACCATATCTAGATTTGGAGTTCCGCAGTCCATCGTCACTGATCACAGATCTCATTTCCATAATCAAATGATGGAGGAACTGAGTGCCAAGCTAGGTTTTTTTCATGAAAACTCTACACCGTATTATCCGCAAGCTAATGGTCAGGTAGATGCCATTAACAAAGTTTTGAAAACTATGCTTCGTCGGATGGTTGGAGATCATACGTCGGATGGTTGGAGATCATAAATCCAATTGTCACCTTGTTCTTTTTTCCACTCTTTGGGCTTATCAGACTTCCGTGAAAATAGCTATTGGTTTCACACCATTCCAGCTTGTCTATGGACTTGAAGCTGTCTTACCGATCCAATGTCAGATTCCATCTTTACAACTTGCCGTTGAACTTCTCCTAGACACTTCTGCAGAGGAAGAGAGATTTTTGTATTTGAATAACCTTGATGAGAATTGCAGAGATGTTGCCTTAGCTAATGAGGTGCATAAGAAATGCGTCAAGGTGCAATACGATAAATCTATCTAGCCTCATGTTTTCAATGAGGGTGACCTAGTATCGACTTATGACCAGAGATATGACAAACTAGGGAAGGGTAAGTTCGAGTCCATGTGGTATGGACCTTTCATTATTTCTAAGATGTTAGAGAAAGGAGCTTATGAGCTCATTGATTATGATGGAATCCCTTTGGGGAAACCTCACAATGGGTTGTACCTGAAAAGGTACTATGCCTAGGTCTTCTTAGATAGTATCTTGTATATATGTATATTGATTGACTTTTAGTGTGCTTTTAGTATTTTCAAGATGGTTTTGAGTTTTAGTGTCCGCATCTGTTTATACCATGTTTTGGTCTTGCAGATGGATTTCTACAACTTTTCTGATGGTGCTTGCCGCCACACCTTGAATCTCGCCTCGGCTGCTTGGGTTCTCTATTCCCCGCTGAATATTTTGTCAGTTCAGGAGCATTTTGCATAGGTCCCGCTACTAATAACATCATCGAGTATGAATTAGTCATCGATCTCTTGACTGAAGCTGCCTCCCAGGATGTTCATGATCTGGTAGTCGTGATGGACTCACAGCTCGTGGTTTGTCATTCGAACCATGTCTACACCATTAGGAACCTGGTGCTCCTCCGCCTCTTCCGGAGGGTATGTTTGTTAGAAAGATCATTTGGAACCATTACCTATAGGCATATCCCTAGGGAACATAATGTAGTTGTTGACTCATTGGATAATTACATCCTAGATTGGCATATTTCCCATTCATGACATTAAATGAAACAGGGTACATTGTAAATAAACATTTGAAGACACATATAACTCATATAAAATGCATTGGTCCATTTGAAATGTATAAACACCGTGTAAAAGTATGTATATGTATATATGAAAAGTTTTACAAAAAATAGGTCCCGAGACCTCATCTGAAGCATGTAAGCTTTCAGGAAAAATCATCATACAAAATCCTGAAGCTATCAGCTTTCAGTATACATGTCTCATACACTAATGGTGCTCGTGATAGAACATCACCACTCGAGCCACCCTACGTAGCAGCCTGCTAAATATGCCCGGTACTCCCGCTGTAGATCTCTGATATCTAGTCAGGAGGTCATCTATGTCAGCATCTGGGATGTCCAGAGTCAACCTCTCCAAGTTCTCCTCCAGCTCCCCGGTGATATCAATACCCTGTGGTATGAAGCGAGCTCCGACTCGTCTATCCAATGGAGATTCTCCTCTAGGGCTCGCTGCTCCAACATCTGCATGAGAACAAACAGGTCTCGTTACTTATCATAAAAAATATAAAACTTTAAAAAACATAAAAATCATTGTCCATTTTTGGGTTTCTTGCTTCTTACCGATGTCACCCCACTGCCCTCCAGGTGGGAGTGGTAGGTCGGGATCTCCTGTAAAGTTTGTGCCTTCATAGGCATAGTCCTCGACCATGAGCATCTGATCCCATAGCCATTTGAAGAATGGATCACCAAACTTCACTCTACCCCTACCCACTCCTTTTGCGAGCCATGACCTGGACCCACCTCAACATACAGGGGTCACGTGCTCTCAGACTCCAGAAATTCACCTGGGGCCTCATCTGTGGGACCCACTCAAAGAAGAAGCAGGCTAAGATGGAACCAAATCCAAACTGCTTCAGCTCTCCCTGCCGACATTTAGTCAACTGATCCTTGAAGATTGGAAGCATTGCTTCCGCCCAGTTGAACACAGTAGATGCCATAGCCTCTATGGCATACAGCATGTGTGCCCTGGAATCCTGGTGCACACCCTGGCTCCTGGCCACCCTCTACATGGTGAACAAAATGATCCCTAGAGCCCTATCTGTCACTGCCCTGATGGGGATCTTCTTCCTCGATGTACCTATACCTGATGCACAGTGCTGATCTATAAGCTCTCTGGTAGTGATGTCCTCACCATCAGAACCTGTCAGCAAGATGGGGGCACCCCGTCTCGATAGACCAATCAGTAAGTAGATATCCTCTACCTCCACTGTAAGTATATGTGCCCCCACCTTTAAATACTATTGTTCTGGATTCCACATCTGTAGTATGTGTTCCAATAATCTCTCGTGGGACACCATGCTTGGATTCCGGAAGAACTTTAAGAGTCCACAGTCCCGTAGTGCAGCAATGCAACCTACATTGCATTCAGCAGCAACATCCTTGTTATCATGTGTTCTTTCCTTCCATATCACCATGTTTTGAGTCACCTAGACCTGCCAAAAACAATAATTCTATGCATTAGAATCATCCTTGAGTCATTGGAAATCAAAAGAATTAGTTTTTTCTACCCATATAATTTGTTTAAGTTCTGCATGGTTGGCACCGCTTGGGCCCCATTGGAGATAGGCAGTGGCACTGCCTGTCCACCGTGTTCTTGGGGCGATTGTCGGGTGGTACCACATATCCCGTAAGAGGTACCCGCGGTGCCCACATATTGGGTTTTAAGGCTTGCCAGATAGGCCCAACCCCCCCCCAATATCAAAATAGAAGCTATGAAATGAAAGATGAAGGTCTTAGATGTTACCTACAACTGATGGTGCTAAAAATGGACGGTGGAAGCTCCCGGTATCAACTGTGAAAGATCTGGCTAGAAAATGCTCCAAGTGCTCTCTGCTAGAGGTCAATAGTGAAATGTTTTGATTTTTTACTATTTACTTGACTTATATAGAAATTTTTGGGTCCGACTTACTATAGTTTTGATATAAAATTGTATTTTAGTCAAACTTCATTTGTCATAATCCCTTAATGTTGGTCTTAAATGCATTTAACACTTGTTTCTGAGTCATTTGCAGGATAAGAGAACTTTAGTAAGAAGCTTTGGAAAGTTTGGTTATGGATTTTTCGTACTTTCACAAAATGGAAAAGGTCGTCGAGCGTTTATTATGACACTTTGTCACACTCGTTAAAAATCTAGTATCAAAGTTCCGAGTCCATTTCAATTTTCTTTCCAGGCTCATAAAATACAACATTGTGTAAAGAAGCTTCATGGAGTCCTCTTTTCACCTCTTTTTCAGGCTCCTTAAACACAAAAAATTCATTGAGTCCGTTTCTAATTCTTTCCAGGTTCGTAAAATATGACATTGTGCAAAGAAACCCTATGGAGTTCTCTTTAAACCCTTTTTAGGCTCCCAAAATACGAAAAGATCATCGAGCAATCTTGTCTTCTTCACGCTCGTTAAAGTATTTAAAGAGTCATGCGTCCGACGGTAGGTTATCTCTTTTTCGGTTTGGATCGGACTATTTACGAAAAAAGGATTACTCCAGCCAATCATGACTAGAAGAGTTCTCTAAGGTATGATTTTACACTTTTTCGGGCCTTAAAGACTAAATCATACGAAAAAGGACCCCTTTGGAGTCTTCTTCCATATTCGTTCAGACTCTCTAAACATGAACGATACCGAGTTTTCTTTCAGTGGACTCCTTAAATTAAACATTGAGAGACCCGTTTTGGGAAGGAACCCCTCCTCTCTCAGGTTCGTAAAACATATGAGGCTGGACTTGTCTTCCAACAAGCTATATCGAGTGTTCGTTACCCTCTTTGAACTCGTAAAACCGAAAATAGGCACTCATCAATCATGATGGGGGAAATGGGAAGGGAATCATTTTGTAAATAATGGTAGTTGTTTGGTGTTACCTTTGAACATGGCACTTGTCTGCACAATCATGTCAGTCAATTGGGTATTCAGCTGATCTCCGTGACGATCCACTTTCATGAGTCATGTCAATCTTTTGAGTCTTTCAAAAGAATGCATTGTCCATTGTCGCATTGTGTGTCTGTCCTATCTAGTCACACTGCCAAGTAATTTTGTTGTGCCTCCCGATGTTTAAGGAGAATTTGAAGAATTTTTACCTCTGTAGTCTACACAGTCTTTGTGTCAGTATCTTTGAGTTAGTCATATGGTTACTACATTCACATCATTCTAGAACTATGTTCCGAGTTTCATGTCATCGATGTGGGACTCATCATGGCCCTCCTTCGATGAGACTATTCCCATCGACATCAGCTCATTATCTGGGAAATAGTCTTAGAAACAATATTTAGTACCTTGAGATCTGTATGCCTTAATGACAGTTTCTCTCTCTCTTGACATAGGTTCACATCATCAACCTTTGATCGATAGAATCGACTGGGTGTTCGACATCAGGACATCTATTTGCATTCAGTAGATTGTACTAAGGTGCCTTGGGAATCATTGACATTAATGGTGATCTCCCTCACACTTGTTAACAGTTCACATCATTGATCAATAATCAAGTGGTTTCTACCATGTTCGACTTCAGATCATTGTAATCACATGGATAGAATCGTACTTTGTGGAAGACGAGACGAAGACCCTGGGTATTTTTTTAAAAGCGCTCATTGCTTTTTCCCCAAGTTGCAATGGATTTTTGTATATCTAGCATGGATCCACATTTGTGTGGTCATGGCTATGCTCAAATTTGCATCTGTATGACATAGATCTACGTTGTATTTCTGGTAGCTATGTCCAAGTTTGAGTCCTCTATCACATAGATCTACACTGTATTCTAGTAGCCATGCTTGTTTATTCCTCTCATGGATCTGTCTTGTATTGGTATGTAGCTATGAGTTTGGTTACTTGTGTCTATGATTCAACATACTGATGTACTACAGATGCCTACTTGACAACATGCTCTAATCGAGCTAACATTTTCATCTCTTGGCGACGACTTGTTCTCAAAGCTCCCATTTATCGTATCCCTCTAAGACTCATGCTTTAGGGGGCATCCTGTTATACCAAAATCTTGTAACCATCATGTGACACTACTACATTTTGACCAAAAATCCGACGCCGGTCATGTCGGATTTTCGACACTTCCCTGTCGCATGTACGACACTTTGATTTTTTGTTAAGCGTCAGAAACTTGGCGTCGCTTAAGAGACACTTTAATAACCGTCGCTTAAGCGACACTGAGGTAACCGTCGCTTGAATTTAAATCGTCGGTTATCCGACACTGATTAAGCGACAATGACGAAATTTTTTTTTAAACTTTTGCATCCACCGGCGTCGCTTAAGCGACGGAAACAAACACTAACTGTCGGAATAGCGATGGCTATAAGCGTCGCTTAAGCGACAGATAGAAAGGAAAGTTGTCGAATAAGCGACGGAAACAAACAATAACGATCGGAATAGCGACGGCTATAAGCGTCGCTTAAGCGACAGATAGAAAGGAAAGCTGTCGAAATAGCGACGGAAACAAGCAATAACTGTCAGAATAGCGACAGCAGTGATTTTAAAAAAAAAAAAAAAATATTTACACAGTTACGTAGCATATAATCCAGAGTTTCAGTCCATAGTTATTTTCATAACCTTTTGCTGGTATAGTTACTAGTAAATTGATAAATTTCCCAACATTTGGAGCGCTCAAATGCACCTGCAAAAGAAAAGAATAAGAACAGAACTATGGAAATATAAAAGAAACTAGAACCAAAGCAATTGTGTATATTGCTAAAATGAAAGGAATTGCCCTGGAAAAAGTCACATACTAGCTAGGCGAAGATAAGCAATATAGAGTTTTTCAATCCTACAATCTCTGAAGTTTCCATGCGCCTGACAAGAGCTACAACAAGATCTCTGATATGTAGTGCCATGTGTGACGACAAATGTAAAATAAGTTGTAAAATATAGCTCCCAACAAAGAGTGACCCAGAACTGTCCAAATCTGGGTTTAAAAGTCTGCAATTGTAGAATAGAATTATTAAGTCAAAACATATAAGAACCAGGACTTGACGGTATGTACGTTGTAGATCATTATATGGCATGTAATAGTATTCACCATTGCCATGCTTCACAATATGGCACACATGAAAAATATGTCTACTCCGATATGCATCCCTTTTGTTTCCAGGCCATATTTTGCCAATACAAATATTTGCAACACCATTGCACATACATGTAAGCATATGCATTAACAATGTGCACAAAAAGAACATTTACATACATATATCTATGCATGCACATGTTTTCATGATATAGCATGTGCATATATATGCTAAAACCTAAAGTAGGTTCACAAAGGAAGCACTTCCAACTGCAGTAATAATTATAAAGGTAAGCCTCTTCAACCAGTTCTGGAACAGCTCAATCATTAAAATGGACACACTGAGCCTATAAGGTGCTCACACAATATAATTTGAATACAAGGATGGAACATTTATCTATTTGACTAGATTCCTAGTAGTGTTGGAAAAATGAGGAATCTTTACAAAGAAACTCATCACAGGTATTGTACTAAAACAGATTCTTTAATGGAACAAAAACAATGCACTGTGGAACTTAAGACACAAAAATACAGAGTGCAACTTGATTTGGAATACCATCTAGGTATAAAACCATCTGCCACTAATTAGAATTTAGAAACCAAATTTTCAGAAGAATGCAAATAAGCATAAAACCATTCCGCAATACAGAAGGAGCAAAATTATGAAACGCTTTGTGCTTCAGTGCTGGAACGATATTACATAAATGCTAATGTTATGTTATGTCATGAATTGAGCAATGTGTTTGATGGTAGCAAAGTGCCAGAAGGGTCAGCATTTGGTGGTATTGGTGTTGACAACTCGTGCAACAATCAGCCGGGTATTTCCTTGAACAGCAAAAAATCTACTGCAGACATGCTCAATGTTGTAAGGCACAATGTAATGACTGTCAGAACAGTAGACAATACCCCAGTGGTGGAAGTTGGGGAAGCAGAGACAGCTCAGCAATCAGTCACCAATATAAAGTGCCCAAAATTTGACATCTCCAGTATCAGGCTTGATGACTTTTCAAAAAACATGGGTCTTTCATTTCTCCATATAATGATCTACACTGTCTGTGCCTTTTTGATGCATCCCATGGGTCTTTCATTTCTCCATATAATGATCTACATGGGTCTTTCACAGTCTACGATTGCTGAACCAGTTTGCGCTGTTTCCATCTCCGAGACAAAGCATCCCATTTCTCTGGTGTGCTTATTATTATCTGGCCCTTTTCAAGGAGCTTCAAATC
>LPNX011056682.1:235700-321221 GCA_001517045.1 Pseudotsuga menziesii
GTGGAAATGCCTTAAATTTCCTACCACAGTGAACCTGGGTAAAAGCCCAAGAGGAATATGCTGTAAATTATCTTTTACCCACTTTTTGATGATTTTAATATTGGCCTTAAAATAAAATTCACCCAAGTGTAATCTAGTATGGGGAATGAGAAAGCCAAGAGACCTTCTTGGCAGGGAACAGTTACACCCTTGAGAGTTTATAAAAGTGAGAGCATCCTTGAGTGAGGCGCCATTGTGGATTATTGAGGACTACTGCATGAACAAGAGGCCTGTTTTGATTGTGATATTGGAGAGCAGTCAAATAGCTGATCTAGCCTGGTTTGTGTGGATAGATGAGGCTGGGAGTGTGCCGGGCCACTAATGTGCATTGTGCATAGCAATTGGTTGCTGTAAGACCAGGAGTCTCTCTACCATGCCATGGAAGTCAATAAGATGTCTGTGAGCCATAGACCCAGTTCTTATGTTAATACCATAGAGAATAACCTGACATTCTTCTCTTATCTATAAACATATAAGAGAATAGTTGCAATTATTTAAAACTTGAAAACCAAGTCACTAATTATTACTCGTGATTTCTAACAGCATGTNTGCCATTATTTAAAACTTGAAAACCAAGTCACTAATTATTAATCGTGATTTCTAACAGCATGTATGCCAATTCTATCAAAAAGGGGTGGTCATTACAATCATTGTTCTTGTTACATAAATCTACACAACATTTTAATTAGTTTNCATTACAATCATTTTTCTTGTTACATAAATCTACACAACATTTTAATTAGTTTCTTTGTTTAACTCGCTTCCAATTGATCATTAATAAGTTATAACTTAAAACTGGCTATAGGTCAGAAACCAAACATGAATCAACATAAGATGAAAAAAAAGGACAAGGATACCCTGGCCTCCCAAAAGAACACACCTGGTGTTGCAATTTGTCAGCATCATGACCATGAACAGGAACAGCAGTTCCATAAACATGAAGTTCACGAACAATTGAGCACATACCCTAGTTGAGCTCTGGACATGTTGTGTTGCGGCCACATTTCCACAAACGCAATAAACCAACTAAAATGTCCTGTCAACGCAGTTGTCACAAGTAACCATGTGACAATATAAGTCAGCCACAATACCCAGCAAAATTACAACTCCGATGCCCGGCAAAACTAACAACACTTTTAAATTCTGAAATACAGTTTCTAGAATGTAAAAATACATAATCTAACATAAGCTTATTAAAACTGGAAAAGCATGCATTTAATAATTTTACAGCATGAAATAGTAATGAGAGCAAGAATTGTAGATCATTTCAAGATACCCAACTAGTCATCATAATCGTCATATAAATTAGTTTTTGTGGATGTTGGTATGAGAGAGGCAGAATGTGCTGGTGCAGGTGGAATAGCAGGTATAGCTTTCTCTTTCTTGGGTTGTTTCTCCTTCTCTTTTTCCTTCTCCTTATCTTTTTCCTTCTTATCCTTGAATCTCCTGTGGCAGAACCACATCTGCAGCTGCCGATCAGAAAGCCCCAGTTGCAACGACAGATCTGCCCTCACTGCCATCAGAAAACGGATGGTAACTGGCCCAGCCTCCGAACCCATCTAAAACAGAGTCTCATTTCAAATGCAGCTCAGGGTTGTGAAACTCGAGGATGCATATCTCAAATTAACACAAATTGCCAAAATACCAAGATGGGTTCGGTGCATATCATCCCCTGGATCTACACTGAGTTGAGCTGTGCGATCTGTGAATCCTTGGCGTGAATCCCTGGCCAGACAAACATCCTTCTCACGGTATAATGCTAAAAGGTGAATCCTTGGCGTGAATGGAATTTGTAGCTTCCGCGCCCTTTTGGCTTTCTTTTTTACTAACGGGTCGTCGGTTAAGCGACGGTGCCCCGCCTTTTGGCTTTTTTTTTGTTGTTTGGATGACCTTTTGGCTTTTTTGACCTTTTTTGACCAACTCGTCGTCGGTTAAGTGATGGTTATGAGAATAGCCGTTGCTTAACCGACGCGTATGGCCACATTTACAAAAAAAAATTGAACTTTGTAATTTTTGGTAGGTTTAAAACAAAAATTCCACGCGCCGTCGGAAGTAACCGTCGGATTTTCGATCGAAATGTAGTAGTGTGATAAGACATTTGACATACCTACTTGCCCTGAATCCCAGCTTCTGGAGTGGAAACTAAATGGTTTTTTATCAATCTTTCATACAAATTCCCAACACTGCGCATGCCCCTTTATCCAGGAGTGGTACCACTATTCACACCACCCATCATCTATTGCCCATAAGCGGTGCCACAGCTTATTTTCCTTGGTCCATAAGAGGTTATTACTGGAACCACTCTCTCATAGAAGGAGAAACGCGGTACCCTGGGTAAAAAGGGAAAAAGAGAAGTTTCTCGAGGCTTATAGATGATAAGCCTCGTGTCCTGCCTTATCCCTACCACTGTGGGTTGGTTGAGCTCGAGATCCCTCATCCTAGGATCTTAGAGGCCACCTCACCCACTAATTTCTCAACCATCTCTATCCATTAAAGCCCTATAAATAAGAGCTCATAGCCATGGTTGAGGAGAGAACATTAGAGGTATTATTATGCTGTTGGATTGACCATTGGCCCAAGATCATTTGGAGAGAGCATAGAGAGCTAGAGTCAGATATTTTGGGTATGAGAAGGTCTGGTTTCATGGAGATGCATGTCAACACTAAGGCTTGGTTGTAAAATTCTTCATATTCTTTAATGCAAGTTGATTTCTGTCCCACATATGTTGTTGTTGTTGTGATTTTACATATATGTTGCTAGATTCCTTAGTCACGAGCATAGATTAGTAGATCATATTTTGGTTGCTTTGATCTATTTCATGTTGAGCTTGATTGCAGGTACACAGGTGGACTATCAAACCCTTGTATTCTAGATATCTACAGCGTCTAGGGAGAGTTTTCAACCTTTGTCCTCTATTTTTTCTGGATCTGAACCATTCAGACTAGTGGAACACCTTGCTGTCCACAGGAGGTGAAGTATTCTAGCTAACATGATGTAAAATACATGTGAATTAACTTATCTTCCCTATTTCTTATAAAGGTTTAACGAGTCCAAGAAAGCAAACTCAGGACGTTCTTCATTTTTGGCAAGCTCTAAGAAGAGACAAAGTAATGCTTGGTAAAGCACTGATTCATGGATTTTACAAGCCCGAATTAGGGAATTATCGACAGTGTTTTCATAGTTTTAAGAGTCTGAAAACTCCAAAGAAGACTCTAGGGGGGTCTATTTTTCATAAAGTTATTCTTCTAAGTCTGAAAAAGTGTAAACAATACAAAGGAGAACTCTCTTAGCCTAGGTTAACTAAGGTATTCCTTTTTCCTAGTTAGTCAGAAAGGTCCAAAAAAGGGATAAACTATCACTAGACCGACACACCTTCAGAAGTGGCATGTAGCTTGAGTTTAACGAGTGTGAAGGAAGGCAATATCACTTGAAAATATCAATTTCATTATGAGAAATGGGGCTTACAACAATAAAATCAATGCTTTGTTATTTAGGTTTTAGTAAGAATGACAAAGACATAAAATATGCATGAAATATTTTTCATGTTTAGGTCCAGAGCAGGAAAAAAGAGAAAACTAAGCTCGACAAGGTTCCTTTTCCATAAGTTTAGTCCTTCAGGTCCAGAAAAGAGATAAACTTATGCCTGAAGATACTCTTCTAACCTCCGAAGAAGATAGAGTGCTCATTTCTCGTAAATAATACACAAGGTCCAAAAAATCAATAAACTACCACTGATGTGGATGATTTTTCATGTTACCTTAACGAGTCTGAACAAACAATTTTACTCGACAATCTAGTAAAATTTAAGGAGTCAGACCAAGGATTAAAGATAACTCCATATCTTTCTCATGAAGTTTTAACGATCCTAAAAAAGTCAACTCACAGCCTCCTTATTGTTTTTAACGAGATCGAAAGACAGCAGAAAGAATGCTCTAAATGCGAGGAGACGAGTTTTAGAGGCAGGAGAAACTAGTTCCAAGTGCAAGGAACAGACCTAATCATAATTCAAGAAACATGTGTAAGATAAATAAACTCAGGGAACGTCTCTGCAAATAAAAAGGTGTAAAGTTGCAAAGGAAAAAAGGTACAAGGATGAGCGATGATGAGAGCAGAGATGAGGGATTATATAATGAGCTAAAAGTGTAGAAGACGACATCAGGCTCATAAGCACGAGCAAGGTAAATGCAAATGCAGTTACAACTTGAGAAATAAGACAAGTCCAGTAAACAATTGTGATTCCAACTACAAATCATGTCTCCAAGAAACAACAACATCAGAAACATATTCAAAAGAAAAGATCTGATGCAGGTCACTTTGGTAGAAACACGTGCAAATTTTCTATCTTCTACAAAAAGGTGTATACAAGGAAGAATCAACTGATGAGGATTTATAGAGAAAAGTTATGAGGTTTTATTATCAATAATATCAACCTTAGAAGAAAAACAAAAATCAATAAGGGAGATAAAGTCAGTAAGAACAAACTCAGTATCAAAGGAATTGAAAAATCTAGAAGAAAAATCAAACTCATCAGGACCACTGACTTGTTGATCAAAGGGAGAGTCCAAAAACTCAAAAATACCAACATAAGAAGACCAATCCATGGGACGATCGATCCTGCTAAGAAACAGGGTTATACTTAGTCACAACTGAACCAACATCCAAAAGAAGGTTAGACTGTATCAAAGACTCTAGGAAGACTTCCTCTGAAGGAAGGAGATCATCTGAGATAGGACACATGTCTAAACTTTCAAATGATTCTATAGAGTGGAGAGAAGGCTCCACAGTTTGTATAGGATGAATCACTTGGTCAACTGCTGGGATCGAGTCCCGAGAAGGTAAGCATGAACACAGAGGATTATCCTTAGTGGAAACTGAACACAAAGGACATGGGGCCACATAGTTTACCCGTGGCAGGGTAGTGTCTATAGAAACACTGGGAATTAATAAAGGAAAGACCTGGTCTGTAGCTAGGTCAGGATACAGATCAAGAAAATCTAACTGATCGATAGTGACAATTTCTTCACCATGATTAAAGTACATCACACTAAATAAATTTGACACCACAGCTTGCATGGCATAGACATAATCACGTCTGAGGAGCATATTGAAGTCCAAGGGGTATTCTATCACCATGATGTCAACTCAGACAATCTTCCAACCCAAAGTAACAGGTGTTTGAGTAAGAATTCTGAAGGCTATACTAGTTCTTCTATCAAAATCCAGTAACTGAATAGTAGTCAACACAAGGATAGGAGATCCCATGTCTCACCAAGAACGAGCAGATAAGATACTAACTGAGGCTCGTTCATCAACAATGCAACGAGGAATCATGTATTGTTCAAATTTGACCTTTTATATGGAAGAATTCCGAGAGCTTGGTGGGGGTTCATCAAAAGCGATTTCAATGCCCCTAGTTTAGTAAGTTCTGAACTGGCAGTGAAGAAAATTTGACTAGCATACACTTCACTCTCCAAAGTAAGAGTTTGACTGATCAACAATGGAATCGATTTGACCGCTTCATGAAAGTCACTCTCGGAAAGGAGAGTGGGATTGACCAAATATGACAATGGTTCAATCACATAAGGGTCACTCTTCGAAGGGAGAGTGGGGAGAACCAAAGAATTGGTTCAACTGCTTGATAAACCAAAGGTTGAGTAGGTGGTTGAGAAACTATAGGTTGTTCAAGAACAGGATATTCTTGAGTCTCGGACCACACTCTCTGCACCTCTACGATAGCAGGGAACTGGTGAGTAAGATGATATCCCTCAGATATCTTACAAGGGAACTTCATTTTTCACTTTGAACGACCCATTTTATCAACAGTGTCAAGATGACTAGCAATGGTTGATTGTTTGCTCTCAGCAAGACCTACAGAGGCTGATATTTCCCCCCCAGCATGACCACCAGAGGTTGGGTGACTGGGTCCAACCTGAATAAAAGAGTTCAGTTGTTGGAAAACTTTAGGATGTTTCTAAACGAGACGACCTTGTAACCAAACTCTTCATACCTCTACGATGGCAGGGAATATATAAGTAATGTGATCTCCCTCACAGAGATTACAAGGAAACTTGGGATTATTTTTTGAACAGTTAGTCTTTTCAATAGTGTCAACATGACTTGCAACAACTGAATGTTTGTTCTCAACATGGACCCTAGAGGCTGAGAGAGTTCCCCCAACATTACCTGCATAGGATAGATTCTTAGTTCAACATGACTTGCAGAGGTTGGATAGGTAGGATCAACATGCTTCACATAGGTTGAGTGTATGCCCTCAGCATGACCTTTAGAGGCCAGGTGGATGGATCCAACGTGACCTACAGAGGTTGGATGGGGAGTTTCAACTTGACTTACATAGGTTGAACAACTTCCCTCAGCATGAATTGTAGATGATGGGTGACTAGATCCAACATGACCTCAAAAGGTTGGAAAGACCCCACCAGCATGATCAATAGAGGTTGTATGGTGAAGATCAACTTGACTTGCAAAGGTTGAGTGCTTATATCCAACATGTCCTACATAGGGGAGGATGGGTGGATGGGTTCAACTTGACCTACAGAGGTTGAACAGGTACCCTCTTGCTTTCGAGTATTCTTCCTATTCTTCCTTCTTTTACTCCTTTTAGACTGTCGGTTACTAGTATCAGTACTTTCACCGCATGAGGTAGAAGGAGGAGGAGAAGCAACTACAGGTAAAGGGGAAGCATTGTTTTGATGCCCTTGATATAAGGAGCTTACTTGAGAATCATAAGGAGTATTCAAGACAATTGGAGTGGAAAACACCCACACTGGTAGCCCTAGGGTAAATCCAGGTAGATTCAAGGTGGCCATCAAAGGAACACCAACATCCTCTGTGAGAGGAATAGTACAAGGAGTTGTTATCATGGGGATATATTGGTTGGTGTTCAAAGGGGTGTTAGCCATAGTTTCAAACAATAAGATAAAGTCTGAGGTCGGAAGGAAACCAACAGTACAAAGAACAAACCACTAGAAAAATACCTAAGTATCAAGCCAAGAAAACAAAGATTCCTTCCAAAGCGAAGTTTGGGATAATGAGGGACGAGAACTAACCGGTGAAGGAAAAATAGTAGTTACTTGGTGTCTCATGAAGATCCCTCTGGGTGAAAGCACTAGAATTACCCAACCTCCCTCCTATATTGTCTACCGAGTTTACCTTCCAAGTCTACCCTAGGTGCACTGGAAATAACCTTCCAATTCCACCCGTGTAAGATCCTAGCAGACAAGATACTAAGGCTACCAAAATCACATAGAAACTCCAGTGGAACAGTTGTCAGTCTAGCTGATGCAAATGGGAAGGGTAGAAAAGCTTGAAACTCAAGTAGTACCAGGAACCACATGGGGCTGGCAGGAGGTATTGGGTGATCCCCCAAATGTGCAATAGTTATGGTGTATGCTTTACTGGGAAGTGGAGGAGTATCTTCAACAGCTCAGTATTGCACAACCTTCTGCTTGACTCATGTGTGAGAGGAGCTTTCCAATGTCTTTCTCAATGAAGTTGGATTTCCTAAAATATAGGACACTATGTTTGAGTTTGAAGCTTTGGGCAGTTAAGATATCCCTAACCCAAAACACTAACCTACACTAGTGTGTGTCGTTCCTATAAACAAACATTTACTAATCAATTTTAAATATTAAGTGTTTACTTTAAAGGTTTGTTGATTACTCAAAGGGGGTCGTGGAGGTGAAACCAGTGTTGTTTTGACTTAATATTGAAACAATATGACTAAGCAAAGAGAAATGAAATGAAAAAAAAGAAAAAACTATTATCTTTATTTTTCAAATAGAAACTTGAAAGCCACAATAGAACAATTAATTTTTTTATTTTTTCAAGAGTAAAGATATGCAATGCATTAAAGACAAAACCCTAATATACATGCATATTAGACAACTATATGTTCTTTTCTATTTATTTTATAAATGAAAAATAAAAACTTACCTACAAAGTAAAGTATGCAGATAACAAGAACAAAGAAAAAGGAACTCTGCTATATAATCGCCAAACAGACTATAGAATGCCCTAAACTCAGTAGAAAACCTTCTTGGAAGGAAGGCTTGCATAAGAGACAATTCAAATACTTTGGCAAGGTGAAGTTAACCAACAAAATAATAAGTAAACAAATACCAATAAGCTTCTAGGTTCATACAAATATCACTAACAAAGGCTGACCAAAAACATAAGCAAAAAATCATGCCAAGCAAAGGGGGTGGGGGGGATGAGCAAAGAAAAAACATTAATGCTACAAAAGAACTTAAAAAATAGATAAAGAACATCCAAAATGGATGACACTAACTCCCTGGAGTCATTCACCTAGAGAGGACCCCAAAAAACCTACTAAACAGTCCTCAAACAACAAAAAAACCACAAAAATGAGGAAAAATACTATTGTAGGGGCATACGCAAGTTTCCCTACTGATAGGATGGGTTTCATACGTAGGTTGACAGTATATTAGGTTGCGTGTACATACCATACACGTGACTGTGGAGTCTACAACTCGCGAATGGGTGGGAAAAGGCCCAAAAACGCCAGAAACTGCCTTAGGAAGGCAAGGGAGGTGTACTATTAGACTAAGAAGGTGTTACTAAGTGGGAAGAAGGACCTGAAAACTTAGCAAAAGACTAGAATAAATATAGAGAAACCCCAAACAGATAAGTTTCTCCCCAGTGGAGTCACCAGTTCTATTGTAGAGGAAAGTGTTCCTATGGCTAGGGTTCAAGAGGCCATCAATGTACTTGGGTTGAAAGAGAGATGCACAATGTTCAACGAGCATATATAAACAATATTTAGAGATTTGAATGGTTAATACATTTACAAACAAATGTTGATCCAAGCAACCCTTCAATCCTCCTCTTGCTACTCTTGCTCCAAGAGACCTGCAAAATGAATTATATGTTCCTAAAACCAATATGACCACATGTAAAACAATGATAATCAAAGTAATATGAAATCCTAATCTGATTAGCATATACATCTTATCATAAACAAATATTCAATCATACATTGGACAATTATTTGGGAAGAAGAAGGACATCACATCTTTATTAATCATGAAAATAATTACAAATATACATTCTCTTCAAGTTGGGCACCTCACGAAACCTTGATCTAGTTCTGTTGCTTCTCTTCTCTAAGGAACTCCGCCTCCAAGCTCTGTAACAGAAGGAGATAGCTTCTAGGACAAAGGTGGGGGAAATAGAATCCCAATTCCTTCATCATAACAATGTAAAATTTCAAGTCTCCTCTCATGGACCTCTCTACCTCTATTTATATGTTTCTGAAGAGATAGGGTCGAATACAAAGTATTTGCATTTGAAGGAATCAGTTACATAACCACTCAAACTACCCAAAATTTGAGAAACATCCATTTTTGACGTGTACAGGAAAAATTCACGGGTTGCAGTGACAACAGTCGTGTATATACACGAGTTGAAGTGACAGTCGTCACATACACAAATGGATACATGAGTTTCAATGTCAATACTCACGAATACAAAAGGGATACGCGGGTACCATGTAGAACAAGTCATGTGTACAAAGTGGAATACGTGTGTACCATGCATAGAAAGTCATGTATAGGTCAAATATGCTCATTTTAAGGGTATGTATGGGAATTTTCAAACTTTGGTGTCTTCTAGAGAGTTTTAGTTGACGTAGATACCTTTCCAATGGTGTAGTGAAGAGGTTAAATGGAGTTACAAAACTCTAGATATGGGCCCTCCAATATAGGTTTTTGTTTAGTGACTTTCATGAAGTGTCGACATGCGACGAAATCATGGGAAAGTAGTCATAGGAAGAGATGTGTCATGTTGGACTATAACAGGTTTCTCAAACAAAAAGGCTAGGGAAAGGCTCAACCTAATTCATTCTTCACATTCCAAACATAATTTATGAGAGGAGAAGAGAAAGAGAGAAGTGAGAGAGAGAAACCCTTTAACAAATCCCAAGGAGGTAGATCAGAGAAGTGCACATTTTTTAAGAGAAGTAAACAAGCAGGTGGCACAAATTCCAAGGAAATTGTACAACTGCATTTATTACACATAAATCGAGGAGTAGTCCATATAGCATAGATCCATACAACAACAACAAAATTGAGGCAAGTGGGCACATATTTCAAGGAAAGTACATAAGACCGTACAACACGAATTTTGAGATAGAAGATCGTTTTCTTGCACATAAATCAAGGCCGCACACTTGTTTCGTACAACTGTCAATGGAATCAAATTTTGAGGTGATATTTCTGGAAATTTCTGCAGGTCATACAGTGAGTGTTTGGCATGCATTTTGAGGATGAAATGGTAAGATAAGTACTGTTATTTTAAATTTGTAAAATTTGCCTAAAAATTAAAACATCTCTTTGAAGAACAATTTTTCCCTTTAGGGTTTTTCCTAGACCATTTTTGGTCAAAATTCCAAGTGTTAAAATTTCATGTGTGTTGGGTGAAATATTTTTATGAGTAGGAAAAGTAGGGCTGCCATAAATTTCTGATTTTTTCTAAAGTTGGAATTATCTCATGTGTTTCATGTTTTCAAGTTGAAAATTTTTAATTTTTTATGAACATGCATATTGGGGTTTGGGCATTAAACCACATGCAATGAACTAAAACTGAAACTGGATTGAGGTTACAAAAATTTCATGGTATCAAAGGTATGTTGAAGGCTGAAAACTAAACTCACAAATAAATTTCATACTTGGAAAAATAGGGAAAAACATGGTTTTGAGAAGAAACATGTTCTTGAACTGATTTGTAGTGATGCCTACCAAACTTAGCCTAGAAAACAGGTTTGATGGGGTAGTTAATTTTAGCTCATGGAAGGATAGAATCATATTGATATTGCAGGAGAATGAACTATGGGATATAGTAAATAATACTACTACTCATCATGTCACAGTTCCTACAGTTGCAGCTAATAAGGCCACATTTGATAAAAAAATACATAAAAGAAAAAGAAATCATACTTGATTCCATTAAGGACCATATCATACCATATATTTCTAGGAAAAATATGCTCATCAGGTGTGGACTACCTTGACCAATCATTACCAAAGTTCCATTGAAAAATAGAAAATGGTGTTAAGGGAGAAACTGAAGAGCATTAGTATGAACAAGGGGAAGAACATGGTCTCCTCTTTTACCAGGATTACATAGGTTTGAGATGAGCTTGGAGCAGTGAGAAAAAGGGGGTTGGATGTAGAGTTGGTTCACACAACACTGAATGACATGAAAAATACATGGGATGTTTTTGTTGAGTCTATTGTTTCTTGTGAGCACATGCCTACATGGTATCATCTTTGGGATGATTTCATACAAGAGGAGACCTGCAGGGGATATATACAAGGAAATACATCTCACAACAAGGAGGATGACAAAAATGTGGAATTAGCATCGAAGTGTAATAAGAATAATTTCAAGAAGGTTTCCAAGGGTGGAACGAAGCAGTAAGATGGCGAGAAGAAGGATATAAGAAAAGTGAAATGCTTTTCTTGTCATAATTTTGGGAATTATGTTGGACAATGCCCAAACAAGAAGAAGAAGAAACAATAGAAAACAACACCAACATATATTGATGAGTATGTTTTTATATTTGAGAGAGAGTTTTCTCTCTTTGCTGGTGGTTGTAGATAGAGAGAGCATCATCCATCACCAACAGGGATATTGAGGACCAGACATAGCATTCTATGATTGTTGGGCATTCACTAAGTTCTTCCACTACTTCCTCCACATGCTACATTTATAGTGGAGCTTCGAGTCATATGATAGGTGTTTGAGACATGTTCACAGAGATGTGAGATAAAGTCTTGGAGTTGAAGGTTGTATTGTGTGATGATGTAGTGGTGAGGGAAGTTGGGCATGGGACAGTCTTCTTTGACATAGAGTTCATGGAGCCCATGTTACTAAGGGATTTCTTCTGCATCCCTAGGCTAAAGAATATTCTTGTTTTAGTTTCCACGATCGAGGACATAGGACTTGTGGTATATGTCCTAGATGGGAAAGTGTACATCTTTCCCAAAGCAGAGGGTCCATATGCTTCATATGCGATTGAAGTTAGATGCAGGAAAATGTACAAGCTTCTATTTCAGCCACATCATGCACTGGAACACACACAAATAAATAGTAATTTGGTTGAGTTATGGTAGAAGAGGATATCCCACCTTCATCATTCATCTTTGAGGATGCTAAGATATATGACTACATGTTTTCCATATTTCAGCGCATTACAGAGTGGTGTGCTTTGGGAAAGTACACCGAGAATGATTTTTCAAGAAGTGACAACAGATCAAAGGGAGTGCTTGATTTGATTCATTCAGACTTTGTGTGGTCCCATGTAGTCTACCTCATTGATAGGTTAAGTACTACATCACATTCATCAACGAATTTTCTAGGAATACCTGGATCTAGTTTATGAGAAGTAAGAAGTTAGAGGAGGTCTTGCTTTAGTTCCAAGAGCTCAAATCTCTTGTGGAGAACTAGACAGGAAGGAAGATCAAGGTGCTCATATCATATAATGGGGGAAAGTATATCTCCCATGCATTTTATGATTTCTTTATAAAAAAAAGGCATTATGAGGTAGTTGATAGTTCCCTACATGCCACAAAAGAATGGAGTGGCTGAAAGGAAGAACCATGTGATAGTGGGTGCAACTAGATCCATGTTGCATGATCAGAGCATTCCTTTCTTCCAATGGATTGATGTTTGTAGTACAACTAGTTTTGTATAGAACAAGAGTCCACACTATGCCTTGGGGCGGAAATATCCTTATGATATGTTCACCAGGAAGAAGCCTAATATAGGACACTTTCATATTTTTGGATTCCTAGAATAATCACATGTCCTATTCTAAGAAGAGAACAAAGCTGGAGGATACTAGAGAGAGAGGTATATTTGTTGGATATGATGAGATTTCAAAGGATTATTGCATATACCTTCCTATACATAGGAAATTTGTAGTGAGGAGGGAGGTGGTATTTGAGGAGGAGTGAGCCTTTAGGATATCTTGAGATTCTGGGATGGAGGAGAAACAAGTTACTACTTCATAGGTGACAACATCAAAGAGTTCAATGATTTATGGCATAGGGTCATAGGTATCAAGGGTGACTCGGTCACATGTTACAAGTTCATAAGTTTCAGGGATGCGGTCTACAGGGACTTCTGTTATAGGGACAGGTTCACAAATCATAGGCTCAGAAGTATCACCTTCATGTGATTCGGATACACATGGTTCAAGTTCAGGATCAACAAGTACATGGTCTCATACCACAGGTACTTTTTAGGGAGATGGTCATCGGATGAGTATGTAGAGGAGTTTCTTCCATATGATGCTACTTCCAAGATGACAAAGCAAAGTTGGCTTAAGGATCTTGTGAAGAAATAAGATGAGTTTGTGGGGCCACCCATGGGGGAGGTCAGAGAGAGTCGGGAACCAGAGAGATTTTCTAGTTACTTGGCACATGTGACTATCTTCATGAAAAATTATGTGTGGGAGGTTGTTCTGAGACCAGAGGGGAAGTCATTTATGACATCCAAGTGGATTTGTAAAATCAAGCATGCTACAGATGGAAACATCGAGAAGTACACAACTTTCTTTGTAGTGTGTGGGTTCTCACATGTAGAAGGAGTTGATTATGATAAGACATTTGCGTCGGTTGCTATATTTTCTTCAATCAGAGAAGTGATCTCCATTGTTATAGAGATGGGTTAGAGGAGTCATCAAATGGATGTGAAGACCACTTTCCTTAAGGGTCTTCAATAGGAGGATGTATATCTAGAGAAACTACATGGATTTGAGATTCATGAGAGGGAGTCTCATGTATGCAGGTTGAAAAATTCCAAGCTTTTATGGTATGAAAGAATCCCCTCATTCCTGGTACTCAAGGATTGATTCATATCTACTTTCGATTGGGTTTCAGAAGAGTGAGTGATATGAAATATCAGGATCTTTTTTAACCATATAAATTTCATATGTTAAAAACTCATAAAAATGAATTTAGATATGAAATTAAATGATTAAAACACACAAATAAGTAAATAAAAAATATGCAAAAAATGAAATTGATATACAACCGATGATAACAGAATTCACCACTCCTGGGCTACGTCTCTAGGCCACTTTCAATGAAAAGGTTGCTCTTATTATCTTCAGAACTTACATACATGGGTTTCTGGAACCATCTCTATTTTTTGTCAGTCAATAGAAGAAACAGACAACACCACTTCCATCCTCTCAAAATTTCGAGAAAAATGAGTGTAAACTCGACTATATTTGTCGAGGTCTCCTCTAGCATGCAAATCAAGACAACTCTTCCATCATTGTATGGATTTGTACGAAACTGTACTTTTATTGCCTCAGAAACTATGTCCGTTAATGGCACGTACCTTCTCCTTTGTATCTTTGCACATAATGGTTGCTAGACTCTGTCAAATTATGGCTCCAAAAGGGGTTTAAAAAGGATTTTTTTTGCGCATTTTTGGAGGGCCATGCGCCCTTTTCTGGGTTCAAATCCCTTGTTTAAATTAAAAATAATTTACCCCATATTTGTTTAAGGAATGGGGAAATATCCCATTAGAAGTGCATGTATATGGGGAATGGTAGGATCTTGGCTCAAACCTGTGGGCCTCCCACTTCTCCCCAGTTTATGTGATAATGAATATGGTGCGGTGGTAAATGTTTTACGGTGGAAAATGTTGGTAGTGGTAAAGGTTTGTAGTGGCAAATGTTAGCAGTGGTAAATGTTGCAATGGCATATAATATATGGTAAAAATGTGATACAGGGGCCGATGGAAACCTTTTCTCAAAACATAATCCTTAACAACTTCAAATATAAATTGCATCCTTATAACATCAAGGACCATCGACAGGAATAACATATATATATATATTTCATGTAGACTCTATCATAGTGGACTCTATCCCCAATTTTTTGTAAATATTACAACGGACTTCCAACAAGGTTTTCATGTGGCAGCCCCTGATTGGACCACATCAATGCTGCTATGATATGTATCTACCATGTCATCTCCATGTGTCCACCCGTCGAGATACCACATCATTAAGCCTATCCATGTGGAACGCTATTGTGGTGCCATGTGTAATATATATGTTGATTGTACCTACTATGTGGCACATTGTGGGTGTGCCATGTGTCCCCCCTTTCTGACCTTTTTACCATAAATTCTAACCTTGTTTCTAAATTTTCAAAACCCCATAACTTCTGTGTCTGTTGGTCATTTCACGTAAAACAAACGGTGTCGAAAAGATATTGATGGTCTCTTCACATATGTAATATTTAATTCACAATTTGAAGACTTTAATTTGACCAAAAATTGATATCCTCCTGGATGAAAACTTCCCACTATAAATATTTTGGGCCACAGAAAGCATGAAATTATTCAGAAAATAGGTGAGGGTACAATTCCCTCACTCTTTTGGTCTCTTAGACACCGTGATTTTCTTGGATGCATTCCTTTCATCCCCACACAAAGAAATTCCTTATCACCTCTTCATGAAAATATGGCCTTCTTATCAAGCATAACATCTTCATGAATTTCATTGAGATATTCAGGAGCAAACTCGTCAATAGAAGGTACTTGAACCTGTACATATTGATCCACAATCATATGAGGCTCATACAATTTCAAGTTTTCCACATTAACAATGGAATACATTTGCATGTAAGGAGGCAATTCTAACCAAAAAACATTATTACCATTTTTATACAAAATTATTAAAGGTCCATACCTGATAGGTTTTAACTTTATACCTTCCCCTTGGAGTCGATATTTTCTAATATGAAGCCATACTCGATCACCAATTTGGAAATGATGATCCACTCTATGCTTGTCATGTCTTTGTTTATACTTGGCATGACTTGATTCCAATTGTTCCTGCACTATTTGATGAATTAACTGGATAGATTCTGAATAAAATTCCAAGCTTTATCCACATCAACTTATCCATATTCCACTGAATATTTCCCAAAAACAAAGTCTACATGATACTTTGGAAAATACCCAAAACATGTCTCAAATGGAGACTTCTATGTTGAAGTGTGTATGGCTCTATTGTAGGCATGTTGAACATAATGGAACTGTTCATCCCAAATTTTGGGAGGCTTGGCACAATACCCTCAAAGAAGATGTATAACGATTCGGTTGACCACTTCAGTATGTCTGTCAGTTTGTGGATGAAATGTTGTGATTTTCTTTATCTTTGTGTCCATAAGTTCCCATAAATATGACCAAAATTTCCTAAGGAAGCAGGAATCTCAATAAGATATAATAGAAGTAGGAAGTCCGAAATTGCCCCATACATTTTGAAAAACCAAATGAGAATTCATCTCAACTATGATATACTTCTTACAAGGCATTAGTATGCACATTTTATTGAATATGTCCACAACAACATATAGATTATCATGTCCCTTTCTAGACATTGGTAACCCTCCTACACAATCCATTGAAACAATTTCCCATGGATGAGAAGGAAATGTAAATGGAATGTACAAGCCTAACTTTATGTTACTTGGCTTACTTGTTGCACACATGACACATCCTTTTACATATTTGGACATAGTATCTTTCATTTGATGCCACTAACAGATTTTTTGTAATTGTGCTACAATTATTCCTACTCCAAAATGTCCTGAAATGAGAGAAATATGGGATTCTCTTATCCCATGCACTCTTTGACTTTGTGGAATACTGGTTTTTACAAGATGATAAAACAACTTGTCATGTATATGATAATTCAATTCTTCATTCTGACAGCCCTGCCTTAGTGATTCATATACTTCTTTAAAGTCTTCATCCTCAACATATTGTCCAACATAACTTGAATGTACCAAAGGAATTTGTTGAATGACAATAGAAGCATTTATTGGAGGTCTAGATAACATATCTACAACTTTGTTCTGAATTCCTTTCTTATACTTAAAACCAAATGAAATTGTTGTATAAAACCCATCCACCTGAAATGCCTTGATTGTTGCAGCTTAGTTTGTGATTATAGATATTGTAGTGGTTGATGATTAGTATGTATGACTTTTTATTTACCCATTAGGTAATGTTTCCACTTGTTTAGTCTTTGTACTAATGGATACAACTTTTTATCATCGGTAGGATAGTTGATTATTGTTTTAGAGAAGGTTTTAAAATGATATCATATTGGTTTTTATGTTGTGTTAAGACTTCCTCCATGGAATAACCACTAGGATCAGTTTCTATCTCAAATGGTTGTTGTAGATCTTAGAATACAAGTAGTGTAGTTGTGCCTCTCTTTTTTTCAATGTGTCGAAGGATTTTTGTTCCTTTCCTTCCTACTGAAATACTTTGTCACACTTTTCAAAGCATGTAAATGAGAATATATGAAGGAGAATTTCACAATGAACTTCCTATAGTATTGGGATACTCCCAGGAAGCTTCTTACATTATTTACATTATTTGTCTTAGGCAATTTTACAATGACCTCCACTTTAGAGGGATCAATATTCAGTTCACCACCTGCTACAATGTAACCCAGATAAACTAAATATGTCTTTCCAAAATCACATTTGGACATATTTAAGTACATTTTTCCCTTACAAGTGCAATACATGTTTTATATGCTTGACATGCTCTTCCCAAGTACAACTAAAAAGAAAAATAACATCTAGAAGTAGACTATAATGGAGTCATCAATGAAGGGCCTAAACACATCATTCAACACCCTCTAAATGTTGCAGGTGCATTACAAATCCCAAAGGGAATTACTATCCATTCACACAACCCATGTTTAGTTTTGAAAGCAGTATTCCAAATACCATTGTCATGAATACAAATTTGATGATAGCCACTTCGTATGTCTAAATTAGTGAAAACAATTGCATTCTTAAGTTAATCCAATAAATCATCAATTCTAGGAAGATGATACATGTTCTTAATTGTGATTTTTTTCAATGTCCTGTAATCAACACACATACGCCATGTGCCATCCTTTTTAGGCACCAAAACAGTCAGTGAACACAATGGAGAGGAACTTGGACAAATGTCCCCTCTTTCAAGCAATTCCTGAACCTGCTTCTTTATCTCTGCATTCTCAATTGTGGAATATTGTACATACAAATATTAGGAAGAGGTGTATCTTGTTGCAAATGAATTTCATGTTTAATTTATCTTTTAGGATGTAAACCTTTAGGTTCTTGAAACAGAATATCATAATCAAATACCACTTTTATCAATTCCTTAAGTTTTGGATCACATCCCTTTAAAGATCCAATTTGTTCAACATATTTTGCTTCAATTATCTTAAGAACAAAGTTGTTACTAGCATTTACCGTCCTCTTTATTTGTTGTAGAAACTAAAGAAATATTAGTTTTTATGCAATGTGCATGAAAAATGTATTCAATGCCATCTTTAGTGAGATGATACCTATTTTATTCCTTTTAAAATATAGCCTTCCTATCATAAAGATATGGACTACCCAAAACAATAGCATAGATTTCCAATAAGACCAAATCTAGATCTACTTCATCAACAAATTGAGAAGTAATGGAAAACCTAAGTCTTCACTGTTTTGTAACTTGCAAATGTGAATTATCACATACCCATCCAAGTGGATATGGTTTAGGGTGTAACTTAGTTTCCATGTGTAATTTCTTAACTATTTATTCTCAAATTAGTTTTCCTTGTGATCCACTATAAAAAAGAGTATCAATTTTTGTATGTTTAGAGATTACTCTAACATAAAATAGATCACTCCTCTTTCCTTTAACAACAACAGGTTCATTATTTTAAACATAAATAAAAGGATTTTTACCTTGAATGCTTGTAGAAACCACCTTAGTTTCATCCCCATAATCAGATCCCAAATCATGTTGGATTGATCCCGCAATAGTCTTCTTTTCTTCTTTATTCCGAAACTTCTCTTGTTTGAGTTCCGGATGAAGTTTCCAACATTTGGAAGTAGCATGAAACTTTTTATGGAAATGTGTACATGCAGGTTTTTAACCATTTTTATTTACAGTAGTTATGTGTTTACCTTTCCCCTTACCTTTAAACTTGTTTCCATCTGGTTTGAAAGGTTTCTTGGAAAAGTTCTATTTTGTATTCTTCCCCTTGGACTCTATATGAGTTGCTTGAAAACATACCTCATCAAGGTTAGTTGGATTAAACATTAGTATCATATGACGTAACTAGTATGTAATCCTCCTATATACTTGAGAATATTTTATTGAGTGTAGAGAGGTATACCAAGTACCAAACATCTTTTTCTAAATTCTTGTGTGTATTCCTGCACACTATGTCCTTACCTTGCCTCAAGCTCTGCTAGTCCATCATAGCTTGCTGCATGTACCCCAATGGATAAAACTACCTTTTTAATGTTGAAGTGAACTCATACCAAGAGGGCATGATTTTACCTTTTGTGGAAAGATACTCTTGAGATATGTTCTCCAACTAGATGAGAGTCGTCCCTCCAAGTCTGATAGAATCCAACTAAATTTAAATGCTATCTTCAGTAAATTTTTGAATCCTAAAATAAACTTCTATTTAACAGATCTCTTTCACCATGAGATCCATTCAGACATGAGATGGACCACCTTGTTCACCTCTCTTCTAATATTGATAAAGATCCTCCACCATTTTTTTCATTCTAATGAAATATTTAAGAAGTTCCCCTTCAAATGGAATTGAAGAAGGTTTTTTTTCTCCTTTTGGCGAAGCCATTCTTCCTCTTCTTAAACCATTTTTTGGATCAAATTCTTCAAGTTCTCCTTCACCATGTTGTATCCTGGATCTTGTTAACATTCACAAACTCACAATGTAATGGTTAAGATGCTTTGATACCAAACTTGATCTATAATTTCGTATCAAGTGAGGTTGATCCCAACCTATATTTCATTGTGGTTGGTGGTTATATGTTGATTGTTCTGTTATATGTTGACGATTTGTTCATTAAAGGAGGAGGGAATCTGATTGAAGCATGCAAGAAAGATCTTGTTTCATAATTTGAGATGACATACCTTGGGTTGATGCATTACTATTTGGGAATGGAGATGTGGCAGGAGGATGGACATGTTTTCTTATGGAAAGGAAAGCATGTTGCAGATGTTCTGAAGAGATTTCATAGGGAGGAGTGCAGGCCCATGTCCACACCCATGATCACCAACCAAAAGAATCTTCATAATTTTGAGGGAGAGTTGGTGGATCCTAGTTTGTATCATTATATTATTGGTTCATTGATGTATCTAGTCAACACCATACCAGATATGAGTTTTGTGGTGAACACTCTCAGTTAGTTCATGGTGGAGCCTAAGAGAGTGCACTAGAAAACCACAAAATACATTTTGAGATACCTTGTTGGGACAATAGAATATGGTATGGACTATAGGAGGTTGGGTGGTGTGGTATTTTTTGTTTTCATAGACTCATATTGGGAAGGAAGTGCTTGGAAGAGAAATTCTAGTTGTTGTTTCAGTTTAGGCTTGACAGTTGTGTCATGGTTCACTTGGAAGAAAAAGTTCGTTGCTTTGAGTTCTGTAGAGGCTGAGTATATGGAATCCAATCAGGCTAGTTGTGAGGCATTTTGTATTCTCAATTTGATAGTAGACTTATTTGGTTAGAAATTGAGGCCTACTATTATTCATTGTGATAATCATAGTTGCATCAAGCTCTCTGAGAATCCAGTGTTTCATGACGGGTCAAAGCATATTGAGATCATATACCACTTCATCAGATACTATGTTCAGAGAGGAGTTGTAGAGTTGTAGTACATTTCTATTGATCATCAAGTAGTAGACATTCTCACGAAATATTTGGGAAGAGAGAAGCATATTCATTTGAGAGATAAGATGGAGGTGGTGAAAAACACCTTCCTCGATAAGAGGGAGTGTTGAAATTTTTCCTTGGAAATGTTTATCCATTCATGCCTTGGGGTGGACAGGGACACTTTAAATATGGTCCCTAGCACTTTTAAAAGTGAGAATGACTTTATTTAATAAAGTGACATTTTAAAGTGAGTTTGAGTCATTAATTATTTAAAAGGTGACTTTATGAGAATTAAAAAGGTGGATGAATAATAGAGTCTCATTTAATATTTAGAAGTGATTTAAATTCTTTTAATGAGAAAGAGAGATTTAAAATGAGCCCTAGATCTCATTTAGTTGGATTTTAATCTAAGCCCTTCATTTTTCAATGGTGGTTTCTCAAACTAAAAGTCTAGGGAAAGGCCCAACCTAATTCATTGTTCACACTCCAAAGAGAGAAGTTTTGGATAGGAGAAAAGCAAGAGAGAAGTGAGAGAGAGAAACCCTTGCACAAATCCCAAGGAGGAGGAAGATCAAGGAAGGGCACGTTTTTCAAGAGAAGTAAACCAATAGTTGGCACAAATTCCAATGCAGTTGTACAAGTGCATTTATTGCACATAAATTGAGGAGCAGTCTGTATAGTACGAATATGTACAACAACATAGAAATCGAGGCAATTGGATACATATTTTGAGGAAAATACAATATACCTTACAACACAAATATTGAGACAATAGATCACTAATTTGCTCAGAAATCAAGGCCACACATGTCGGATGTACTACTATCAGTGGGCTCAAATTTTGAGGTGATATTTCTGGAAATTTTTGTAAGCCATACAGTGAGTGTTTATCATGCATTTCGAGGATGAAATGTTGAGATAAGTTTTGTTGTTTTAAATTTGTAAAATTTTCTTGAAAATACAAATCTCTCTCTAAATAATAGGTTTTCCTTCAGGGTTTTTCCTTGACCATTTTTTTTATCAAAATTAAAAGTCTTAAAATTTCATGTGGGTTGGCTGAAATATTTTTTTTGAGTAGAAAAAGTAGAGCTGCAATATATTCTAAGTTTTGCTAAAGTTGAAATTATCTCATGTGTTTCATGTTTTCTAGTTGAAATTTTTTAATTTTTTATGAACACGCATATTGGGGTTTGGGCATGAAACCATATGCAATAAACTGAAACTGAAACCGGGTTCGGGTTATAAAATTTCCAGTATGGAGTGTATGTGTAAGATATTATATACATTGACAAATTGCAAACGTTAAGATTAGAAAGCAGAAAAAAGAAGAATAATGCATGAAGAGTGTAAAATAATGAATGGGAAAATTATAAAAAAAAAATGAAGAAAGGGAAAAAGAAGGCCAACCATCCATAATTTATTGATTTACAATTTTCTGAGTAATATGATCAAAAATTTTCAATTGGGGTCTGATATAGGAGCATCCCTAATTGATTGAGATAACTATTTGACACAAACCTTGACTTTTGCAGTTAAATAAGTTCGTTTTTGTATATAATCCATTTAACACAAGTACTTATTAAATATAAGTTGCAAGGAATCTATATATACCATTTATATGCCTCATAACTCACCTAACATGCAAAATTTTATAATGATGTGCATTTCTCCAAAATTGCAAAAAGTGTAAAAAAAAATTGAAAATTGTTATTTTTGAGAGTTCTTAACTTCCGTTTAAAGATAGATTGATGCCATATGAATATTTGTATTTGTATTATACTTATGTACTATAGAGTGGTACCCTTATTTTTATCCAATAAAGTACTTTGACATAATTTTCTGTTACAACAATGTCATGTCAAGATATCTGACAATTTAAGATCAAAAAGATTGGGAGTCAATTTTTTTTGTCTTTCTATAGAATTTTTTTTTTTGAGCATGATGGAATGTACAATAATATTAGAATGTTAATTATATCACAAGGAACACTTATTAACTTATAAATCAAAATTTGGATTTGTAACGAAGCTTGGGCATCCATTTTAATAAAGCCATTCAAAATACACTCTTGGACTTCATGTGGCATGCTAATGTATGCATGAATTTCTCTAAGCCACTTCAACATGAAAAGATTACAAATCCATTTGTTTGAAATATGTGAAGAGTTAATAAAAAAGGGCTCCAAGAGAGTTGAATTGACCTCCCCAACAAAGAGGAGAGATTTGACATTTGTCTCATTATAGCTTGAGTTAAGCTTGTGTGTGTATGCATCTCTCTCTCTCTCTCTCTCTCTCTCTCTCTCTCTCTCTATATATATATATATATATATATATATATAATGGAAATGCATGTATCCATGTTTTCTAAAGATTCCATCCATTAATATACCACATTTATCTTTAGTATGATATAACATAGCTCAATGGAGTACTTTGGATATATCTATAGGTCCATACCATGCAAGGTTCTACACATGCAACGTTTTTTATATTGATAAATACATCTTATATGGGTTCATTCATGGAGGTGGGTTACAATTTTTTGCAAGGAAATTTTGGCAAAAACAAAAAAACGCACCTCGATCGAGCTTTTCTTAAACCCTCGATCAAGGGTTTATAAAACCCTCGATCGAGGTCTTCTTAAACCCTCAATCGAGATTTTGATAAACCCTCGATCGAGGGTTAAAAAAAAACACGATCAAGCATCTATAATGGTTATAACTATAAATAGGAAACAAATCCATGATTTAATTCACTGCGTTTGTTAGATAGAAAATGGTCATTTATATTCATTTCTAGATATGGGTCATTGAGTAATTGAAGTTATAGATATGATTAATCACATCTATGACTCCAATTACTCCACGACTAATATCTACACATAAAATCTAGAGGAAGTGGCAATAATAATGATTTTACTTGTTTCTTCTTCAAGGTATGTACTATTACCCACAAGTATCGTTATTCTACTCGAAATTATGTTTTATTAAATTTTATTATCATATAATTCTATGTTTGATTTTAATTGAATTCGAAGACCTTGTTCCCATGAACAATACGGTATTTTAAAAACTTCGATTAAATAAATTTTTGGGTGTCCATATTCGTGTGCACACACGAATATGGGCATTCGAATATTTTTTTAGTTAAAGTTTTGAAAATATCTATGAAGCTACTAGCTCGATCGAGATTTTCTCTAACTGCACATAAACATTCAATAGAGGTATTTAAAAACACGTGTAAAAGCTCGATCGATGGTTTTAGAGACCTTGATCGAACTCATAACTTGATCTTGACATTATATTTCCATATGCATCATGTAAAGTTTCATTTAATGAAGTCTTCCAAAAGATGCTTGGACACCTTGTATTTTGAATCCCCATTTGAATTCATGTCATTGAACATTTTCAATTCTTATCGAAATGAGATGTTGTATCATGTTTAGTGTCCATACCTTTTGCTTTTTCAGATCCCACAGTCACCATAACACCTTTTCTTTTATTTATTTTACTCCACTCTTAGAATTACGAAACACCAAAACAATTAGTCATGTGTTATTGATGTAAATTCTAATGTCATTTAATAATTTACTAGCAATATTAACTGCAAATGTGTGGCACAATAACAATTTTGAAGAGTAAACAATGGACGTTGATATAACCCAAGGAAATGAGGTCATAATTTTGTTTTCATGCTCACATTTTCATCTCTCCAAAGGTACTGAAAATAATTTTCTCCTTCGTATATAATTTTTAATTTTAAAAAACTACAATTATGTGATATGAATCTGAATTTAACACTAATTTTTATCTTAATCATCTTGTTCTATTCCGCCTTGGGCTCTAGGATTTAATTATGTGACTTGAGGATCTATATCCTAGGTAGATCATAGTCCTCAGAGTCCAGGTCGAGTGGACACAATTAGCCTAAGTTCAGCTCATCATCCGAATCGCATGCATCATTGATCTCCTTGGTCCAATGCAAAGGAATACTATGGCAATGATGCATGCAATTCAGTTGATGAGCTGAACTTAGGCGAGTTGTTTCCACTCGACCTGGATTTTGAGGACTATGAACTACCTAGGATATAGATCGTCGGGCCATATATTTAAATCCCAGAGCCGAGGACGGAGTAGAATAGAACGATTAAGATAAAAATTAGTTTTTTCAAAGTCACATCACAGAATTGTAGTTTTTTAAAATTAAAAATTATATACTAAGGAGCAAAGTATTTTTAGTATTTAAAACCTTTCACTACATTTCTGTAAGTCTAATTCTGATCCTCAATTCCAGCCCCCCACTACTGCTCCATTCCATCCCTATTTTGTTTTATGAAGAAATAGTTTAATGAACATTAAAAAGTTTTTAACAATCCATTTCTCAAACCCTTGGCCCCATGGTGGTTTGTACCAGGGACTTCTGGTTTCCAGGTAAAATGTCGAAAGGTTTATTGGTAGAATAAGCTGGCAATGTCATGACTGTTTTTTTTATTTTTATTTTTAAGAGATTTATTATTTGCAGAGTTGGTTGAGGAAAAGTTGTTGGAAAATTGTGTTGGACATAGTTGTACCTATGGAATGGGTAGAATTGGAAATAAAACATGTAAGTATCTCTACTGCGAATCACCGCATTTTTCCTCTACATATTTAGTTGGAAGTCAATGAATGGTTGTCATAGTTTTAAATTTTGTAGTATTTGATACTTCTGAAATTGTATTTCCAGCAAGGAAATAGTTTCCCTTCGAATGATATGCCAACCCCTTTTTTAAAGCAACATCATCTTAAGAAATTTATGTAGAGCTAGGCATTAATTCTACAAGTTTGTTATGCTCACATATGTATCAACAACTCTTAATCTCTCGTTCTACGTGCAAATTTAAGCATCATCATCATTATTATTTTTGTTCTTATGAAAATGCATATTAGATGTCCTTTCAAAAGAGAATATGCATGTTATCAAAACTGCAGGATAGTTTTGAGTTCAAAGATATGCATCTTCTATTATCTAATAACTACACTAGAGATTCTCTACTTCCAAACTTGTCAGTAGTAGCTCGAAAACAGTGTTTAGATGAGGTCTTCCTTGATAAATAAAAGGATTTGTCTGAATCTATATTTAGGTGCAGGAAAACATTAGGTTCAAGCAATTGTATACAGATTGGACATATTGTTGATAGGAATCAAATGATGTTGAAATTCCTTACCAACCATTGATGACATAAACAAGCTAGATGTTGAATTCTAATGAAAACACACCATGATACTACTTGAATATAAGCATAAAAAAAAATTTAAATGCATGTAGTTCATGGACTCTAAAATTATTGTTAAAGCCCCAAAATGAATCCTTGGTTTCACCATCAATGTTTCACAACTATTGGTTAAAGTTTTGAGTTATCATGGTAGGATGCATTGAAGGGTTTATTGTATCTACATCATGGTCATTTTGCTACAAACAATTGTTTGTCCACTTAGTCACTACACACAATATTCATAATCAATGGAATCTATAGTGTTTTTTAAACCCTTCTCTTTTTAACATAAAGTTCAATGTTTTTTTAATATCTCTGGTCCAGAAAAAATTTAAACTCCATTAAATTTAGTTATAAGGAGGGTCGCAAGGTCGCACATATGGGGCACAACATATTATTATCACTACGAAAAAACAATTTCTTTTAAAAGTAACAGCGAGTTGGCATGTCATGTTTCTTTCATGAATCTTATCCATTTGCTACATTCTTATTGTACTCATGTCTATAGGAAATAGATTGGTAATAGGTTATAATTGTCAATTATTTTTATGTACACATTTATCTATAAAATGAGAGAGTTCTAATTATATGTTAGGTGAAATATGGAAAGAGTTTTGTTGTTCCCTAAACTTTGATTCCTTTTTAATAGTTTCAAAAAACTCATTCTAAAAAGCAAAGGACACCTTCCCTTGTTACTAATATATTTCACTATGGTTATGAGTATTATATTATTACTCCTTCAATTCTTCTTCTTATGCATTTATATTCTTAGCATTTATTCGGATATGAAAAATAAAAATAAAAAATTAAATTCTTTATATTTATTACAATGTTGAGAATAAGTATCCTTCATCTTATTCTTTTTTATTTTATATTTCATTATTTTTTTATTCTTTTACTCATGTTTTAATTTTTTAATTTTTACATTTACCATCTTGAAAAAATTATAATTTCCCATTTCCCTTTTATTCTTGTGTAATTTTTCTTTTTACTTTTTATTCAAAATGCATGAAAATAATTACTTGATGAACACTTATGCTTATTATTAGTTTTTTTCCTAATGAGGTAGAGGTCTTTATTCCTATCTAATTTTTCTTTTAAATTCTCTTAGTTGGGTCCTTGAAGCCCATTTCTAAAATGTCCTACATGGGCATAATCTTCTAGATAGGGAACTATAGTAGTTAGTGTCCACAAGATGTTGAGAAACAGGGGGCTAGGATTTACCTCCTCAATTTTTTGTACTAAATATAGACGTGGTGAGCATGGATATAAAACCTTGGTAGTCATGTACAAAGCTTTTTTTTATTGTTTAATAGTAGCTCAATAGAGGGTTTGTTAGACCCTCGATCGATGGTTTAATAAACCCTCGATCGAGGGATTTGAATACCCCGATCAAGCTTTAGACCTCGATAGAGAGCCTAAAAAATAGAGAATTATCCCTCTTACAGGAAAATCAATGTTTCTCGGTGTCTTTTAGGGGTGTAAACCCTGCCATTCATGGCACACAACTGAGTGGAGTTCATACTGATAGATTCATCACCAAATCCTCTATCCATTGAGGTATCATGCATGCATTTTGGCATTCATATGTGTTTTTTTTTTAATTAGTTCTAAAACTTACACTTAGAAAACATGAAAAGAACTTTGAAGAAGCTTAAAGAAAAATCCGCGAGGTGAAAAATACGCATCCAAAAATTTCTTAAAAGTGCATAGCCCACACATTGACGTGTCCTCTTCAAAAGGGTATCTTTGGTTTTTCAATTTTTGAAAAAAGTGAAAAAAAAGCTAGGATGGACACACATGTATAAAATGATGCTGAAATCAGATGGGTCACTTTCAAAAATAATAAATAATTGTATATTGCAAAATAAATTAACAAAAAAATATGTATACCAGAGTGCATTTTGTGTAGATCATGCTCATATATATATATATTAAATTATTAATGTAATATTGGATTATTGGGGTTGGACACGAGCCACTTATTAACTTCTTCAAATTTTTAAGGTCACACAGTTCATTAAATGCAACATTTCACACAATAAATGACATCGGAATATTTTTTTTAAATATCATTGGGAAGACAACATAATATTCTACAATTTGTTTTTTACTACAAGTCAAAATTCACATGGCATATATGTGTTTTGATGGCTTATATCTAGCACATGAGTAAAAAATCAAGTTTTCATCGCAAAATTTGTCCAAAAAGTGTTACCCACCTTCATGGAATCACCGATATACATATACTAAAATAAGTACAAACATATTTAGTATGATATGCAAGAGCTCAATGGAGTAGTATGGCTAGAATCTAAAGGCCCATACCATGCGAGGGTCCACACACACACACAACAATAAAAACAACAACAACGTCAACAAAATTTTTTATATTTATAAATACATTTATACATATACTAAAATAAATACAAACATCTCCTACTAGCACCTAAATTTTTGCAATTATTTTAAGTAAATAAACTTAAAATAATACTACTACTACTAATAGTCTTAAAACTAATTATTTTGATACTATGTATTCAAAACCTCGTTTGAGTACACACACATAGAGTAATGGTTAGGTTAATTAAAAGAGATCGTGATAGAACAATTCAACTCTGTGTGTGCACATGTGTGTGTGTATAAATATAAATATATAGATACATGTATGCATGTTTACTAGGGATTCCATCCATGAATATACCATATTGATATTTAGTATGATATTAAAGAGATCAATGGAGTAGTATGGATATATATAGGTCCATACCATGCAAGGGTCTACACAAACAACTTTTTTTATATTGACAAATACATCATATACATATACTTAAATAAGTACAAAAATATTTAGTATGATATGCAAGAGCTCAATGGAGTAGTATGGATATAATCTATAGGCACATACCACGCAAGGGTCCAAACACACAATGACAACAATTTTTATATTGATAAATGCATTTATACATATACTAAAAATAAATACAAACATCTCCTATTGGCACCTAAAGTTTTGCAATTATTTTAAGTAATTAATCTTAAAATACTAATACTAATAATAATAATAATAATCTTAAAATTAATTATTTTGATACTATATATTTAAAACCTCATTTGAGTATACACACATAGAGTAATGGTTAGGTTAATTAAAAGACATTGTGGTAGAACCATTCAACTAAGGTATACAAAATAGATGGAAATCATGAGGGCTTTACTCCCTGCCCCCTCTCGCGTGCACATGCATTTGTGTGTGTGTGTGTGTGTGTGTGTATGTGTGTGTGTTTTCTTCCCTAAAACACTCAACCATATCACCACATGTGTATTTCTAAAAATAATATCATCATAACAACTCAAAATCATAGTACATCTAAAATAATAAATAAAATCTTAACCTAGAATGAGCACCAACATCTAATTCCACTTATGCCATTGAGATTTCATGTTCCATGATGTGACAAGAAATGTGACATAATGGTCAAGTGAGGCTCCAACAACATGCACAAGTGATAAAATGGATATCAATAGGGTCAATGGAGGCACCTTTAGAGGGGGCCACTTGACCTCTTAAATTTCATCATATTTGTATAATTATATAGTGTAAAGAGATATTAACAAATGAGTAGTTGGAGTGGGTACAACCGCTCCAACCTCTCTCATAATGTATATATAGTAATCAAAGATGAATACTAAGAAAGATTGGACATCCCTTCCCAAATACTTGTCTTTGATGGTTTTGTTTGAGAATTAATGTATGCTTGAATGTGATGTGAAATCCTAGATTTCATCATCTGGTGGTGTAGTTTCCCTTCTCTGTTTGGTCTGGGTGACAGCAGCAGTGAATAGAGATTGGTTCCATCTTGGAAGAAAATGTGAGGATGCTCATGAAATAATCCCTGCAAAAAGTAAGAAAATATAAAAAATAAAAAGGTTGCTTGATTGCTGAAGCATTGTTGGAGAATTTTAGACGATAAGTCTACCAGTTCGATTTCCCTGCACACAAAGAGAATCTATATTAACTGATTTCTTCAATACTTGGGACTACATGTGATTCTTCTTTCCATTCTTACATCGACTGCCCAAATCACCTAAGTCCAGAGAGGTTCAACCGCTAATCTATCTGTTTCAGTCGACAAACATCAATAGAATATATACTCACATTGAACCATCAATCAATCTGCTTGTTGTGCTGCACAGTTCATTAATCAGAAGTTTGTAGAAATGTAGATACTGTTAGTATGCTAGAAGAATTCGATGTTAAATGCTAGCTGACTGTCGTGGTCAGTGTTCAGTGACTGCACGCTTCTAATAGCTCAATTCTTGATGTGATGTTACTCGATAAGTTTTCTGTCAAACTATCCGTCGACAGAGCCTCCTTGTTGGCCGGAATGGGATCCAAGATAGATGCTATTTTTGGGATGAGTGTATGGTTGCACATAGAAGACAAATAAACTTATCAAATTGCATACCCCAAAAACCCACGTCGTGTGAAAGATTGAGGAAATTGCGAGTTTTTAAGATGGGACTACTAAACCACTGCCATAAGCATTTAAAATGGTAAAAATATGAATATTTATTTTTCCTTGGTGTTGTCGTGACATGCTGTAGAAGACTCTTGGATATGTATATTCTATATTTTAAACTCTCTTAGCAGTTCGTTTCCATCATGTGTATAAGTCGACGGGTTATTGTAATTATATATTGAATCTTGCGGTGAGTTGTAATCAGTTGTAATGACAATGGAGTCCTCTTAAGCCATTTAATCAAAATATAATAAGAGTATCGGTTGATCTGTCATGTTGTCCGGTTGCTAAGGTATTGCTGCTATCCGTCGACAAGCATGTGTTTAGGTAGTAGGTGTACAACGACCTTGCATTGTCCATCTGCGGTGATTTTCATCAGCATCGACTAAAGCTTCTCATCGGTATCCACTAAGTTAGCATAAAATATTGTTCATCGGTATCCACTAAGTTAGCATAAAATATTGTAGGAACCTTACATCCTCACAACAGACGAAGAAATTGAATGCATTCAAGCAGAATACATTTTATACCACATAGACCAGATATTAATGAAAGTTGACGACACCGCAACAGCTAAATAGCTCTTCTTCTTCTCTTACGATTCGTCTTCCTCATCAGCCCTTGATATCAAGAAGAGAAGAGTGGGAGTTTCTGCTTCTCCTTTTCATCAATTCATTAGAAATACTATTAAAATTATCAGGGACTTTAGAAATGTCGAATATTGCGAACAGGAGAAGATAATATCCATTAAATATTTGGAGATAATTCTTCCCGTTCACGAGGCACAACATGTCTATATAATGGTTGAAGAAGGAAGTACTTCTATATTGATTGAACATATTAGTGAAACTGCTTCCCCTTCAGGAAGCAACTGTGCTAGCTTCGATCGAGAGATTCTGGAAGACTATTGCTTTTGAGACACTTGAAAAACTATCACAGGATGGAGCGGAGCAATTACTGAGAATTTTACTTGCGCGGAGGGATTGATGTTGTGAGTACTGACTGAACAGGTTGTCAACTGAAAAGACCATCAACTGCTTGTATACCGGCTGAAGAGACTGTCGACTGAAAATACCATCGAATTATTGTATACCGGCAAAACGTACTGTTGACTGATGGATACCATCTACTGCTTGTCCTATGAAGTTGTCGACCAGCCACCAACTAGCACACTTGACCATCGAGCCACTTATTTGTATTTTTCTGCCATTGGCAGGCACCTGGAGGTGATGGATAAATTATGTGAGCGTGGTGCTGATATTGATGGGAGAACAAAAGGTGGTGTATGAGGATGTAATCCCATTCACTTTGCAGTGAAGAAGTCGAATAATAAAGTCATGAAACTTCATGCAACTTCATGCAGTGATGGGAACAACATGTCGGCTGAAAAACATGTCGGATGAACATTATGCCTATTGAGTCTTTTACAAACATGTCCGTTGAGTAAATTGAAAAGGATGTAAGGTTGGTCAGTGTCTTCATTTTGGTCGGTTATTACACCGAAAATATTAAATTGATTTGATAGGGTTTCAGGTGGTCAAGTTAATTTGTAAAGGTAATTGATGAATTTTGAGGGGGTTAAATGTGAGTATCTTGTGAGGCAGGTGATCCAGTCCACTTTATGTAAATAAATTTGGTCTCTTTCCAACCATTGTAAGTTGAGTCATGTTAAGTCATTCGAACTATAAGCAATCGGTCATGACCAAGATCATACACATGATAAGGCATCACACAATCTTGCAGGAATTTCAAAAGATGACAATTACATTCAAGAAAATAGCATACCCTTGCACAGAAGAGAGCTCCAATGAGACATGATGACAATGTTCTTAAACCCCTTAGTATCAAAATGTTGAAATTGTTCTTGGGTTGTGACCTCGGAAGCTAGAAGACAGAGAAATGGCATAGAAAGTTGAAGAGCCAAAAGGCCCTGAATGCCTGAACCGATGGAGATGTCGGTAAGATGAGCAAGGGTGAGGCTTTAAACCAAAAGATTTCGTTGCGGAAAAGGATGGTTGACCATTGTTGTGAGAGGATGAGACTTCGATGGACTACTTCCAGATTGAAGATGGAGGCTGAAGAGTAACCAGTCATAGTAGAGCCTTGTACATGTGTGTTTTTCTATCAGGATGGAAACTATTGTGACTGAGTTACCTATACAGACGGGTATGTATGATTGATGCACAGTGAGGACTACTTCAGTAGCAGCATAGACCCAGGATGTTGATGCATATTTATTTGTTCTCTTGAGGAGGAAGAAATGTTTTGTTTATGGGGGAGATGTAGAGGGGGCCACTTGACCTCTTAAATGTCATCATATTTGTATAATTATATAGTTTAAATAGATATTAACAATTGATTAGTTGGAGCGGGTACAACCACTCAAACCACTCTCATAATGTATAAATAGTAATCAAAGATGAATACTAAGGCAGATTGGACGTCCCTTCCCAAATACTTGTCTTTGATGGTTGTGTATGAGCGTTAATGTGTGCTTGAATGTGATGTGAAATCCTAGCTTTCAACAGTACCATGTAAAGCATATGAAGTTGAATATATAGAGGTGTACATTTTTCTAGGCTCAATAGACACCACAAATGCAAGAGAGAGATTAAGGTGTGCCAACATGATTGAGAGACACAATGGTTGAGACCAACTCTACTTGATTCCCATTAAGAAAATCATGTTGCCTTGTGTTTCCTCTTCCCACTCTCTCATACTAAGAATGTTCCCACTAGTGTCAATGTCACATTGATCCAAAATATTATTATTTTCCTTTAGTTGGAACTTGAATCCTTCTTTCAATGGTTTCATTGTAGAGACAAGTAGGACACATTTCCATTTGTTTTAATCCCATCCTTCTCGCATTGATTCAATCCTTTCTATAGGTATTTCACTTCACAGAGGGGACAACAATCATTTTGATAATGATAGTGCACTATGTATGCACACACATGGTGTTAAGGAGTACTCAAAAAATGTTGTTGGTTTAAATGCCAAGTTATTTCCTAGTGGGTAAATGATATCCTTTGCATCCTTCATATGATGAATCAATCCCTTAGATTAACTATTCATACAACTTGTAGGAATTGTCTTTACCTTCACACCTCTCATAATTGTTTCCTTCTTGTCATTAACATTCTAGGATACATGTTACTCATATTTCTCCTTAATGACATTCATGGTGAGGGATACATGGTGAATCTTACAATTCCTCCTATTTTGCGTAGTATCCTTTGCCTAGGACGACCCCCTAATTTTATTATATGTTTTCCTCCATGTTGACATTATAGAGGACTGGTAGAACTATATCATGTCAAGTTATTCTCCCACATTGATCTGTCATTGACAAATTATGATAATATAAAGATTGGATGAAATTTTTTTATAATGAAGCGATCTCACGATTATCATGGAGTCACCTATCACCATGACTTTTCACACTCCTTTGTTAGTTGAATAGTGGTACCTTGCAATGTAGCTAGAGATTTTACATTGTTATTTTTGGCAGTACCAAGTACCTAAGAATATTTCATCTCCTTTGTTCCTTTAGAGTCATAAACAACACCCCCCCCCCCCCCCCCCCCCCCCCCCCCCCCCCCNAAGACACAACATGAAGTTAAGATAATTGTTGCAAGTGGGAAGACCTTTAATTATTTGATTAGTATATTAGTTTTACTTGTACATAAGATTATATTCTCACTTTCTATATGTAGGAATTTATCATTCTTCATATTTTCCATTATCCATCAAATAGCCATATATAAATATCTATTAAAGTTGTTTCTATTTAATTGATTATTCAATTTGTTTCCACTTAATTGATTACAACATGACTTAACATAAGTCATTAAGGAGTAAATTTCGACTCTCCTTCAAGTCATCGAGCATAATTGAAAGCATTATTTTAAAATAATATCTCAACAATTTTTATCTCATTTCAAATTTATATATACAAACACTCTATCTTATTTTTTTTTAAACTTATTCTAATGATAAATGTTCTCATTCAAAGTTTCCCTAACCATCCACCATTCTCTTTCACCATGAGATTAACTGAAATGAACTTTATCATACATGCTTAAATATTGGAAAGATTGAATTAAGGTTTTCAACCAATGAACAGTCCCTTCCTCCTTTAATTAGTTTTTAATTAAACTACTTGGAAATCAATTCATTACAATCCATACATTCTTTCATATTTTCTACTCTCCTTCAAATAAATATATAAACCTCTCTTCCATTTATTTCAAAGTATAATCCAATAACCTAGGTCCTTATCAAAATCCTCCGTGACCTTAAAGCATATGTTTTCACATTGTAAGAATTGAAACCCTATATTTTCTTTCTTTCAAAGCATAATCCAATAACCAATGTCGTGACTCCTTATCAAAAATTCATGGAGCATAATTGAAAGCATTATTTTAAAATAATCTCTCAACAATTTTTATCTCATTTCAAATTTATATATAGAAACACTCTATCTTATTTTTTCTAAAACTTATTCTAATGATAAATGTTCTCATTCAAAATTTCCCTAACCATCCACCATATGCTTTTACCATTAGATTAACTAAAATGAACTTTATCATACATACTTAAATATTGGAAAGATTGAATTAAAGTTTTTAACCAATGAACAATCCCTTCCTCTTTCAATTAGTTTTTAATTAAACTATTTAGAAATCAATTCATTACAATCCCTACATTCTTTCATATTTTCTACTCTCCTTCAAATAAATATATAAACCTCTCTTCCATTTATTTCAAAGTATAATCCAATAACCTAAATCCTTATCAAAATACTCCTTGACCTTAAAGCATATGTTTTCACATGGTAAAAATTGGAACCCTATGTCTTCTTTATTTTAAAGCATAATCCAATAACCAATGTCCTTATCAAAAGTCTCCCTAACTTTTAACCATATCTTTTGGCAACAAGGGAGGAATTGAAAAATGTGTCGGAATTTGAACGTACTTTGTATAATATTGAAGTATAAGATTATGTTTCATCAAATCAAATAAGTATATAAATGATATTATGAAAAGTCTAACTAGTTCATAATCGACCGAGACTATCAAAAGTATTACTAACTAACCACGGACAAATATCGTTAGTTTCTCCCACAACAATCAACACTGTGTTTTTTATTTTTTCTAGAACCATTGACTATAAACCTCTATTTCTTAGAGGAGAAAAATCCTACCATATTCATTTGAATAGGCAATAAATTCAAAAAATAGACATTGGAATTTAACATTTTCGAACAAAAACTATATAATTTTTTAAACTTTGATTTATTTAAATTCCGAAAGCGGTTTTAATTCTTACGGTTATGTGTGGTAACAAATTAAGTCGAGTTTGGAACCTAATTGTTGACGATTTAGAAAGAATTTGAGGAAAGCTGATGATGTGGAGTTGAGGTGATTTATTATGAACACCATATTATATTAGATTTATATTGATGGAGATAAAAGCAACCCCTATTAAGTTAAATGTTGTGGTGGAGGGGTGAATGCATACGATTTGGGAAGCCACTTAATGTGAAAAAGTTTATTGCTTATTGAATCACAAATATAAGTGTTCTCGTTTGTCTGAGCTTAAAAAACATGTATGTTTGGTCCATCTAATGGATCAAGAGCGAAGTCAATGGTTGACTTCGTTGTTGGTCCGTTGGATGGACCGAATGTACATGTTTTTTAAGCTCAGACAAACGAGAACACTCATATTTGTGATTCAGCAAGCAATAAACTTTTCACGTTAAGTGGCTTCCCAAATCGTATGCATTCACCCCCAACTGAATGTACATGTTTGTTAAGGATGGCCTTTTCGTCTAGCCCTTCCTCAATTCTCATTTAAGTTTCAATATAAGGGAGCCCTTCCTCAATTCTCATTTGAGTTTCAATATAAGGGAGTGTAGCGGGTGAGAACCTCCCGTAAGAACAAATTGAAATTGTTTTTTCATTTAGATTATGTTTATAAATAGTTTAGGGTTGGTTATTTAGAATTGGGCTTTTTAGGATTTTTAAATGGTAGGAGTGGTAGTCAAGGAAATATTAAAAATTCATAATTTTATTAAAATGTATAAATGGTTGATGAATCATACTTAATCTTAAATTCTCAACCATAAAATGTTTGGTCATATTTTTATAAAAATATGTAAACTTTAAAGGATTTTATATAATTTGTAGACAATTTTTTCTAATGTTTAGAATACAATATTTTTATTTCATAAAATTTGGGTGAATTATGAAAATTGACCCTTATTCTTTTTCCACAAAAAAATATGGAAAATTAACTCATAAAAAATAAAAATTGGCTAATCTATAAGTTGACCAAGCTTTCCAAAAAAAATCCAATATTTTACAAACATGGACCAAGTTTTCCAAAAAAAATCCAATATTTTACAAACATGGACCAAGTTTTCCAAAAATTCCAATAATTTTCTGTACTATGACTTTAAACATAATAGATAAGAAAATTCCAAAGAATTCATAAACATTAACAAAATTTTCCAAAAAAAATTAATTTTTTGGGGGACTATTACTTTAAACTAAATAGTGAAGAAGTTTCCCAAGAATCCTAATAAACCCTACAACTATTAATTAAACACAACAATAATTGTCAAATAAAATAAAATACAATTTTTTTAATAATATATATTACTTAAATACATCAATAATTGTCAAATAAAATAAAATACAAACTCTTTCTTACTAATATATATTCTTTTATGAACCTTTTTTTTGTAACTAGGGGAATTGAAAACTGTGACGAGGCCGAGGTGCACCCACACAACTCACAAACATTGGACATGAGAAAGCCAAGGTGATTTGAACTAGTAACCTCCATTTACAACATACTCTTCATATTAAGCAAATCCTGATTAAGCTACACCCTTAGGGACACCTAAACCTATTAATTTTCATATTAATACTTGTCAAATAAAATAAAGTACAAATTTTCTCTTATTAATATATATTATTTAATAAAAGAAATATTTTTTCTTATAATTAATATATGTATTTGTATCTTTACCAAAATTCTTTCAATCATCTAAACAACCACAAAAAAAAATGAGAAATGAGTTGGAATTTGAATGTACACTAAATTGGAATTGAAATGAATAATATCTTTTAATTATAAAACTAAATTATATATATGGAATTTAACATCCTTTTATTATTTATTTTACTCTTTGTTTTCATAGAAATAATAATAATATTTTATATATATATAAAATTGCATTCTTTAAATAAACCAATATCAAAAAAAAATGTCCATGTTTAAAAATAACAAAAAGCTATATAGAATTGAATATATACAACCTCCATCAAATAAATCCTTACAAAAAAATGTAATTATCCATAGTCAAAATTATTTCAAATTACCTAAAAATCAACAAAACTTTCATGAAATATCATAACAGATATAATCATTCTACACATCTTTATACTCAAAAAAAAAATGACAAGACAGGGAGCAAGCTATTATCTATTTTACATCAAATAAATATCTAAACTTTTATATGTCTTTATTACATTACATATAAATCCAAATCCAAAAATCAATATCCTTATCAAAATTCTTCATATTAACCCATCAAATTCTTTGGGATGGAAAATTGAATTTTTTTGGAACCACAAATTTGAAAATTATGTGGACTACATAGCTTGGACCTAAAGTTTTTATAACTTTACATTGCTTGACCTTTGAATAAATTTATAAAATTCAATTCCCCTTAACTTAGAACTCGCATTAATAGGTTAGATATATGAGGTGGATGTTGGAAACTATAGTTTTTTTATTTTCCTACAATTTTAATATGGGTATGATGAATTTTCTTTAAAGAGATTTATGGATCGCAGGTTTAAACAATACCACTAAAATAATAAAAAATATATAATATTTTTAAAATTTTATAAATAATAATAATAATGTGGTTTTTAAAAACGTAAGATATCATATTAAAATAAAAATAAAAAGTCATATCCTCCTATAAAATTATAATATGATGTATATTTTTATATTTTTATAAAATGATTAATATTGCCCGCCAATGTATCATGGCCAATATTAATCAGTAGCAGTCATTTTCACCCTTGTATTAAAATGATTAATACATGCTTCATTACCCCATGTTATCATGTAGCATTCAGTTTACTTCCTTGAGTTAATCATTTGGCTTCCGCACCCAGCGTCATGCCATAGTCTGTATATATCATCGTGTTACATCGTTGACCACCTTGTATGAAATATTATATATAATTTATTTATTTTGTGGAATTATATATTTATTCATTGTTTGGTATAATATTATATATAATTTATTTATTTTGTGGAAGTGTATATTTATTCATTGTTTGGTAGGTTTTATTTTGGTTTAAATATTTTTAATATTTAAGAAAATTGTGGTAAAGTAACAAAGTCATATTTTCTATATAAAATTATAATGTGAGGTGTACTTTTATACAAATAAGTGAATAATGATACTAAATAATAAAACATTATATATAATTTATTTATTTTATGGAGTTATATATTTATTCATTGTTTGATTGGTTAGATTTTGTTTTAAATATTTATAATATTCAAGAAAAATGTGGAATTTGATTTATTATAAAATGTTTTTATAATAATATTTTTTATGTTATTAATCATTATTGTAAATGATAATTAATAACATCTTTTAGAAAAAAATATTTTTAATTATTCTTCAACACTCAATTTTGAGTAACTTGTTTTAATTTATAAAATCTTTAAGAGTGCATGTCTTGAGAATGTACTCTATTTCATCTCATAATTTAATTATTTTTAAGTTCTTTTATCCCATAATTCGAATTGGCTAGTTGGAGAACTTGATGATAGAAATTATACTACAAGATCTTTCTCCTTTTTCAATAGAAGCAGAGTAATTATCTACAATTAATGCAAGTTAAGAAGCCTCATGGGTTTGAAAGATCATTTGAGATTTTGGATTTTAATAGCAACATTTGACCACACTTTGGTGTGACAATGAGAGTGACATTGAGCTCAATAAAGATCAAGTTCAACATTGGTGCAAAAACAAAATTAGGTTACACATGCACTTCATCATAAAGTTTATTTAAGATCACATTCTGAAAGTGCTCTAATTCCATATAGATGATTAAGTTGCAGATATTTTCCAAGTTCCTCAAAAGTTTTACATAGTCTATATCACATTGGTCAAGGTGCTTTATGTGTTTCTCTATACCATGTCTCGAGGCAAGAGAATTGTCTACGGTAATCCAAACATTAGAACTAGGAATGGATAGAATTCTTAGATGCAAGATACCTTATAGATGGCATGAGTCATTGTTTGGGGCCTCATGCATGACCTATGACCCTTAGAAGTATGATTTTGCGTCATATGCAATATTTTTAAGTGTTGCATGATATCATGGTCTAGGATCAATTTCCTTGGTGTCATCAACCTTAGAATAAGTTCTATATCCCATGTTTGGGACAAATCTTTTTATCATAGTGCACACCTTCTAGTCTATGGTCCTATTCATGGCCTTGAGAAATAAAGAAGTGTATAGGGTCTTAGTCCCCATCCATGGCCCATATTCCTTAGAATATATATTTTAGAACCCAATCATCTAGATTTTTCCCCTAAAGTACGTCTTGGGAAAAAATAATTGTTTATACTAAACCAAACCACTAAATCAACTTAAGCCACTTTTCAAAATTTATGGTGTAAGACCATTATTTTAGGTCTTAATGTATGCATTGTTCTAGTATACATTTTATTAGTGTTAAAAACCTCAAAATCAGGTTGTTATTGCACTCATGATCAAAATATTGCTTTCAAAGGGATTATTTCATGGTTTGAGGCCTATTGCATGCACCACAACCACTAAAATTAGTATTTAGGTCTAATCCCATATTTTTTAGCCATGAATTGTGTCTTGGGATATAAGAATCATCCTTGTTTTACCAAACCTTAGAATCATGCCCATATTCCAGTTTTGGGATAAATAATCCTTTTGAAAGTGTTCTACTATGGTTAAAGATGCATGAGTTTTCAACTAGCCAAAAAAACAATTTATAATTCATATAATCTTTTTTTTCCCAAAACCATGTTTTGGATGAGGATATCCATTCCCAATGTTCCATTCCTTGAGAGTGGACCCATATCACAGACAAGACATATTTTCCTCGCCTTTTTTGTGGTTAGGGGTCATGCATGGTCCACGAGCTAACGAAGTAGTGTGCAGTGCTTGTAACTAAGGTAGTGGTTTGTAGCCATAAACAATTTCCTTGGTAAGGTGGCTCATCCATGGTGTGCTAAACATGATATGGCTAGCATCACACTCTTGATTGAAACAATCCTTTTGGATGTCTCTTATCATGGTTCAAGGACCATTGCATGGACTAGAAGCCCTAATTTGTTTTTAGGACCTAGAACAATAGTTTTCACCCCATAATAATACCTTTGGGAAAAATATAATATTTGGTGTATTAAACTTTCGAATTAGGCCAATATGCAACTCATGAAAAAATATTCCTTTCTAAGGTTTTGTGTCATTGTTGAGGATCCATGATTGTCCCATGAGCCCTAAAAAATGTATAGCGCCTCATTATATAATATCCTCTACCAAATCATTTATTTGATGAGGACACTTGTCCCTAATCGGCCAATCCTTGGAATAAGAAACATATACCACTTATGGACAAAATATATTTTTGAGGCATTTGTCGTTGTGGTGGCATGTACAACACACATAATCTAGGGGAATTGTTTTTGTCTATAAACCATGGCATTATCAAGGTGACCCATCTCAAGTGTGCTAAACCTTTGAATTAGGTCCATCACCCACTTATAAGACGAACTTTGTTTTCTAGAAGGTATGCATTGCAATCATTAGGGTCCCATGTATTTCCCATGTGCCTTAGATATAACATTTAGGACCCAAGATCTTGACTTTTGGCTCTAAATAATGTATTAGGATAGTATATCCATCCTTGGTGCACTAAACATCATAATAAAGACTATATCATTCTCTTGGGACACATTTTACTTCCATAGGGTGTGTGTCATGACTGATGGACCCATGCATGGGATTGATGGGTTAGAAGTTGTGTAGGCCCTTAGTTTTTGGCCCTGGACATTTTCTTCTATAAAGAGAGGCATACATGGCATTCCAAACTTTTGAATTGGGTTCATATATCCATCCTAGGAAAAATATACCTTATGAAACCACATGTCATTGTCCAAGGCACCTCATATTATTGATGAAATATAGAAGTGGTGTTTAGAGCCTAAGTTGCTAATTTCATCCTTTAGTGATGACCTACTCTAAGAGAGGTGTCATTAGCGGGATAAAATTTGGAATCTCAATTGTATTCCATTTCTAAGAGAATGAGCCAATTGCAAGGCCATGTCCCATAGCCCGTGGGTCCATGCATCACCCATGTTCCTTAAATGAATGTGAATGTTATCAACATTTTTCTAAAATGAATAAGCATTATGATAAAGTAAATTTTTAATGTGTTTTCACAAACTATAAAATATACAAGTTATGAAATGAATATTGATTTTATACAAATTTGAACACATATATATGTGGTTGGTTTAGGAATCAACATTTGTAGAATGCATGTGTTATAGTCTAACATTATGAGGGTGCGTTTAATGAAACTTAGGTAGCCTGAAAAAGTGGTACCAACATTGTGGCCAACCTATATAGAGAATAAAAACAAACCTTAAGCATCACATAGACTTGCCATAAATACCTAATTTGGAAATTTGATTTTACATGCTTTATGCTTAGAACCTTGAAAAAATCAAATCTTCACCAATATTTATGAAAATCCTTTCTAATGCTAAAGATTTTTTTAGAATAGAAATAAATAGTTATTTAAGTTTTACAATCAAGAATGAACATTGTCACTACTGGCACTAGTGAGTCTTCATGTGCAACTCATTGTGGACTCATGTGCAACTCATTGTTTATCCATTTGTCTATTTCATATAATTCCTTGCCTCTTTTATGCCACTTGCATGTCTCTTTTTTATCTCTTATTTTTCCTCTACTAATAGTATTAATGAGAAAAAGTCCTTCCAAAGTGATTCTGTAAGCCTCTCTTCTAGACTTTGCTATTTTTTTTATCTTAAAGAGATGCACACTTCGAATCAAGATTATGCCAAATTTTCCCATGTTCAAAACCGTGTACAAAATTGTGCTATACTCAATTAAAATTTTAATTCTTAAAACTAGAATTCCAAATATTACTCAATATCATTGGCCTTAATTCCATTGGTTTATTTATTACTACCTATGGACCCTTACTATACATCACATAAGCTATCACTAAACTATGATTGGTTGTATTGGAATCCTGATGCTAATGTAATATCCTAATTTTGATCCCTAAATTATATTACATTATTCATGTATTATTTGAATGATGAGGTTATGTCATGAAATTCAAGCCATGTGTGCTAAGTTAAATGAAACATTGTGTAAATAATGCAATTGCATTGTAAATATTCCTAAGGCGGATATCAAGGCCAAGACCTGAATAATGAATGTGTATGAGTCCACATGGTGGTATATGATTACAATGTGATTTTTACGTTTTCCATGTTATTATTGGATACACAAGTCGTGGTGGTAGACGTAGTTTGGGTATCAGGTTTTGGAGGGACACAAATTTTTTTTGCAGTGAGATGATTATTTTCGAGAAGGTATTAGGTGACACCTTTTTTGGGATATTCCATATGTTCTTAATGGTTATGTAGTGTCAACCTACTCATTTCAAAATGAGAGGCATAGATTTTTGTTTCAACACCATCATCTACTCCTACTTATTTGAGAGGGTGTTGGTATAGTGGCCCCATGTCATAGTCTAGAATGCAAGGACTATGGAGCCCTAGATGTGACATTGGGGTGACATGATACTGAGGGGTGGGGATGGTACCACTAAAATGTATTCGATTACGTCTGCTTTTCTTAGTTGTGGAAATTGCATGTAGTCATTGAGGACTACACCTATGCTAGTATCAATGACCGAGGAAACCAAGAGGTATCTATATTCACCAAGGAAAGCAAGGGGACCTAATGGTATTTATGACTCAACTTATTGTGCATTTCTAAATTTATGTTTACATACTAACAAATATGGAATCTATATTTACTTATGTGATATATGTTACTTTTCACTATCCTTTCATATTTGTGTAGATGTCTGACCAATTCTACATAGGAGCACTAGAGGCTATAGGAGAGGATTGAGGCAGTTGAACCCCCCCCCCCCCCCCCCCCAAAGCATAGAGACAATGATACCACTATTGTTAGGTGAAGTTAATATATACATCTTTGACATTTTCATGTACACAACTATCCCCTCGTGTGATTCATATGTTCTATGGGTTTAGGGGAGGAACTCCCAAGGTGAAAATTTCTAGACTCTTATAGTGCATTTTGGTTCCTTCTAGAACCCTCATATGCACTGTATAAAAGGGAAGTGACCCCTTGAATTGTATAATAAGATAATAAAGAATTGTAAGTTTTTGTTGAGTAACAATAGAAGATCAAAGTTTCCATTGCCTCGTGGTTTACCCGAACACAATAGGATTTCTACCAAAATATCATGTTCTATTTTTATTATTGTTTTCTTATATTTTTTATATTTTTCTAACTTATGGTATCAGAGACTAGAAAACTTGTAGGCATAGGGTTTTCTATGAGTGGGAGCTACAACAATTATAGGGGGTTTAAGCAAGTTCGAGGTTGAAATTTTGATGGCAATAATTTCACCCTATGGAATATGAAGGTGGGGGATTTCTTAGTTCAAAATAAAGAATCCCCAGAATTGAAAGGGTTGTGAAAAAACTAAGAAACATGCTAGAAGAAGAGTTGATAAAGCTGGGCAAGAAGGTAGTTTCTAGAATTAATCTTTTCCTAGAAAAATCTGTCTTGTTCATTGTTGATTAAGAAATACCATGGAATCTCTTTGGTATAAACATGGGAATCTAAATGAGATGAAATCAACAACAAATATTTTTTCCTTAAAAAAGTAGCTTTATGATCTGAGGATGAGTCAAAAGGGTTCAACTATGGAAGATCATCCTAATGAGTTTAATACCATAATTAGTAAACTAGTATGAGTTGGTGTAATGGTTGAGAATAAGGACAAATAAATAATTTTATTGTGTTCCCTCCTAGATACCCAAGATCATTTGGCGATGACCATCACCAACTCATCATCATGAAGTCTAAGATTTGATGATATGGTAGTTTCTTTGGTAGGATAATATTCAAGGAAAAAGTAATCATCTCGAAATAACCCTCTACTAGTGAATCCCTATTTATGATAGGTTGATTTGCTGAAAGGGTCATCAAGGTAGATCATAGTCTAGATATAAGTCTATAGGACACAAGTTGAAAGGGAATTATTATAATTATTGGAAACCAGGTCACTCGAGGAAGGACTATTGGAATCTAAAGACAAAAAAGAAGGATGAAAGCTTAGATCAACCTTTAGCTGATGCTAGTACACTAGATTTAAAAAAAAAAAAAAAAAAACATGTGAGGTTTTGTATCTTAGTAACAATAGATCAATTTTATATTCTTTGTTTTTGGACTCAGGTACATCTTTCCACATGTTTCCACATAGAGACTCATTCTTCAAATATCATCCCTATTGTGGTGGGATGGTTTACTTGGGCGATGATCAACCTATAAAAATTGTGGGAAGTGGGGATATTAGGATCACACTAGACAATGGGAGAGAAAGAAAGACGTGCAATGTATGACATGTATCATATCGACAAAATAATTTTATCTCAATCAAGATGATGGATAAACTTCGGTATTCTACTACCTTTGGTGATAATCATTGTAGGATTACAAAATAATTCCTATAGGATTACCAAAGGATTCGTAGTAGTAGAAAAAGGAGAATCTTATGGGACCCTATATTGTTTGTGCTATCATATAATGACAAATTGTGGACAAATAATGTACCAACAACATGCTCAAGGAATGTTATGGATGTAGTGATATTGTTGCATTAATGAAGTGGACATATGAGTGAAAAGGTTTGAAAATTATGCATGAAAAAGGTATGCTTTGTGGGATTAAGTATTGTAATTTAGACTAGTGTGAGAACTGTAATTTTGGTAAACAGAAGAGAGTTTGGTTTACTAAAAGATATAGTAAAATTATGATCGTTTCAACTTATTCATTCTGATATATTTGGACCAGTCCCCACTTTGTCAATAAATGGTTATAGATATTTTCTAACTTTTATAGATGATTATTATAAAAGACTGTGGGTGTATTTTCTTAAACATAAGTAAGAATCCTTTAAAAAATTTAAGGAGTTCAAAGAATGAGTAGATTTTTTTTTAGGAAAAGTATATTTTATGTATTAGATAAGAAAATGGAGGAGAATATTTATATAACGAATTTGATAAAAATAAATTATGCAGGAAGGATAAAGCACCAAAAGACTACTCCATATACTCCACAGAAAAATGTTGTGGCTAAGAGACTGAATCACACACTCATGGAACATGCAAGAAGAAGTATTAACACATTTGAGTTGGATAATGGATTCTCAGAAGAGGCTATTAATACAACGACTTATATTATAAATAGATCACCTACAACTATGTTGGATGGAAATATTCGAGAGGAGGTTTTATGTGGTAAGCTAATTGATTATTCTCATTTGCATATCTTTGGTTGCGATGCATTTTCCCATGTGCCTAAAGAAAGTAGGTCCAATCTTGAACCACAGTGAAGTAAATGCATTTTTCTTGGTTGTGGTAATATAATAAAGGTGTATAGACTATGGAATCCTACTAATCACAAAAAATGTTATCCAATATGTTATTTTTAATGAGGAATTCACAAAGGAAGGAGGTACAACAACCATCTAAGATTGTACTCATTGAAGTAGAATAAGTGAAAATGAAGACGAATATTTTGAACAAAATGAAGAAAATCAAATCCAACAACCATAACTTAGAAAGTTTACATGTCCCAAAATACGTCCAAAAATGTATTCTCCCAATTTTTAGTCTTTTCTTGATTTAACCAATGTGTTGACCCAATAAATGGTGCAACAATTTTCAATTTGCAAAGTTTTGCAAATTTTCCTTACTTTCTATGATATATTGACTTGGTTTGTCATGAAGTTCTTTCATCCTTGTCATTCACTTTACAATAAATTCCTAAGAGAAGAGGGGAACTACCTTACAAAATTAAGGATTCATAAGTAGATGTTTTAATTGTTGAAGGAGTTGGTTTCCATCATTGGTTCAAGTTCATTCCACATAAGGTGATTATGGAAATAAAGATGGTTGGTATGGTAAAATGTTGGCATTCCTATTTCCTACATTGTTTGTCTATTTTTATACTTGAGGTGGTTATTATAGTATTAGGAATTAGATTCAAGTAAACAAATATTTCGAATATCCAAGCAAAATATAATGGTCATATTCACGTGTTTAAAAGTTTGGTTATTTGTATCGTTAATATTGGTTCAATATTATGGTTAATTATTCATAATGCACTTTGTATTGAAAACCCCAGACATGGAATAAATGATATCAATTGGCACCTTGTTGTTTCCCTGATTTGTGAGCATGGATGAGATGGATAAATATATAGCCTAGTGGAATGTGAAGTATTTTACATGTTGGATAATGATCATGGAAAAGTGGTAATGCTAATCGCTATGAAACTTTCTAATTATTGTCGAATTTCAATCCTGCTGCATGAAACTTTGCTTTAATTTTGTTTTACCTTGAAATCCTACTGCATTGTGTGGTCATTCCTTTGACCCACCAAATAGGATTATCCTTCCTCCACTATCTCATTAGCTTACCACTCCATCTTCCACCTCGCTGCTATCACATGGTTCCACTCCACTGCATTTACATTGTATTTATCATATCAAATGATACCATCTCTAGTAACTCCCTATCATTGATATTATAATTGACATGACTTGATCCATTTTAATGAAATTGGATTTGTCACAGTCAGAGTTTGCAATTTCACTTGGTTGCAAAGGTTCCTCAAGATTCGAGCTTGCCTGTTCTTTGGCTTGCTCTATAAACATTCTTGTACCCGGTTTCAAAAAAAAATTTGGGTGGCAGACCTCGATCATTTCATTTTTTCAATGTGCTTCAAATATGCAATTTTAATCCTCTCCTAGTATTATTTTAAGCCTGAATGATAATTAGGAGGTTATGCACACGTTTTCTGAATTATGATTCTATCCTACTCGTCACATTTTGTCAAATATTTTAATCCTCCACTCCCATTTGTTAAACTATAGTTTTATAGGGTATAGTTTGATACTTTCTCCCACCTGTTCATTGTGCATGCAAATAGTTGATGTGCTACTCCATTTCCAAATCTAAATAAAAACATATTTTTTTGTTGAGACTCCTCACTTAAACTTAAGATGCTCTTTTTTCACATGGAGTATATCTCTAGCCATGTGGTTATTTACTGTTTGAATATTCATCATTCTATTCTATCTTTCATATTTCCTCAACTTAGCATTGGTTCTTAACATATATTGACTTAAAACATCATTCTATTCTATCTTTCATATTTCCTCAACTTAGCATTGGTTCCTGACATATATTGACTTCCCTTGTTGTCGAGAATTTCATGTTTTAGGGGTTTGCATAAGCTACATACACCTAAGAATTGAAATTGTTCTTGATTGGAGAAATTGCAAAGTTTTGTTTATGTAATTTTTTTAAAGAGGGATATGAAATGTAATCATACTAGCTATATTCTTCAATAAGAGGGTTTCCCTGTTTGTCTTGCTCATATTTAATTATCTTTGAAGGTGAAAACAACTTGTAGCATGAAGTATATCTGACATCATGTACACATTTTATGAAGTTCTTAAATTGTTTTGAGCAAGCAAATAGCCTCCATGAATATATGACAGACTAAGACTTATCTATGGTTTTAATATTGATTGCCTTGAAATTGTTGGGTAACATTTACTTCATTTTGTTTTATTTGTAATCATTCTCGTATTATGCATCTGCTAGTCTAAAATACCTTACTCGACCAATCTTGGTTGCTTAGATTAATCTGGTGCATTGATTTCCTGGTTGCATTTTGTTTATCTTTGTTTGGTTAATGATAAGTGGGAATTTGTGATGAGTTTGCATGATTTTGTTGTTGCTACTAGATGATTTTTATTATTCATGGTTTAAGCAAGGCAGTGTGAGGAAGAGGAAATAGATATCTTCATGTTTGGAAGGAGAGAATGAGGAATAAAATTTGGTACTTTGTGCATTTAAATACCGATTTTGATGAATTCACCCAACTAGCTTAGGTTGGGAATTTATTCTTAGGTAACCCTTCCCAATTAATTCAGACTTGTTAGGTCCCTCCTCAATTGGATTTTTATCCACATCCAAGTTTTGTTGAAGTTCTATAGGCACATAATGATGGGTGGGAACCACACCCTTCCTCACATCTAGTTGTGGGAACTAGTTGGGAAGCATTCATTCCTTAACAATCAATGCTGAAATTTCCTATCTATGTATCATATGAAAAGGTTCTCATCATTCTCTTAAAGATCCAATCGACTTGGAATACTATCAAAATGAGTCTCTTGGACTAAATAATAATAAGGGAAAAAATTACTTGAGGTAAAGGATGTTTTTGTATGCCATGGGGCTAAAATACAATTGGAAGCATAGTGTGAAAGGGTCTCATTCAAAAACATGTTATAGAACTTGACCATAACCCAACAATGTTTTCATTTTGAGCCTTTTTTCGCAACTTCAAAAATTCTTGGTCATAAAAAAAAAAGAATAATTTTTATTTGCAAATGTGTTTTTTGAAATTTTACAAAAAAATAATACATTTAGTAACTAGTTGTAATAAAAAATATATATAATTCTAATTTTTTTTAACATTCAAAAGCTAGATAGGACAAAAAATATATACTTTTTGGAAGTTTTCTTTAAATTTTTCTTTTAAATAAATCATTTTTGGGCAAATTTGTAAAAAAAAAAAGAAAATAAAGATAATTCAAACCATTTTTAAGGTATTTTCAGCTATGTATTTTGTGTTATTTTATGTATAAAAATGATATTATTTAACATTATTTTTCATAAAGTGATGATTCTCATAAACTTAACTAAGAGTATACTATACATTTGTAATTAACATATTAAAAACATAATGTTTAATCTCAAAATAAAATATTAAAGTCAAAACATTACAAAAAATATGGTATCAAAAAATTGTGAAATTTAACATTTTCCTCAATAGCATAAAACTAATCAAGAATAACAAAAACTCCCTTGTAACAATGGAAATATAATAATAATCAAAACATAAGTTGAAAAAAAATAATGAATAAATATATAACTTTTAAACAAAACCATGTGAAAAATATATATATAAGTTTTAAACAAATACATATTAACAAAATAATAAAGAAAGTTTAAATAATATCAAAGGAGTGGCCGCATACTAAAAATCACCCCTTAAGAACTTTATCATCATTTATATATATTGCTTAATATATTATTTGTTCTTTTAGTATTGTTTTAAGTTTTATAATTTTATAATTTATATTCATATATATATATATATATGTTTTAAATATTACAAAAAAATATTGTATCAAAAAATTGTGCAATTTGACATTTTTCTCAACAACATAAAACTAATAAAAAATATCAAAAACTTTTTTTTAACCATAAATATACTTCCATTTTGTTTTTTAATTTATAATAAATTGAAAAACCATGTAAAAACATTTAAACATCATAAAAAGAATAAATCAAATATATAATAATAATAAAAACATATGAAAAAATATATATATTTTTAAGCAAAACAATGTGAATATATATATAAGTTTTAAACAAATACATATTAACAAAATAAAAATAAAAAAATTAAATAGTATAAATGGTGGTTAAGAACTTCCTCACTTTTGATATATATTGCTTATACAAAAGCCACAACTTTTCAAAATTTTATTTTTTTATTTTTTCCTTTGGTTTTTAAAATAATTTGTTATACTAACATATTATTTTCTACTTTTAATATTGTTTCATATTTTATGTTTTTAATAGTTTNTATGATTTTTTTTAACAATCTATATATTTATATATTTTTTTAATTTACAATAAATTAAAAAAAAATATGAAAACATTTAAACAACATTAAAAAAAAATAAAGAAAATATATAATAATAAAATAAAAACATAAGTTAAAAAAACATATAAAAAACTATATAACCATTACACAAAACCATGTAAAAATATATATAAGTTTTAAACAAATGCATATTAACAAATAATTAAAAAAGTTTAAATACTATAAAAGAGTAATACAATTAGAAGAATGGTCCCTTAAAAATTTCATATATATATTAAAAAATATAATCAAGAATATAAATAACTCTTTTTAATAATTGATATACTTATATTTTGTTTTTTAATTTAGAATAAGTTGAAAAGACTATGTGAAAACATTTAAACTTAAAAAAAAATAATAAAACAAATATATAATAATAATAATAACATAAGTTAAAAAAATATGAAAAAATATATCTTTTAAACAAAACCATGGGAAATATATATATAAGTTTTAAACAAATAACAAAATAATTAAAAAAAATTCAATAATATAAAGGGGTGGTGTGATTCCTAGCATCACTCCTTTTAAAAACTTCTTCATCCCTTATATATATTGCTTATACAAAAGCCACAAAACTTTTTGAGATTTATTTTTTTAATTTTACCTTTGATTTTTAAAATATTTATTTATATATGGGGTTTTTAATATTGTTTCATATTTTATGTTATTTTATAGTTTAAGATTTATATTTTATATTGTTTTGCATTTAATATTATGATATTTTTCATCTTTTTGTTATTTTTAACATTGTTTTGTTATTTTTTTTAAATTATTATTTTTTAAATGTTTTGTTATAGTTTTAAAGAGAGTGTAAATTTTCTAATTTTTTAAGAATATTTTTATTTTTAATTTACTTGTATTTTGATGTTTCTTTATAATTTTTTTTATTATTTAATTGTTTTAAAATGTGTTTAATGTTTTTTTTATAGTTTTTTGTATTTTGTATTTTATTTTTTTAGGAGTTTTGGTTCAACAATGTGCTCTCGAGTCAAGATTCCTTTATTTTATATGGAAAGTGTGGTCTAATAATTTCTAGAATTATTTTTGTTTAATATAGTGCAATTTTTATATAGTGTTACTAAGAGGTTTAATAACTATAATTTAAAATTATGATAAAATGATATAATTATGCCTTTTTTTAAAACATGCTATAGATAGCATCAATTTTGATTTTAAAGTTATTGTAAATAACAAGAAGGGTTGTTTTCGTTTATATCCACATTTTTAGCCTCAAAAAAAGTGGTGCTACCCGTAGCACCACTTTTTAATTTGGAGGTGTTTTTTCATAAAAAATATAAGTTTTTATGACTAAAACCTTTGTTTTGAGTATTATCTTCATTCTAAATATTACTCTTATATTAAACAGGCTTCACATGTTTCGAGCCTTCTTAAGATGATATATGTTTTTTTTTATTTTGAAGACAATAAACATGTTATAAACAAGAATTTTAGACTGTTAAAAGTTCTTATTATTTTAACTAAAATTTGATCAACATATTTTTTTATAATGGATGATTTCTCTTTTAATATGCGGGTATTGTGTTGATTGATGAGGTGGTAAAATATTATTGGTGGTAAATTATGTTCATATGTATTGGAGTGAGAAGGAGATACAACTGGAACTCATATTCATTCCCCAGTTTGATCAGTAATAGGGTCTCTCTTTTTCTTTAAGGGTCTTATTTTTCTCTTTAAAGGCCTAAAGAAAGTCTCTCTTTCTCTTTAAGGGTCTTATTTTTTCCTGCAATGCAATCTCAACTCACCTATGTTAGCTTTGTATTGCTTGGGTATTCCACATGTCTTCAAAACTTCCAAGAATAGGTGGTAGGTATTTCAACAATTTTTTATTCCAAAGTTATAAAAGAATGTCAAAACTCAAAGGAAAAGGGTTGAAAATCATGGTATGGAGTTTCATTCAGTGACAAGGATCAAAGGGTTGAGATATAAGTCTATTTATTGATGAAGTAACAACTAGTGTTAAAAGCGATTTATCACGTAGTTGTTATTTCATGTATATTTAGTCCTTTATTCTTTTATTTGACTATAGTGGTGTGGTCTTGGAAATGCTTATTGTGCTTTTGGGACCATTCTTTGTCTAAGGTTTTGTATAAACTTGAAAGAACTATAAACTATTACGAGTTGTGTATGAGAATCAAAAGAATATAATAAAATATCTTGGTTGTCGCCTTTGTATATACATATTTTTAGTAATTTCATTGTTATTTTTTCATTTTCATCATTTTGTTATTTTATGATTTAGTTTTCTTGCATTTTATTTTGTGGAGTAATTGTTATATTATTTACAATAGAAACAAATCAAATACATGTGATGGACACATTTTAGAAAATGAATGTATATATATATATGACTAGACACTTTGTTTATGTATAATATTGGTTTCATTTTTTATTAGCTAGTTTGATTGTTATATTCGTTGTTGTATTTAGTGAGTTTATTTTGAAAGTATAATTTCCAAACACAAAAAAATTATATAAGTTAAAAAAAATAAAAGTATCTTCATGTAAGGTGGTATGTGTTTAAAGCATTTGACAATAATGCATTATATATTTTTTGAACGTTGATTGGATTCTTGGTGAAAGCATTGGTCAAATGATATTTTTATGGCTATAAATACAATATTTGATTCCCATTTCCTCTTTCTTAGTCCACATGATATCGAATATGTTAATCTTGAAATTTCCATTTTCTCGATCAACATTTTTTGGTGACTATATTGGGGAACAAACAATCCTTATAGTTTAAAAAAAGTTGTTTTTTTGGCCGACATTGCTTGCTATGTGCTTTCTTGAATTGACGTGTTATTTGTTTAAACATACTTATGGGAAACCACAAAGCCCCATAGATTGGCTAAGATATTACAATAATATCTCATATAACCTAGGAGAGATTATCAAAACCTTCAACTTGCATTTTAATGCTTTGCCTCTTTGATCATAGCTTGTCATACCATAATAGGTTAGAGGAAAAGAGTGTCAATGATTTGGGTTTGACCTTACAAACATGTGTAGAATATGAGGAGCATGCCATGAGGTCTAGTTTACTGCTTGTTTATCCAAACAAGCATGCACACATGAATATTTTCCTTCAATTAATGTAGAATCTAAATAACATGATAAATTCCTTTGAAAGAAAAATAAAAGTCCCTCTTATATAGTAAAAATTAGAACTCACTTCCCCTCTAGGTCAACCTCAAAACACTCAACCTTGAACTCTTTTGACACGTGCTTGGTGCAATTTCTATGAGGACTATCATGATCCAAATACTGCTGAAATCATGAAAATAACTAAAGAATGAATTTTTTGGCCAAAAACTAGATTAGGGTTTTAATGCCTTAGACCGGGTAGAAGATGGAGATGTATTGGTTGTTACTATTAGAAGTTAAGCATATAAGAATAGAAGAAAAAAATAGTGACTGCACTATATATTTTGCTTCTTTTTGCTAGAAATAGAATGCAACTAATGTAATTATGAGTGTTGCTAAGAATACTTATGATGCCTCTCAACAATATTCATCCTCTTCTGTGTCTTCTTCTGTTAATAGGTATAAAATTTTAGATCAGTTAGCCAAGGTTAGGGTCAGTTCCAGTATGTTAGATCCGGCTCGCACTATTGAACAAAGAGACAATATTAAGAGGTTTTTAACTAATGATCCTCAACCCAAGAATATCTGTAAACCTCCAACCTCAACTACAAACTTGGTCTTGAAAAATGAAAAGAATTCAACCAAAAACGAAGTCTTAGGAGCAATTTCTACACATCCTCCTTAAATCTCTCCATCTTATGTATCAAAGAAATATTTTTATAAGATAACACAATGTTGTCTTATTGATGGTGGGCCTAGACCAAAATATTATGTATAAGATTATTATGGAGGAGTTGGGATTTTTCTGTACGAACGAAAATCCTAGGAACATGCTATATTTTAACAAACAATTACAATCTATGATCAAAGAGGAAAAGCATGTCACCTTGGTTAAATGTTCTCACAATGCCTGTTTCATTAAGTCTAGATATATTCTAGTCCAAACCTCTTTTAAGAGTGGCCAAAATTGACCTTTCTAAATGCCAAAAACATGGTTTCTAAATTGTAAAATCAAGGTTTCTAAAGCCCCGAACGTGCCAAATTTGGGTATGTATGAAATAATATATTGACACTTTTGGAACTCGTTTTTTCCATTTTTGAACCCATTTATGCATTTTTAAAATAAGCTTTTGCACTTTAGAAAGGTTATTTTTGGACATTCTTAAACTATTTTTGCACTTTTTTGAATCGGGTTTTTAGTTTTTCGATCATAATTTCACACTTATTGAATCATAATTTGAAATTTTTATATTCAATATTTCATACTTAATTTTAAACCACATTTCAAACATAAAAAAATGTAGAAAAATATGAAGACACTCTCAACCATAAAACATTTTGTGGCTAACCCATCCTCCATGATTTTCTCTCCAGTTTCGATTAGAAAGATTTTCCATCATTCATTAGCCATCCCATTTGATTTATATAATTCGTGACCTCTTTGACATGTTTGGAAAGGGTTTTTCACTAATACATTTGGGCGGATTTTTCCACGAAATATTTCCACATTTTGAACATTCGTGGATTAATACTTGATTTTTTTTTATGATGGCAGAAAAACCATGGAAATATCGACATTTTTAAGTTTCGACAAACTTTCGTCTCTATATCGATGATATATGGCTATCTTTGCACACCTGCCAAACCAATGCCAGCTTTCAATGACTCTTGGTTGTTTACGCGCAGGACAACTCATGCATTTCCGTCCACATCTAACTAAGAAGATCTTGCTATTTGCATAACCAAGTAAACTTGTTCTGGGTGAGAAGTGAATTCTAGCCCTCCCTCGGTTCATATTCAAGCCAACAAGCATGAAGCTAGTGTTGAACGTCAAAGCAAAAGATTTATTCTATCTTATGTCCAATCATAGAGAGAAATCTTGAAATGGAAACCCTCAATAATAATAAAATAGATTTGCTTTTTTTCCCCATCTGTTGCATATTTTTTCTTGGGTATGGGTCTAACTGGCTATGTGTGGTATAGTATTTTATGTATATGAAAAAATACACCTATACCCCCACCTTAGGCCATCCATGTGCCCTTACATTTTGCATAGATATGTTTACACTTGTTCATATATGATGTTGCCATGGATAAATAGTAATTGCCATGAAACTAACTACCTCATTGCAACTATCTCTACTACTGCAACCTAGTTACCTATACGATGTCAACATAAATAATTTTACCTTTTATATTTCCATTGGTCCATTGATTAAACTATGCCAGAGAGTGAAATCAAATTGAAATCCATTTTACAGCTCCTTTGCGGGAGCATGCAAAGCTATATCACTTAGCCCATTTTCTATAGTTGCAACAAGGTTCTTGGTGATTGATTGAGTGTGGATTGAGACCAGATTTCTTTATCAACCATATCCAAAACTAGAGAGATCAGTCATACTTTGCAACAATCATCTGGCTGTAAATTCATAAAAGCTAAGCATGCATCCTTTTTTGGGGGATACAAACTAACATTGAGGCTCAAAATAACAGTTGTATTCTTCAGTTCATGTACCTTACGAACAAATTTAACAACCCATCAACTCCCTCCTTTTATTTAAACTAGATTAATTGCAAAAAGAGGGTCCAATCAACAATGACTCTAGCCAATTCATTTTTTTTATAGACTCGATGCTCCACTAAGCTATTGGCTGTTGACACAGTGTTAATTACTTTCCACAGTAGAAGGACAACTTTAATTTGGACCATTTGGGCCACCTAGTGTTCAAATGCCAAAACTATCAAGGTCTCCTTCTGAGTAAATCAAAGGCCATTGCACAACACTCGTTAGCATCAATGAAAACTTCAGTCTATTAGACACAATGCTCACTAAGAGGGGGGATGAATCAGTGAACTAAGGCTTCAACTCAATTTCAAAGTCTTTTTCTACCAATCTTATCATGCTTGTAGCCATATATGTCATCAAGTTTGCTTGTCTATTGCCATGTCACCATCTCCTTGTCATCTTTGCACCAACATATTTGTCTTGCCCAAATCATTTTCAAATGACCACTGAATGGGTCATTTGACTCTCTAGATGTTCCATGCCTGTCATGCTTGCTTGTCAATGTCATCATGCATGTCCTTAGTCGTCTCTGTCCTTCATGTCTTGTTCCAATTACACCTTACCATGTCATCATGCTTAGACACCTTTTCAAATCTATGTTTGTTATTTATTGTTTTAACGAAATAATCAATTAAAACTTCTTCTAAACATTGCATCACTCTAATAGTAAGATGTGTCTCTTCAAAAATTTGTCTTAATTCTTTTTGTTAATTTTTTGTTAAATTTTCTAAATACATTCCTGTAGGTTCTTATTTAATAAACTTTGTTTACTATTTTTCACTAACTTTGCAGGTCCATATTTTGTATATATGACCATCATAATGCAAACTGGAAGTATGACTGGATAGCCACCTCAACAAGGATTAGATCCATGTCACCTTTTGAACTTTTTGATACACACGCATTATCTGGAGATCATTTGAAAATAGGCTTCCAAACTATTTAATTTAACACTTAGACAAAAGTGTTTTTAACTTGTAAAAACATTTTTTCTTCTACTTTGGCAGATTGATTTCTCCCTCGTGTGATTACCATAAGGAAACCTACACACATGGCTAGATATCCATTTCAGCAATGAACAAGAACAGATCACAAGATAAATCTATTGACACACACGCAACCTCTGGCAAGCATTTAAAAATAGCTTCTCAACCTCTGGCGAGCATTTAAAAATAGCTTCTCAACCTCTTTTGAACATCAAAACATATTTCTTCCCATTTTGGTAGACTCCTATTTCACACATGTGAACACTCTATGGAGACCTGAAGTCAGGAGCAGATGGACAACTTACCAAAGAATGGATCCATGACATTTGATAAATTTACTTGCACAAAGACAGCCCTTGGCGGGCATTTCCAACTAACCTCTCAAACTCACGTTTTTAACACTTGGTCAATTTTCTTTTGTTCTCATTATGCAAAATATTATTTTTCCTATTTTTGGCATGTTGATATTTTACATATGAGACCATCATAAGACAACCTGAAGGTATGGATGAATATTCTGTTCACCAAGGAACATGACTATGCTACTTGATGAATTTTATCATCAAAATAACCCCTCCTTGTGGGCATTTCAAAATTCCTTTTCAATTTCTTGAATCTAACAAAACCAATTTTCTTGTGTTCTTAAAATGAAAAATAATATTTTTCTTACTTTTGGCAGATTTATATCTTTGTCATAAAACACTCCACAAGATAATTGATACCATGGTTAGATGCACCCATTAACAAGCTATAGCCTAAAACTTTTATATTATTATTCTCATCATCCTATGAGATAGGGCGGGCATTTCCCTAGGGCCACTGAGGCAGTTTTTCCAGTACTGGAATAGTGCAAAATAGCCTGAAACTCTGTTTTGGCAAACTATTATCTTTGTCATAAAAAATCTTCTTTGAGAACTAATACGATAGTGAGATATCCTCTTCAACAAGTTGTAGAATTATAGGTTCAGATAATTTTTATCATACACCTATAAGGTACGGCGGGCATTTTCCCAAGGCCACATGAGCACGTTTTTCCAACACTTGGACAATTTTCTTAGTCTGGTCCAATCTGCCTAAAACATTGTTTTGGCAGGTTCATAACTTCTTCCTCATCTACTTACAAGACAGTTTGAAGACATGGTCAGGTAGGCCAAATATCAATCTACAAGACCCCCATATGGTGCGGGAATTTTCTTCAACACACAATTTGTGGCGATCATTTTCTTAAGGCTACCTGAGCCAATTTTCCAACACTTTGTCATTTTCAGGACTTTCTCCAAAATTCATTCTGAAACCTCATTTTAGCAAATTCAACTTTTTATTCAGACATTCTTAAGGAGAAATAATACCATGGTTATGTATACAAACCAACACACTACAAGACCCCCATGTGCTGTGGACATTTACTCTAACCCATAATTTCAGGTGGGCATCTTTCTGAGGCTACTTAGCCATTTTTGCTTGCTCTAGAACAAACCCCTGTTTTGGCAATTCCATTACTTCTCCCTCAGGCACTTTCATGAAAAATTGAAGACATGGTAAGGTAGGCAAAACAACAATCTACAGGACCCCCATGTGGTGTAGGCATTTATATTCTCCTATAAATTATGGTGTGCATTTCCCTAAGGCAATTTTTACTAATTTCCCCATACTTAATCATTTTCCTGTTTTTCACCAAATTACCATATTTTTCCAAAATGATTGTCATTAATGTTGTCATCAATGACAATCCTATTCATCATAGCTTCATGTTTTTCTTTATAGAAATTGGTATATAATATACTACATTTAGAGATATACTTATATCTAATGTATTTGACAAGTTACTATTTGGTATGGTGTAGGTAGACAATTACTTGTTAGTACATGGATTTTTCACTATGAATCAAAATGCAAGGAAGCTTGCTCAATTTAGAGCGACATTAGAGGTGAGGGGATATGGAAAATGTTATTTCCCTTGCACTGATTGTAGAGGCTTGGTAGTAGTTGGTAACGGTATTATAATTTGGGGATTTTGACTAAGTGTTGAAAAAGTGCCCTAAAGGAGCTGCCTTATGAAAACGACCACCATAATTCATAAGAATAAGAAAATTCCCGCCATGACCTGCCATCCCATAGTTTGTTGAAATATCTATCTAACCATGGCCCCGATTCTCAGAAAAAACTCCTTGATGAAGAAGATACATGTCTCACTGAGTTTACCCTGCCATCATGTCTTTCGTTATCCTTTTGTCATTCACTGAACTCCTTTGACATCAATGACAAACACATTCAACGTATATCATATATTATATAAATAATTTTAAGTTATCAATAATTGCAATAATGTAAAAATGACATTTTGATTATCGTGGACTTGTATGATGTCCCAATTTTTGGTTTCTTATTCTTATATAATAAAATGGGTTCTTCATCTATCATATTCTGTAATGTCACAAAATTTTACGTTATTGATTAAATATATGAATGATGTACATTTTGACTATGAACAAAGGTGTAATCAACGTGCTTATCCAAGCACAATAATTAAGAAATAAAAATAAATATTACTTTAAAATATATATGATTTGTATATAATTAATTCAAATTTAATTATATGAATTATTTTCATGGTTACAATGAACAAAAGTTTAATCGGCTCTTATATCCAATTGCAACAAATAAATATAAAAAAATGATTTCCTAATGAGTAATTGAAAATTTGTAAAAATAATAAATGGCATTTGCATATCCACGGTGTGGAAAAGTTCATCAGTAAACCATTCACATTCTATTATTTCAACTAGTTGGTGTATCTTTTACATTTCCTTAAACTAAGATAACATAGTATTTTACCCATTAGTGCTCTTTTACATAATGTATGAACCTATGATTTTTTAGGACATATACATAGCATATCTCTTTACATGATATATGCACCAATCTGTTTATAATATCAATTATACACCATCTCACTTTATGCATTTTATATGCATCCATTCATGTATAGTAAAAAATATGCTTTGATGCACTTATCTTCATCATCATCATCATGTTGATCATCATCATCTTCATCATTATCATTATCATCATCATCGTCATCATCATCATCATCATCGTCGTCGTCATCACCATCAATGTCATCGTCTTCATTGTCGTTGTCATCATCATCATCATCATCATCATCATCATCATCTTCATCATTATCGTCGTCTTCGTCATCATCATCATCTTCATGGTCATCATCATCGTCATCATCATCATCTTCTTCATCATCATCATCATCAGCATCATCATCAAGATCATCATCTTCATCATCATCATCGTCGTCATCGTCATCGTCATCTTCATCATCATCATCTGCAAATTCATCATCATCATCATCATCATCATCATCAACATCACCATCTTCATATTCATCATCATCAACGTCATCATCATCAACAACAACATCACCATCTTCATCATCATCATCATCAAGAGCATCATCATCATCATCATCATAATCACCGTCATCACCATCAATATCATCATCTTCATTGTCATCGTCGTCGTCATCATCATCATCATCCTCATCATCATCGTCATCATCATCATCATCTTCTTCTTCTTCATCGTCATCATCATCATCGTCATCATCGTCATCATCATCGTCATCATCATCGTCATCATCTTCATCATCAAAATCATCATCATCATCATCTTCATCACCATCATCATCACCATCAATGTCATCATCTTCATTGTCGTCACCATCGTCATCATCATCGTCTTCATCATCATCATCATTGTCGTCGTCATCATCATGATGATAATGATGATGATGATGATGATGATGACAACGAAGAATAAGATGATGATAATGATGATGATGATGATGATGGCGATGATGATGATGATGACGATCATGATGATGATGAGGATGAGGATGAGGATGAGGATGAGCATGACGATGATGATGATGATGATGGTGGTGGTGGTGGTGGTGGTGGTGATGAAGATGATGAAGAGGGCGATGATGAGGATGATGATGAGGATGACGAGGATTATGAGGATGATGATGATGACTAGGATGAGGATGATGAAGATGATGATCATGATTATCATGATTATCATGATGATGATTAGGATGATGATGATGATGATGATGATGATGATGATGGTGATGATGATGAATATGATGATGAAGAAGAAGATGATGATGATGATGATGTGATGACAAGATACTTACCTTGGTCTTCACTAAATTGTTCTGAGCTTCACCAACATTATAATAGAATGGTTATGAGTGATTATTCACTCCTATAAAGAATGTACTTTATGGAACTACCAAACTACTCAATTTGGATCTTCCACTTTTAAGACAGTGGACTAGGTCCATAAGTCTTGATTCTTCATGTGCACAAATCTAAGAACATGAGGCTTCACAGGACCCAAAAAGTTGTAATTTTTTTTACTACTTCCTCGGATCATATTGAATTGTCATATTAGTCCTTGGAAAGGCTATTAGGAGCAATCCTTAATTTTTCACTCAACTGGTTGCTCCCCCTATCATGATGATGATGACGAATATGATGATGATGATGAAGATGATGAAAATGATAATGAAAATGATGATGATGATGAAGATGAAGATCATGATAATGGAGATGTTGATGAATTAGATGATGATGATGTCAATGATGAATATGATGATGAAAATGAAGATGTTGATGATGATGATGACGAATATGATGATGATGATGGTGATAATGAAGATGTTGATGATGATGATTATGATGATGATGATGAAGAAGATCATGATGACAATGATGACGACGACGACGATGATGATGATATTGATGAAGACGACGAATATGATGGTGATGATGATGACAAGGATGATGATGATCATCGTCGTTGTTTTCTTCATCGCTATCATCTTCATCGTCTTCATCATCATCGTCATCATCATCGTCATCATCATCGTGTTCATTCTTGAAGGGACTTATCTATAGGATCTCACTCTAAGCAGTGAAACCAATACAAATTATGACAAAATCCTAGTTAAATTAAATTAAATTAAATTAAACTACAATAAATTAAAAACATAGAGTTGTTTAACTATAATTAATTTAAAATGCAACAAAATATAAAATATGCAAATAAAAAACCCAAAATAAACTAAACAAAAGATAAATATGAAAAATAAAAAACCAAAACAAAACACAAAATATAAAATATGCAAATAAACAAACAAAAAAACATTGAATTCAAAAACACCCGTGCACTAGCTCATTAGCATTCAAAAACACCCACGCACTAGCTCATTAGCATTCAAAAACACCCGTGCAAGATCTGCTCCGGCTCCCATTTGGGGGTTTTCGATTTCGAACTTTCACTGAAGGATCTGGAATGGGATATGATGTTTTTTACAGGAAGGGCGGGTGAAGGACTTTTCCTATTAGTGCATCATCCACTCCCTTCACATGTGATCCCATGCTTATAGAACCACTTGTCCCACCTCCAGAATGGAAGCAATGTTTAGACCTTCAGGTTTGTTTCCTTCTATGTTTTTCTTGATTACCTATTGTGTTTTTATATTATTCATGGTTTTTTTTCATTGTTGTGGATGTGGTAGAGATGAAATGGCTCAAATATCCTTGCAAGCATGAAGCACGAACTAACCAGGTGAACCTGGGAAATTCAATGTGAGAAATAAAACCAACAGTTATCGAGGAAAAGGAAGAAGGGAATATTTTAATGCTGCCATGCCTATATTTGCTTGTTGTGAGATATTTTGACAATATGCCTGATTGGAATGTGGTTGTTCTATGGAGCTATATGATTGGAGGGTATGCTCTGAATGGGAAAGATGAAGAGTCTCTCAAGATGCGTTGGCAAGCTTTGATGATAAGGATGAGGCCAAATGATTTTACTTTCTCGATGGTGCTTCTGATTTGTGCAAACATCACGGATTATGATTAGTGTAAGAAAGTTCATATCCTCACCATAAAATATGGATTTGATTCATATAATTTTATGGGTATTTATCTAGTTGGCATGTCTACAAAATGTGGGTTTGTTTCTAGTTTTGTTCATTGCGTTTGGGAATCATGACAAAATTCCCATGAATTGACAGTTCAAAGCTAGATTGTGAATTTTTTAATAGGATATGTAAGTGGGTATTGTGTTAATTATAATACAATAACTAGTGCTCTATGGACTCGAAAACCAAATTCTCTTAGGTGCCAAGATAACTCCATGCCATGTTTTTTCTTTAAAGGGCCATGAGGTATTCTATTTGAGAGGAATCTATGTTGGTTGTTACCATTTCAGCAACCATTTCAAAAACAAGGCTGTAATAACCCTATATCAACACACTTCCACCTGCTTCCTACAGTCTACAATAAAATGCAAACTTTCAAACTTTGACATCCCTCCCTACCTGCAACCACAGTAAACACCGAATTGAATCAAAACATTCAGATAATTAATCTAATAATGATTAATTATTTTATCCTACGTTATGAGTGGGTTTAATATATTCCAACACCCCCCTATAAGTATGACTTTATGATGGTATGACAAAAATATAGATGTAGATAGGGCCCATCAACAAGGCTATGGTCACCCTTTAATGATTATTATGTCCAGAAAAGTGAGGAAAGAGGAAAAACCACATGGGGAAAATCCTCCCTCAAGAAAGGACAATGCAATTTTTTTTTGAAATAATATGTCTTCAACATATCCTTATCTTCACTTGAATGAGTTGAATGAACTTTTTCTGGATGGAATACTTGTTGAAGAAATCATGAACTCCATGATCATGCGCTAGAGTGTAGAACCTGCAAGAAGGGAGAGGAGAGACTCCTTATATCTCATCATCTGATGAAGTAGGAGAATTATCTGAATGATTCTTGCTACTTTCAAAATATAGTCTACAAACATAATCTGAAATGGAAAATAGATCTATGCATACTCCTTTCCAAAGAGTACAAAAATTAAGACAATTTATTTCACACCCAATTCCCTGAATAGCTGCAAAATTGTGATGTGAATCACATGTATAGATCTGATATAATGCTGATAAAACTCTGATATATCAGAAATATTAGCATATGGAATAGAAAATACAAAGGCTTTAGTGGCTCCATGAGGATATAGGGCTAGACTAGGAAAATTATGAGCAACTGGGGAAAACTGATAGGTGTAAAAATATGAATGTTGGATGGGCATAAGATATGAGCCATAAGTGTTTAGAACAGATCCAAACATGTTTAATATCAGTACAAATATGACTAAGGACATGGATAAACAGCCACTGAAATATAGGAAATACTTCAAACCATGTGAGATAAATATCACTGCATAAGAGACCAATGATGAATCAACTAGTGAACTTGGGATTTGTATAGTCTTGGAATTATTCAGAGGTATGCTAGATGGTATGGTGTTGATGTATTTGTAACTTCAGAATGTATTCACTTGTATATCTTATGTATTATACCCCGATGTTTATTCCGGGAAGTATCTATAATGTAATTGAGTCATGTCATGCCCCGATGTTTCGATCGGGAGATTCAATAATGTAAACAAGTCATGTAAAGTCATTGAGGTTAACCCTCCATAGTAATTCGGGGAAATAGTCCCCAGAATTATGTCAAGTTTAACCCTCCTTGTTGATCGAAGGGAAAAGTCCCCACAGTTGTGGGGCACAGGGTTATTAGACTCTCCTAGAGATGTCAGCTCTAGTAAGTAATTGTTAAGTGGGGCCGACATGTTGAAGTGGACATTAAGTGAACGAAAGAATATAAATAGAGAGTAGGTATCTCTATTTATCACACACACTCACTCATTGGGGTGCATGAGTGAGAGAGGAGAAGCTCTCTCAAGTGTGAGAGAGAGAACAAGATATGGAGATCATCTTTTCTGTTTTCAGGTTTTACTATTGCCAATGGTGCTCATTTTATCTCTAAGGAAGCTGTGGGGTTTTCTCCTTTATGGTTTCCCCAAGGAAAATTCTTTGTGTCTCTTGTATCTTTTGTTTATTGTTGTGCATGTTATTCTCTCAGATAAGATCCTAAGATCATATTGCTTAAATGATAAAAATCTAACATGGTATCAGAGCTAACCTGAGAAGAAGACATTGTGCAGCTGTAGAATCTATGGATTCTTACTTTTTGGGTCTCTCTCCACAATCCATTAGCAAAAGTATGCTAGTTTGACTCTCCATTGAAGAGCGCATCTTTCTATCGAAGCGGAATTCGATTCCAGACATTTTTAGTTTTTGGTGCGGGAAATTAGGGCTTCTTACAGAAGAGGAATTTTTGAGTGAGCCTGGCATAGGATTTCTCTCCTCATCAAAAAAAAAGTTTAGAGACCTGGGTCAATATTTTTGGTTGGGTGAAACTCCAAGAAATTCAAACCCTAGTTTGACCCTGAGCCAAAAAAACCCTAAAATACTAAAACTGATAAGTTTTGGTACATTCGCTATATCTCGGGATTGGAGAAGGATCAGGAGCTGAAACTTTCACAAGCCGAATATAAAATCTGTATTTACACTTTATCCAAATTTCAGCCCCATATTCTCTATATTCTAAGATATATGATCCCTCCACGTTAGGGTTCTATCCTCTTCCAGGATTCATCCCTAAACAAGACACCTGGGGAGAATTGATATATCTCGGGATATGAAGGTCCAAATGAAATTTATGAAGATGTTCCATAAATAGAATAGAATTTACTTTCTGTGGTCCAAGTTTCACACCTAGAATATGAAACAGTGACACATGGCAGTCCATACAACTTCGTTGTCCTGAACAGTCATGAAACATGTCACCTTGGTAAAACGATCATAAGTCCCAATTGGTGAAACCAATTCCAATGAAACCTCTAGTTTTGGAACATGGATAGGCGAGGCTACCTTAGTGAAAATTTTCAGACACAGAGGAACATTAATTTTTTATATACCGTAGAAACAATAGCAAGCATTTCTGTAGAAGAAATTGGTAAACTAGGGCTTCCTATTACGGGAGCTTCTCTCCACTGTTTTCAGAAAAGGAGTACATTGGAAAGATCAACTTGAATATGTATATATTTATATCCAATAAGATCTAAAAGATTCCAAGTTTTGAAAATTAGGGTTTCTCTAACAAACCCTAGATCAGCCAGCTCCGGAACGAGGAGAGACACCTCAAATCGGTAAGATCTAATCTTTTGCTATTTTCGTTTGAGGTTCTCATTTCAAAGTGATCTATCAAATCAGCTTGATGATAAGCTTGTTGAATTTGACAAATTCCAAGCATGGAAGTATATGATCTCTCTAAATAAAATGAATTAGAGAGGATCCATTTCTAGAGGGAGATGAGGCTAAAAGCCTTACACAAGAAGAACTTGGTCAAGAAGATCATTGCTGATTCAATCATGGATCACCTTATACCATAAGTGTCTTCCCTAAAGACACCAAAAGAAATGTTTGATTCTTTGAACAAGCTATTTGAAGGGAAGAACATAAATCATAACATGACTTTGAGAAAACAATTGAAGAATGTGAAGATCCAAAATGCAGAGACCATAAAGTCATACTTTACGAGGGTATCTCAAATCAAAGAACAACTTGTAGTAGTAGAAGAAGAAGTGGAGAATGAAAAAGTGATGATAGCCACCTTGAATGGCCTCCCAGGATCATGGGATTCATTCATGCGAGGAATGTGTGCCAGAAGGAAGTGATTACTTTCAGCAAACTCTAGGAAGAAGAAGAAGCTTGACTCATAAGAAGAGAAGAGAAGATGGGAGCAACTAAAGATAAAGCTCTCACCATCCAAAGAATATCCTTCAAACAATGAGGAATATGAAGAACTCAACTCTTGAAGAACCTCTTATCCACCTTAGCATTTGGATGAGAAACAATGGTATTATGAATGAAGAAGATGATGAAGCTGAAGGCTCAAGAAGGAGTCTACCCTCGAAACAAATAAAGATAAGTATTCAATTGACATTTCATGATATTTTTTTTATGCATTTGTTTATATTCATTTGATGTATTATGCATAATAAAATGATTTTATTAATGACAGTATACTACTAATATGCATGTGATGCGTAAGTAGCTCATGGTGCTATACAACTCTCCATTGCTACTTATCTAGAATGAAACCTCTTTGTTGACATATTGGATTAGTGCACAATCTCAATGTTGTCTTGGTAGAGATGGAAGGCATCTAGAAAAGTTTTCGTGAGATATGGATGAATGTTGTATTGGCTAAAATAGTTGCATGATCATATATTTATGCATAAGAGTCTTTCATTATGAATATACCTTGTGAAATGTTTCTAACCATACAACTAATGCATTTGACTTGTAGGAAAGATCACATAAAATCGCCTACAAGCAAAGGAAGATGAGACTCGTTCCGAAGAACAAGTGACAACAGTTCAAGATGAAGAATAATATGACGAATGCAGCAACATCATTGATGCAGAACCTTCCAACCATGAAGAAGTAACCAAGAAGAAAGGGGAGACCAATTCAAGATGAATGATGTCTAGGATGTAGTATCGATACATGAAGGGAAGTTCATAGTTCCATCATGCAGTAGATGGAAACATCATGGGATACAAGGAAATATTTGTAGCACGAGGCTTCTCATGAAAGGAAGGCCTTGTACAAGATCAAAAGACACCCATGGGATAACACATACATTCATAGCTTGATGAAGATCTTAACCTTTTATACAAGGTTGAAGATGAAAGCCTATAGAGGATGAAAAGCTCACAGATGGGTGCGACAAGAAATTTTCAAAAGTTTCAAGATAGAGGATCTTGGTATCTAGTGATCCTAGATGGATACATAGAATATTGGTAGTAGGGGAAGCTACTTGTTACTTTGGTACAGAATGTTTCAGTGCATAGAGTATGAAAGATAGAGGGATAATGGTGTTTCTCTTCAGAGGGAGTGACTGCAGAAGATCCCAAGGTTCGACATGGTATGACAGGATGGATAGCTTACTGATGACTCTAGGATTTACTGAGAGTAAAGTGGATTCCAACCTTTTCTTCAAGGTTGAAATCAAAAGACCAATAATGATCATGTTATATGTTGATGACTTGTTCCTCATAGAAAACAGGAACTCATTAAAGTTGCAAGAAGGAGATTTGCTGCCAAGTTCGATATGAAGGACTTGGGGATGATGCACTACATTCTAGGCATGGAGGTGTGGACAAGGGAAGTATGCAATAGAGATCATGAACAGGTTCAGGATGATGGACTGCAAGGCCATGGCCACACCTATGGCATCTAACCTGAATCTATTGAGTGTTGCTTCATCAGATATGGTTGATTCCATGACATATTGTTAGATGATTTGTTCCTTGATGTACCTGACGAATATGAGACCAAATATTTGCTTTGCTGTGAACACATTGAGACATGTTCACCTAATGGTTGCAAAGAATGCAGTGAGGTACCTGAAGGGTAAAGTTGAGTATGGGCTCAAGTATGATATGAATCAGAATATTAACCTGGAGGGTTATGTGGATTCATATTAGGCTGCAAGCAGGTAGTGCCATTGATAGGAAGATAAATTTGAGGTGCTACTTCAGTATGAGATTAGGTGTGATCTCTTGGTTTGGCAGGATGGATTCTAGCTGAGGAAAAATATGTTTCCACTTGTGATTTGGGAGGTAGTATGTTTCTTTTGAAAACTAATATTTGATTTGATTGATCTGACTTGAATTTTGGTATGATGCAGAGAGGAGCAGTGAAGCTCCAGTTTGTGATCCAGATCGAGATCTCTCAAAAGAGGGAGTTCTAGCATAGCTGGTAAGACAGTTTGTCTAAGCATAAATCCTGGCGAAGATCGTAGGCTTCTCAAATGTAAACAGTCCTGTAGGTTTTCCTCGAATGTAATCAGTCCTAGCGAAGCTCACAGGTTATCCTTGGACATAATCAGCCCTGATGAGATTCTATGCTAGAAATGGCCAGAGTGAAGTTTGAGTACTTCAGGGAGAAGCTTGGTGTTCTCCAGATCGAGGCTCCTTCCAAGAGGAAGTGATGAGTCTGTGTGCCTTTCTGACATGGGGAGAGGATTGGTTCCTTCCATGGTCAGATGTAAGTGATGTGCTGAAATGTTGAGAGGATTGGTTCCTTCCATGGTCAGATGTAAGAGCGGTGACATGGTGAGAGGATTGGTTCCTTCCATTGTCAGATGTATGTTATGATGCCACATCTAGCATGAAAAAGGGATGGCTCTGTGAAGACACATCTAGTATGAAAAAGGACTAGCTCTATGTAAATCCCACATCCAGCATGAAAAAGGGTTGGCTCTGTGAAGACACATCTAGTTTGAAAAAGGAATAGCTCTGTGTAGATCCCACATCTAGCATGAAAAAGGGCTGGCTCTGTGTTGACACAACTAGTATGAAAAAGGACTAGCTCTATGTATATCCCACATCCAGCATGAAAAAGGGCTAGCTATGTGATGACACATCCAATATGAAAAAGGACTGGCTCTGTGTAGATCCCACATCTAGTATGAAAAAGGACTAGCTCTGTGATGACACATCCAGTATGAAAAAGGAATAGCTCTGTGTAGATGCCACATCTAGTATGAAAAAGGACTAGCTCTGTGATGATACATCCAGTACGAAAAAGGACTGGCTCTGTAGATGTGCATCCAGCATGAAAAAGGGCTGGCTCTGCCGATGAAGACCTACATGGAGGCTAGGCCTACAACCAGCATGAAAAAGGGCTGGCTTTCTAGAATCTCCTCTGATGAGAAGAATGAAGAGATAGAACCATTTGATTGAGATAGCAGAAATAGTAATGATGATGATGATCCAGTGACGATCCATATTAAGTAATGATCCAGACTTGATGATGATCCAGCGATGATCCATACTTGATAAATATGACTTAACAATGAAGATGATTTGAAGATGAAGATGACTTGATGATGATCTAGATGATACAGAGAAGAAGACTTGTGCTGATAAATTGTGTCGATAGAATAACTTCCTAGTTAAGAGGGAGTGTTGATGTATTTGTAACTTCAGAATGTATTCACTTGTATATATTATGTATTATACCCCGATGTTTATTCCGGGAAGTATCTATAATGTAATTGAGTCATGTCATGCCTCAATGTTTCGACCAAGAGATTCAATAATTTAAACAAGTCATGTAAAGTCATTAAGGTTAACCCTCCATTGTAAGTCAGGGCAATATTCCCCACAATTATGTCAAGGTTAACCCTCCTTCTTGATTGAAGGGAAAATTCCCCACAGTTGTGGGGCACAGGGTTATTAGACTCTCCTAGAGATGTCTGCTCTAGTAAGTAATTGTTAAGTGTGGCCAACATGTTGAAGTGTACATTAAGTGAACGAAAGAATATAAATAGAGAGTGAGTCTCTCTATTTATCACACACACACACACTCATTGGGGTGCATGAGTGAGAGAGGAGAAGCTCTCTCAAGTGTGAGAGAAAGAACAAGCTGTGGAGATCATCTTTTTTGTTTTTGGGTTTTATTGCTGCCATTGGTGCTCATTCTATCTCTGAGGAAGTTGCGGGGTTTTCTCCTTTATGGTTTCCTCGAGGAAAATTATTTGTGTCTCTTGGCTCTAGTGTTTATTGTTATGCATGTTATTCTCTCATATAAGATCCTAAGATCATATTGCTTAAATGATAAAAATATAACATATGGATGGTGGTATGATATGTGTATAAACCTACAAATATGATTCTAAATTAGAATCCAAAGGATCACATATAATAATATCAGTAAACTCATGGGAATACACTGGTAATGAATCCTTCGTATGAAAGGAGGAAAGAATGAGATGCTCACAATATTCGAGGAGGTTCTGAGTATTGATGCCAAGAAAAAAGGAGGAGATGTTGAAGCACATGAGATAAAATAAGGTAATTTTTATGACACAAATAAGGCTTTATTTTTCTAAGAAAACATCCTGGAAATCACTGGGTTGCGCACCATCAATGAGAGAGGTATGCAAAAAGTGTGAAGGATCTGGCACATATATCTCAGAATCTAAGATAGGGGTTTTATAGAACAATTAATGGGTGATAGGATCATCATCAATATCAATAAAAACTCCATATGTTACTTCTTTTTCATCAATAGTATCACAAGAGGAAAAATGACCTTCAAGAGACACATAAAAAGATGGCTCTTCAATATTTGCTTCTTCATTGAAGCAGGAAGCATTTGAATCAAGGAGAGTAGCAACAACATGAACTGTATGAGAAAATTCTTCATCATGATCAACTTCATCATAGAATGTAGAGGCCAATAAATCTTGAGAGTGATAACAAGAGGAAATGTTGGGTTCGCTCCATGCTTCATCTTCTATTTCCTGCAAACCAAAAGCTTTGTCCGAATTCTTCCAAATCTCAAATGGATACTCAACAGAATCTATGAGATGATTTATATTTGGAGACATTCCAAAAAACATAATTCCATAAGCTCTATCACAATTATTTATCCAATCAATCTTCTCTTCATAAGACTCAGGTTTGCTCAATGCACCAATGGAGACATCAAAGAGACATTGCCTCTTCAAGTATTCGCTCATCTTTGGATTCCAATCAACATAGTTGAAAGGAGATAGTAGATGAAATTTTGAATCCATATAGAATTTGTTGATATGCTCTAGGAGATACTCTCTACAACATGCAAAAAACAAAACTAGGAGAAAATCTTGTAAGCTAGAAAAGCTCTTCTTCAGATAGGGATAGCAGATTGGATGTGATCCTCAACTCTGTATAACTTGATAAACCTTTATGCTCTAATACCATGTATAATATGGCAAGGTTGTGATCCTTGTAGCTCTAATACCAAGTAGAAATAATAGATCAATTCTATGAGAAATGATGCTAAGAAGAAGCATAGGAAATAGATCTTGCTACTAATAATTCTCACAAGCATACACAGGAAAAATAGAGAGAAGAAAAGAGACCGAATCACATGAATGAAGAGACAAATATTGGTGTCTGTCCTTTCATTTAACAATGATGAATAATAGTGTACATAAATAGTACATCCCTCATATGAAAATATATTTGTATGGAGACAACTCATAAAGCTCAAAAATGATGACTTACCAAAATATAGCAAACCCCCATATGTGGATAAATCACTTCCCAAATATTTCAAGGACCTCACGAATTGGAAAAAGCATGAGTTAGTTGTCAAGGAGATGGAAAAACATGCTAATCCTAGAAATTGGAGGAAAAGTCATGAAGGATTGGTTGGCAACAAAAGCACCCAGTTTCCTAGTTTGACTAGCTTTAACTTATCCATAGAAAAGCAGGAAAAGCATAATAAAGAAAAATCTACTGTAAAGTGTTGTATACTAATTCTGGATGATCAAAAGGTGTTCAAGATCAACCCCGAATTATAAATAAATCCTTCCTATGATATAGATGGCATGTATTGACTTTAAGGTGCAAGTGGATGCCAACTACTTAAGCTAGTGGGTGAATAATTAATCAAATAATGATTAATTATTTTATCCTAAGTTATAAGGGGGTGAGAACTCTTAACATTGTAATTCCAACGTAATGGTGTCAAAATTCTGGCGTATGGGTATGGTTGTCGAAATAACGACATTCATTGAGGAAAAAATCAAAATTAAAGAAAGTTGTGATGACACATATGTTTCTTTTCCATCATCATGGAAAAAAATATCAAAATTCACACCCAAATGTAGTAGTGCGAGGTTGTACTTTGAATGAGTCCCCTTTAAATTATGCTTATGATCAAACTTTATACTCCTTGCCTATAGAAACCTCCTTTACCTCAAGTACCATATTTTCCTTGTCCTTATTTGGTCTAGTAGACTCATTTTGATGGAATTCCAAATTTATTGAATCTTTAAGATCCAATAAATTTGGAATTCTAGATGATATAGGGCTAGAAACTTTCAACATTGATTGTTGAGGAGTGAGGGATTCCCAACCAATTCACACAACTATAGGTGAGAAAGGGTGTGGTTCCCACCCATTATTATGTACTCATTAAACTTCAACAATACTTGGATATGATTGTAATTCATATTGAGGAGGGGGTTGATAGGGATAAACCAATTTTGTAGGATTACTTGAGAATAAATGCCTAGTATGATCCAATTGGGAGAATTCATCAAAATAAACATTGAACTGTATAAAAAAACATGTTTTCTACCTTCTACCCAATATTTCAAATATGAAAATATTTATTTCCCCTTCCTCTCTTCAATCTCCTTGAACCATGACTGAAAAAATCATCTAGCCAGAACAAATAAAACCATACAAATTTACCACTAGTGGACCCAATTTCACACTTCATTACCCAAACAAAAGTGAATATAATGCACATAGGAACCCTCAAATACTTTAATTTAAGGCCCAAGACCATCTGCGAATTCCCCAGGAAAGTCTTGACAAAGCTAGTGGAGTAATTCCAAAGCCTCTCTCTTTGTATGAATGAGGGCCTTAACATGACTTATGTAATGAAGTGTACACTGTTAGATTTTTAACATTAAGCTAGCATTATTAGGATCTTTTAAGTGAGAGAATAACAAGCACAACAATAAAAAACAAGAGATAATGAACATAGTGTTTTTCCTTGGGGAAACCATAAATGGAGAAAACCCCGCAACTTCCTCAGAGATAGAATCAACAACAAAAGTAAAACCAAAAACAGTAAGATGATCTCCTGATAGCAGTAGCCTCTTTCTTCTAGCCCCATCAAATTCTTCTCCCTCAGCTATGTGCTACAACTGAGTGTGAGTGAGTGTGTGATAAATAGAGAGACTCACTCTCTATTTATACTAATTCTCGACTTGACAATGACTCACTGGGGCCGACTTCACTAGGTGAGTCTAACAACCCTAGGGCCCCGAAACTGCGGGGACTTTAACCCTTGAACAATAAAAGGGTTACTCACAATGACTTGACATGACTTGTTTACATTATAGAAACTCCCGATCAGAACATCGGGGGATGACATGACCCAATTACATTACAAACACTTCCCAGAATAAACATCCGGGTACAATACATAAGAAATACAAGTGAATACATTCTGAAGTTACAATTACATCAACACTCCCTCTTAACTAGGAAGGTATTCTGTTGACACAATTTATTAGCACAAGTCGTCTTCTCTGTATCATCTGGATCATCCTCGAGTCCTTTTCATCTTCAAGTCATCTTCATATTCAAGTCGTCTTTATCTTCAAGTCATCTTCATCTTCAAGTCATCTTCATTTGGATTTGGATCATCACTCGATCTGGATCATCTCTGGTTCTGGAACATCTCTGTTGGATCATCATTACAGGTGCTATCTCTTGATTCTTCTCATCACACGAAGTTATACAAAGCCAGCCATTTTGCATGCTGGTTGTAGGCCTAGCCTCTATGTAGGTCTTCTTCCAACACTTATATCTGACCCTAAGTCAGAATGGCCCACCTAGCACTTATATTTGATCATGTAGGAACCAATCCTATAATCATATCAGAAAGGCACGCCCAACACTCACATATGACCATGTGGGAACACATCCCACAACCCTGTTAGAAAGGCCCACCACTCACATTTGACAACCAATGTCAGAAAGGCTCAGCACTTGCATTCAACCATTCAAGGAACCAATCCTCTATGCCGAAAGGCTCTGCACTTACATCTGACAACTAATGTCAGAAAGGCTCAGCACTTATATTCGACCATGCGAGGAACCAATCCTCCATGCCAAAAGGGCTCTGCACTTACATTTGACAACCAATGTCAGAAAGGCTCTGCACTCACATATAATCATGTAGGAACCAATCCTACAGTCACATCAAAATGGCCCTCAGTCCCAGACTGAGCTTTCCTAGTAACTAACCAGGTTCCTCCATTCCAAGAATGGCATTCAGCGCTTATATCTGATCTTGTAGGAACCAATCCTACAGTCACATTAGAATGGCTCAGCACTCTCATATGACATGGAAGGAACCAATCCTCTCACCATGACAGAATGGATCAGCCCTTACATATGACCATGGAAGGAACCAATCCTCTCACTATGTTAGAATGGATCACGGACTCATCAGTTCCCTTAAAGAACTGGATGACATTGGACCGCATACATCAGAGTGAATGATTTCCAAGATTCATTTTGCTTTGCTTTTGCTACTTGGAAATGTCTTCTTTATGTTCTTTCCTTTCACACATCCTTTGCAAACTCCTTCATGTTTTGCTTGAATTTCTAGAAGACCTTCAACAACTTTGCTTGCAAGTGTTAGTTCTCTATAGTGCACATGTGCAAGCCTTCTATGCCAAATTTCATTTGGCTCTACTGTGTCATGGACCAAAGCTTGTTTTGGATGGCCTTTAATTTGTATAATCCTCCTTCTTGTTATCCAATTACTATTGCATCTGTTATCACTCAGAACGTACCCAAGGTTGTGAAAGGTAAATTCCAAGGTAACAGCAAAAAACTACTTTTAGAAAGAAACTGGATTTTCTTTCTCGAGAGGGATCTCTCAGATACATGTTTAACAAGGCCAGATATATGTATCAAGACTCAAAGATTATAAAGGTGGTTGAAACAATACACATAACCATTGGGCATGGAGTCACATATAGATAAGATAACATAAAATTGCATGCACAAGATTTCATCAAAGGCAAGGTAACCATTCAATTACAGTCATTCATTTAATCCATTTGGAGCAGAAGAAGTAGAGCACATTCCATCAATACAGAGCATCAAGATATGAATTCAATATTGACTTTAGCAGAAAGGTTTATAAAATATTTGAAACAATGACCACAGCATAATAAATATGAATTCCAATCATTTAACACTTTGTTCCGAATATGAAGAAAACAGAATGGAATGAACACAGGAAAACACAATCACAAAGAAAGAAGCACAAACTGTAATACAAATGGCGCAGGAATCTCTGATAATTTCTTCGCATTCAATTTCTTGCTCAAAAATGAATGTGTCTTTCAAAATGTTCAACAACAGGATGGGTTCCAACCCCCATCTCATAAAATAGATGCAAATATATACATAAAATAATTTGATCTTCCAAGAAGATTCATAACTGAATGACCTGCTTAATTTAAAGTCTTGTAACTAAATTCCTAATTTCTAGGAATAAACTATAGCTTCAATCCTAACTGATCATTTAATTAAATCAACTTGGTACAAGGCCCATCCTGGCAGCTCCTTAGCATGCAACACTTATCTTCATGAGTGGAGGATGTATTTTGTCTTTCTGAACCTTTCCACGGCTTTCCATTGCTCCGCGCTAGGGGTATCGCATTCCATCATCTCTTGGATTGACACTTCAAGCTCCATGTAAGCTTCATATGACACCTTGGGCAGTCCTTTCCTGACAATCAGGAACTTTTGTAAAACTTCGAAACCCTCTGTCAATTTCTCCACAATAGCTTTTCCTGTTAGGCCTTTTTCCAAATCATCAAATTTGGAGTGGTCCAAACGGCTCTGGACTAACAAGCTGTGATAGTGCTCATGAGAAAACATCCATCCCTCCTCGTCCCAAAAGGAAGGTAGTTCGTCCTCAAATAGCTCTTTAAAAAGCTGCTTGAAGTTATTAACTTGTAAAACCATTTCATCAGCTCTGTCTTGGACCGTCTTCATTAAATGATGCTTTTGGATGAACTTCTTAGCCCATAGTACTATTGATATCCTTTCCTTTATTCCCATGTCATGTAATTTATGGTATGTCAGTGAATTTAAAAAATTCAACGTGTTCTGGGCTGTGGTAAGAGGTCTTCTCTCCATATGTTCATTCACTAAATTTAATCTTTGGTGGGCCAAATTGATCAAAATACTCTGATCATCAATAAAGTTTAGATAGTGCCTAAATTTCGTAATCTCCACAGACAAGGTGTCCCAAATGATATGTTTTGCCCCTTGGAGAGGGCCTTTCCTGATGTTTTTCTCTTTCAGTTCATTGAATTTCTTCTGCAGCTAATTCCTGTCTTGTAATATTTTGTTTTTACTTTCACTCATTTTAGCCAACTCAGATTTTATCTTTTCATTTTCTACTTTTAACTCCTTTATTTCCTTATCCTTTAAGCTCACCTGGGACATAGGTACCAACAAATCATCTGCAGAAAAATCATTCAATGGCTTCTCAATATTTACAATGGACAGATCTTTATCGGTGGGAGTTTGATTCATTAACTCCTCCATGATATCCTTTTCATCATTTTAATCTTTTTTCAGTAAGGAGATCTGAGAGATTAGTTCACTCCGTTCAGTTTCCCACCTGGCTTTTTCTTCTTGCAATTCAACAGCTCTCCCTTTATGTTCCATCATCTCTTGATGGATCTTGTCTTTCTCTTCTTGCAGAGCCAATAACTCAGAGGACTGAACATGCTCAGTGCCCAGGATCTTCAATTTTTTATTTAAAACTTGGAGCGCATTGTCCTTTTCTTCTAGCATTCTTCTGACTGCCTGAGTGTTATCTTTCTCATTGCCTGAACTGAAAATATCTGCTTGTAGTTTCTTAATCTGAATGGCATTGGCCTTATTCTCAAGTCTTTCATGTTTCAATTGAATTTCTAATTTATCGACCAAAATTTGTAATTTATTTATTCTTACCATAGCTTGTAACAGGTCTGAATAGATGATGTCACTCATTTGCTTGTGAAGCTGTATCTTATCTGGTACACTAATTTTATCCAACCGGATTTCCATCTCTGACATCTTTTTGTCATTCACCATGGCCAACTTGAAGGTATTTCTTTCGACATCTCTGGGAGAGATCAAAGAAGTTTTTGGATTGTTCAAATTTCTTACTCGCGGGAGCAAATTTCTTGTCTCTTCCAGAGACTGCTTTCTTTTCTCCATATAACTAGCCTTGAGCTCTTATTTTGAATTGAAAGTTGGGCTTGACTCTGAACCATCTACACTTTTAAATGAAAACTGATTTATTTGTACAGATTTCGTTGTGACTAGAGCAACTCTCTTGAAATCATAAAAAATTTCTTCACTTGAAATTCCACCACCTTGAAACAATCTGGCTTTTTTATGTGATCCGTCTTCATCTAATTCCATGCTCTCGACCTCAGAGAGAATTCTTTTAATTACAATACTAGTACCCTCTGTTATTTGGGATACTGTAACTGGCACAGTACGTGTATCTTTGTCAGACCTGGGAGTCTCCATAAACTGCAACAGATTGGCTGTTTCAGCCAAACCTTCAATAGACTAGTGCTCAAACGGTTTGTTCTTGTTGGCCTATTTCCTCAGGGAGATCACATGGTGGGGATCATAATTTATCCTTGGATCCTTTTTGAATTCCATGCCTTCCAATAATTTTTCAATAAACACTAAGGCACCTTTATTTTTAAAAATGAAAGAGCCAACCTTGAGGGGGAATTTAAAATTTGAAGATTTTTTAAAAGCTCAAAAATGCTCTTCCTCAGACTGCAACCTTTGCCTCATGAATTATAATGAAAAAAATCTTGGGTTCACGAAAGAAGGTAACTTATAAGGTTGCCCGGTAAATCCATATACCCTTAACACAGTGGAATCTTTATGCAGGAACCAGTCTTCAATTCAGTCCTCGGGTGAGGACTGCATCAAACACTTCATCTCCTCCAACACACGGGGCAATTCTTCATCAAACAACATTTTATACATTTCTGACATGATTGAATTGACAAATTCAAACATGTTGATTTGCTTGGGCAAATCAGAAGAGAAGAGAGTACTCAAAAACTGTAGTTCAGTGACATTAGAACACAGCAGCATGTTCAACAAGTAAGTCTGAAATTTAAAGAACCTCACTTTTGGGAATTCACTTAGCTGAAGATTAATTGCTTCTGCTAAGTACTCATCTATACTGAACACAAGAACCGACTGGGATTCCGAACCTAAGGAACTTATTTTCAATAAAAAACCAAGGATGACTTCACTCACGCGACAATCATCATCAAGACCCAATATTTGACAGACCAGAGATACCACTAATTGAACTTCATTTTTAAAAATATGCACAAGGTAAGGTAAGAAAAGACCATCTAAATATTGACCTTCTTTCAAAATATTGGACAGGAATTGGCAACGGACTTCAGTTTCACAGCTTTTATACAATTCAGCAAGAATTGACTCATTCACAGGTTCGCGACTGTCAGGGTAACTGTCAGGAAAATTGAGGTTATCACGGATGACTTTTGGCATTAATTTTACAGAGTATCCGGGATGTAGACTGGCTTACGATGATTCTCTGAGAAGGGGAGTAATTGACAGCACACCATTCTACAAATTCTGGAAAATGCAGGGTTTGTTCGAGGGTGAAATAATACAAAAAGGATTTACAAACATTCAAGACATCATTCCCCTGTGAATTATAGTGCCATAACCTTTCCTTACTGACTGATACACTTCCTATAGACAGGAAAGGGTCGCACATCCCTCTGTCTCTGTCAACTAAATAATCTTCCCTGTCATCTACAATATGACCAAACCCTTGCAATTCCTTCCCCTGGTCCATAATTCAGTTGATAAATGGCAACTAGACGGACGAATTATGGGCGTTTAATCCTTACCTATTAACTGTAGCGGCGTGTGCTCGAAAGTGACAGTCGAAGGTTGACGAATCCACAAGTCTTTTTCACCCGTCCGACGCCAATAAAATAAACACGGGACAAGTCAACTTCCCTTTTATAGGACCCCACTCCGGAGCATTCCTTTGGCGGTTTCCACTAAACCATTTTAGCCTTCGGATTCCACCACGATAGGCCACGTGGACAGTGGTTTATATTCCGCAACCGCCCTTCACCTTTATCCTGCCATGCACCTTCACACTCTGGATCCCTTCGTGACCATTGATCTATTTCACCTTTAATTTCCAACCCTCGGATCGAGCGCCACGTACCTCATTCCGTCGGGCGTCCTGATGGTATCCATCGTGCAAGTTACCACTCTGGAGTCATCCATGATCGTTGATGCGATCTACCTTTATTTCTCCGTCGTTAGATCAGGTGGCACGTATCCGATTCCACGGAGCGTCGTGGTTTTATCTATCACGCAGGTTCACAAAGCGGAGCTTATACAGACCGTGGATCTCATCCGAATGGATCAATGACCATTGATCCATATATCACATTAACCGCCCGCATAAGCTTATTCTCCTCGCATATTTTGAAGAGTGGACATAATATAGCCCGTTGATCTTCTCTTTTCCGCTTCGCACCGTAGGATATTTTGATAACTCCTCACTTTTTCTCCTTTCATCATGCTTTCATGCTATAAAAATTTTAACCAAAGTATTGCAAACGACCCTTACCTCTTCTTCACTATGATTTTTCGAGCTTCTGCTAAGCAGGGTTGTTAACAGCATCATCAATAGTCTTTCCTCTTGGCCACATGAGAACTTGGCCATCTACAAATGGAAAACTCATGCCTTTTGCATCCACTGCTGATATGGAGAGAAGATTCTTCTTTAGTCCTGGTACAAACAAGACATCATTCATTTTCATAGACTTTCCAGAGTCTAGCTTGTAGGAGGATTCACCACTACCTTTTATGGGATATTGGTATTCATCCCCAAGTTTCACCTTATGGGGTGAATTATGTTCAGATAGTTTCTCAAAAGATTCCTTGAAACCTGTCATCTGTTTGGAATCCCCACTATCAATAAGCCAATATTTGCTTCCATGAGTGACAATTCCCGTGAGAGCGGAAATAAGAACATATTCTTCATCACTTGAAGAGTCTTCACTTTCTTGTTTTACTTTCTTCCTGGGAGGATCATCATCCTCAGCAATGTGAGCATGATGTCTTATTTCGAAGTTATTCTTCTTCTTGGATCCACTCTTATTCATGGGACAACTTCTAGCAAAGTGTCCTCTTTCATCACTTGTATAACATCTGAGTTTGGATGGATCCCTTCTTACAAAATTATTTTTCTAATGAGAATGCTTACCTTGGTGATGATGATTTTCCCTTCTGCCTTTCTTGGACTGCACTGTGAGAGCTTGATCTTCACTTCCCATCTTTTCTTCTCGAGCTACTATTCTAGCTTCTTCTTGTGAACATTCTTCCCACCATCTACTGAACTTGATTAGCTTCTTCCTAGAACTGATTTCTTGGATGAAAGAATCCCATGACCTAGGGAGACCATTCAAGGTTGTCATTACAATTTCTCCATTCTCCACTTCTTCATCTACTACTTCAAGTTGTTCTTTGATCTGGGAGACCCTTGTGAAGTATGAATAGATGGTCTCCTCATTCTGGATCTTTACATTCTTCAATTGGTTCCTTAGAGTCATCTTTCGGTTTATGTTCTTCCCTTCAAACAGTTTGGTTAGGGCATCAAACATAGCTTTAGGTTTCTTGAGGGAAGACACATGTGGTATGAGGTGATCCTTGATTGAATCAGCAATAATCCTCTTTCCCATAACCAACTTCTTCTTATTTAATTCCTTAGCCTCATCTTCCTCTGGAACTCGAACCTCCTCATTGATATAGGAGTCCAACTCATTTTCTTCTAGGACCAGGGAGATCCTATACTTCTAGGCTCAAAAGTTATCAGCTCCCTCAAGCTTTTCATCAAGCTTGGTATGATGAGACATCTTAACTGAGAACCTCAAATGGAAATACAAAAGATTTAGATCTTACTAGGTCAAGATGTCGGATCTGGATTTGGTGCTGAATTTCTGCAGTGCTGGTTTAGGAACATATTAGGGTTTGACTTTCTCGGAGTTCTTTCCAACCAAATACTTTGATCTTGATCTCTAAAATTTTGTTTTGGGGAGGAGATCAATCCAATCCTGGGCTCACTAAAAAATTCCACTTCTTTGGAAAGCCCTAATTTTTGCCAGTAGTGTCGGGTCCAAAACTGAAAAAGCTCGAAATCAGATTCTGTTTCGACAGAAAGATGCGCCCTAGGGAGGAGAGTCATCCCAACCTTCTTTTGCTGAAAATCTATGGAGAGAGATCCAAAAATCAGGAAGCCCTAGTTCCCATACCTGCACAGTGTCTTCTTCTCAGGTTAGCTCTGATACCGTGTTAGATTTTTAACATTAAGCTAGCATTATTAGGATCTTTTAACTGAGAGAATAACAAGCACAACAATCAAACACAAGAGACAATGAAGACAATGTTTTTCCTCGGGGAAACCATAAATGGAGAAAACCCCGCAGCTTCCTCAAAGATAGAATCAGCACCAAAAGTAAAACCCAAAACAATAATATGATCTCCCGATAGTAGTAGCCTCTTTCTTTCTAGCCCCAACAACTAATTCTCCCTCAGTTATGTGCTACAACTGAGTGTGAGTGAGTGTGTGATAAATAGAGAGACTCACTCTCTATTTATACTAATTCCCAACTTGACAATGACTCACTAGGTCTGACTTCACTAGGTGAGTCTAACAACTTTAGGGCCCCGAAACTGCGAGGACTTTAACCCTTGAACAATAGGAGGGTTACTCACATTGATTTGACATGACTTGTTTACATTATAGAAACTCCTAATCGGAACACCGAGGCATGACATGACTCAATTACATTACAAACACTTCCTGGAATAAACACCGGGGTACAATACATAAAAAATACAAGTGAATGCATTCCGAAGTTACAATTACATCAACACTCCCTCTTAACTAGGAAGGTATTCTCTCGACACAATTTATCAGCACAAGAATTCCTCTCTGTATCATCTGGATCATCCTCGAGTCCTTTTCATCTTCAAGTCATCTTCATCTTCAATTCATCTTTATCTTCAACTCATATTCATCTTCAAGTCATCTTCATCTAGATCTGGATCATCACTCGATCTGGATCATCTCTGGTTCTGGAACATCTCTGCTAGATCATCATTACGGCTGCTATCTCTTGATTCTTCTTGTCACATGAAGTTCTACAGAGCCAGCCATTTTTCATGCTGGTTGTAGGCCTAGCCTCCATGTAGGTCTTATTCCAACACTTATATCTAACCCTAAGTCAGAATGGCCCATCCAACACTTATATCTGATCATGTAGGAACCAATCCTATAATCATATCAGAAAGGCATGCCCAACACTCACATCTGACCATGTGGGAACACATCCCACAACCATGTTAGAAAGGCCCAGCACTCACATCTGACAACCAATGTCAGAAAGGCTCATCACTTACATTCGACCATGCGAGGAACCAATCCTCCATGTCGAAAGGCTCTGCACTTACATATGACAACCAATGTCAGAAAGGCTCATCACCTATATTCGAACATGCGAGGAACAAATCCTCCATGTCGAAAGGGCTCTGCACTTACATCTGACAACCAATGTCAGAAAGGATCTGTACTCACATCTAATCATGTAGGAACCAATTCTACAGTAACATCAAAATGGCCCTCAGTCCCAAACTGAGCTTTCCTGGTGACTGACTAGGTGCCTCCATTCCAAGAATGGCATTCAGCGCTTATATATGATCTTGTGGGAACCAATCCTATAGTCACATCAGAATGGCTCAGCACTCACATATGACATGGAAGGAACCAATCCTCTCACCATGACAGAATGGCTCAGCCCTTATATCTAACCATGGAAGGAACCAATCCTCTTTCCATGTCAGAATGGCTCACGGACTCATCACTTCCCTTTGGAGGGAACCTCGATATGGAGAACACCAAGCTTCTCCCTGAAGTACTCAAACTTCACTCTAGCTAATGGCTTTGTCAACACATCAGCTATCTATTTGTCTGTCACAACATACTGGAGCTTCACTGCTCCCCTCTGCATCATATCCCTGATATAGTGATACTTTATCTTGATATGCTTCGACTTGTTATGGAACACTGGGTTCTCCGACAACTTCACACAACTCTGGTTGTCACAATATAGACAAGTAGCATCCAACTGGAGATCAAATAAATCAGACAGTAGCTTCCTCATCCATACTGCCTCACAACTAGTTGAATAAGTTGTGAGATACTCTGCTTCAGTTGTACTCAGTGCCACACAGGACTGTTTCTTGCTAAACCAAGAGATCACACCCAATCCCATATTGAAGCAAAACCCTGAAGTGCTCTTCCTATCGATGGCACTGCCTGCCCAATATGAATCAACATAACCCTTGAGGTTAATATTCTGATTCGCCTCATACTTGAGCCCATAATCAATTGTACCCATTAGGTACCTCAGAATATGCTTTGCAGCAATCAAGTGAACATGTCTCGGATCTGTCAGTAATTGGATCAAGGTGTTCACAACAAAGCAAATATTTGGTATCGTGTTCGTTAGGTACATCAAGGACCCAATCATCTGAATATGCATTGTGGTTTCACTGGATCATGATCGGGTTTCTGACTTGGTTAAACAAGGTACATGTTCATTCATTAACGAAATATGGGTTTCCTTTCACATGTACATTCAAGTTTTAAATAGATGATTGAATGTTTGAACTTGCTTTCACACATATATATATATATTTAAAGATCTATTTAATATTTGAAAATCTTGATGCAGGTGATGTATTTGTTGTGATTTCACCACCGAGAAATGACAAGCATGTGGCATACTTTTTAATGCGATGTACACAGATCAAAAGCAGGTTGGTGTGGCCCTATGTCGATGGGGAGTTCACGTACCAAGTTGGTGACCTAGTTGTGATGGGTCACTTCTTTGAAAAAGTGAAAAGACAAGGGGATTACATTATTTACAAATATTTTATGCCCGAATACATATCTTGTCAGTATAGTCATTTGGTGGTGGCAGCTCGGATACATCTCATTGAAATCAAGGTGAAGAGGGGTGAACCAAAGAGATGGAAGATGTCAATAGCTGACCATGATCGTATTATGGAGACATGCATTCCTATAACCCATTGGCCGGATGAATAGAAGTTATATAGATTTGTATTTAAATGTAATTTTTGTAAACTAATATCTACGATTATGTGCATTAACTCCAAGTGCTTAGAACAAAATGAATTGCCTTATCAAATTTTGTAATACATGTAATGACATGTGACATGAATGAATGTAGCCATTCCTTTGATATGTTTTTTTAAAGGTTTATATTGTTTTTAAAGAATATATACTGTTTTAGAATATATATAAAATTTATATATTTCTTTCTTTAACTCATTGTACTATTTATTAGATTGATTAACCTCTATTATTTCTACTCTAGGTGAAGC
>LPNX011056682.1:327451-370643 GCA_001517045.1 Pseudotsuga menziesii
ATAATAGGGTTTAGGTATGAATTTAGATAGGGGTTTAAATAGGGGGTTTGGTAGGGTTTAGTTAGGGGGTTTTAAGTAGGGGTTTGGTAGGGGTTTAAGTTAGCATTAATATGGATTTAGTAAGGTATTAATTTTATACTTTCTTCTGATGCTTGTAAAGTTAATATTTCTAGTAAATTATATTTGAATTTCCATCTTCTAAATTTTTTTGAGGTTCTCATTAAACTTCGACAATTATAATACTCATCAAATGTTTGGCGGTTAAAATACCCATCAGTTGTTCCTCTAAGAGTGAAAGGTGTCCACCAAATAAAGTGAAGTGCATCCATTGAAATTGTTTAAACTATCCATTAAGAGTTGTCCTAAAAGTGAAGCTAGTATAATGTTATGAACCTAAAGTGAAGATCACTCATAAAATATGACAATCAAAGTTTTTTAGACAAATGAGTACAACTTTCCACCATGGATTATGATGGAAAGAAAAATTTGTTCTTTTATGTTGCTATATTTATATTTGAGTTGGCATAATTTAGATGACTTATGATATACATTTTTGTTTGTTACAAGGGGAATTGACAACTAGCCCGTTTCGTACTTGCATGACACGGGGTTGATTCCTGTCGCTACCACTATAAGCCCTTGGGTAGCCTGCCCAACCCCCCTACACACTGTCGGTCGTCTTTCTGCACCAGATTGTTTGAACCTATTACCTACTTAACAACCTCCACGCCTTAACAAAACGTGGAGTGACCAATAGACCAAACCCCAGGGGGCAACTTATGATTTACATTAATTATTAATGCAAAAAAAAATTTCACCAGTTTAATATTTGTTAATCTAAGATTGTAATGACACGTGTTGTATTATATACATAATAATTACAAGTATATCATATGTCATAGTATAAAAATGTAAAAAGTATGATGTTAAATTTATTATTAATAATAATAATAAAACATTTTAATATTTGTTAATCTAAAATTGTAATGATAGGTGTTGTGTTATATAGATAATGACTACATGTATATCATGTTGTATACTGTAAAAATGTAAAAAATATGATGTTAAAATTATTATTAATAAAAAATATAATGATAATTTTTTTTCAAGTTTGTTGTTTAGTTTTCAACTCTTACAACTTTGAATTAAAGGTTAGTTATTTAGTTGTTACCCCTTTGTTTGAGTTGGAATTTTTAAGTACTAAACTTCATTGCAATAAGGCCATACTCTACTTAGTTGTTTTAGAATATTTGAAGATAGGAACATACTTCTAAATCAAATCAAATGATTACGAAGGTTGTATGTTAATAACTTGAACACTTTTTCCCCCTTTTTTATGCCTTCATTTGGTCAAATTGAATCATTTCCCTTTCTAAGTTGGAATTGTCAAATGTGTATCTCATCTTCATCTTCTTAAGAGGTTTATAGTAGTGACAAATTACAGAGGAGGGGCTGCTCATTTGACATGATTCAATCCATATCTATGTTGCATACCTCAAAAGGAGTGGTAGGTACTTTTTTCAATGATCTTGGATTATATCATTATGAATCCTATTTTGGAACAAGCCCTTGAGGATTCATCTTAGTGTGTCTTTATCCTCAAGGTTTGTTCTTATTTTCCATTTTTTTCCCTTCGAGACATTATCCTTTGGGTAAGGATCTCTCGAATGTCACATATATCTTGACAAATTGTACACCTTAAATTCATATTCTTGTTATCCAATTCATGAGTCGATCGATGATCATCACATATTATAATAATTTGATCAGATAAAACTTCACTAAATGCAAGCTCTATACAAATTATAAAATAGGTGATGATTCCCATATTTCTTTGGCATGGGTCATTCTTAATACATTTATCAAGGGGGTTTCCAATCCCTTATAAAACTCTCATAGTCCACAGTGAGATGGAAAGATTCAAGAGTCTTATACAAACTAGGGTTGTTGAGATAAGCATTGTCATTGGGTTGAAATTCAAGAACCATGGTTTAAAGAAGAGACCAACATTGCCCTAAAATAATAGTCTTCCTTCCATGAATTTTTTGTTGTTGTTTTTGAAGTGGAAAAAATGACAAAAAATAAAATAAAATTGGAGTTGGTCCATTTGATAAGAGATGAGCATGATGGCCACTACCTATTGAATTTACAATTTAAAACATTGTCTTTGTAGTGGTTAATGTAAGTTTTGGTTTTCTAATCATCATTAATTGTATTTATAATTATAGGGTATCTTTCAATCTCCCGATAATGAAGGTTTCTAACTCAAGAGTTTAGGATCTATAAGTAAAGATGATTTATTTTTCATCTCCTCTTTCAAAGAATGATGCTTTCAGTATTGACCATCGTTAGCCCCTTTGTAGGTAGATACTTATAGAATCTTTGAGGAGGGGCTAGTTTGGCTACTCTAAGCCCCTCCACAAAGACATACAATAAAAACAAGTTTTATTACTTTTAAATGTTATAATCAAGTAAGGTACAACCATTTTCCAATTACTTACATGTTTTACTTTTAAGACCTGCACTTTGAATTTTATCAAATAGGGGTTTAGATATGAATTTAGGTAGGGGTGAATAGGGTTAGTAGGGATTAGTAGGGGGTAAGGTAGTAATATTGAGAGGGGGGTTAAGTAGGGTTAGTGAGGTCAGATTAAATGGTAGGTTTAATTTATGTTTTGAAAAAAGGGGGTGGGGTATGGGGATTTTTTATTAATATTATAACTTATTAACCAATTTCAAATAAATTTTTATAAAAAAATTATTATTTGTCTCGGGCCTACAGTTGATTAATTGTCTCTATGGTTCATATAGGTTTGTTTAGTTGGTGTTTTATGGATTTTTTTCAATCCTCCATGAATTCACGGAGGATTGAAAAAAATCGGGCAGCATTTCGGCTTGCCTGGGACACATTTCAAAATTAAACCGGTAGCATAAACGCTACTGGTTGACATAATTTATATATATATAACAAATTAACAAAAAAATTCAATTTATCTACAAATTTTCAAAAATCCGGCAGCATTTCTGCTTGCCGGTACACATTTTAAACATGAATATTATAAAAACATACATTTACCAAATTTTAAAACAAATTTTATAAATTTATAAAAAAAAAATTTTAATTCCATTTAAATTGAAAAACAATTATTTAAACTGTTACCTCTTGGCTCCGACGCCATCGTGACGAGGTTGGGTTGCTTCGGGGTGCTTGGGTTACTTCTCCTTACGCCGCTCGTCGTTTCTTGGTCGAGCTTCCACAGTGAAATTTTGCGAAAAAGACGGCCGTGGCCCCTGCGGCCTCTTTTTATAATTTTTTCGACACAGGAACCTCGGTCGAGGTATATACCTCGACCGAGGTCCATACCTTGACCGAGTTAATACCTGGACCGAGGTATTTCTTAACCCTCAGTCGAGGATTTAATACCTCGACCAAGGGTTAAGAAATACCTCGGTCGAGGGCTGAACAAAACCTCGGTCGAGGGCTTGATAAAACCTCGGTCGAGATATTAAAACCTCGGTCGAGGGCTTGTTAAACCCTCGACCGAGGTGCGTTTTTCTGTTTTTGCCGAAATGCGCTTGCCAAAAAGTGTTACCCAGGTCCGCGGATTCACCCTCAAATTTCGATCGGGAGAGCTCGTTGGATGCGAGTAATTCCGTATCCAACGAGCTCAAACAAGGGGGGATATGTCGAAAATACAAACGAAAAAGTAGTTTTTTTTCTTTTCTTCCTCCAAAATTAATAAATATTATTTTATTATTTTAACTATTATTTTATTCATTTTTTTTAGGAGGCCCGTTTTGAGTTGAAATTTCCTCTAATGGTGAAAATCTCTCTCTATATAGTAGTGTTTTGGCATTTCATAGTGTGTATATGAAGTTTGAAACAATTTAAATTTGTGGTTTGAAAACCCATCATGTTTTGAAAACAAGTGTGGTAAAGTGTGTGACACCATTAGTTTATTTAACAAGATATTATTACAAAAATAGCAGCCAATAACAATTTCCAAATTTCTTATAATATAATAGATTTACATAACTGATCTATATTATATGCCGAATAATACAACCAATTTAGATCTAGATGTAATAATGATTTTTCACATCAAATAAAATTTCAATTCTATATAAAATTTAAATTATTCGGACATAAAACTATGGTCAAAAAGATTATACAATTAATTTTAGTTAATTCCAATAATACAATCCAAAAATGAAAAAAATGACAACTACTTATTTTATTTCAATAATATTTGGTCTCACGCATAACAATCTCCCACTTGAGACCAAATATGAGCTATTGATCCATTCCCTCACCATCTTGTAGCAAGTCACCCTCAAGCCTATTAGTCTTCTACAAAGTTCTTGCTTATCTCTTGGTTAAATTTTAGTGAGCATCTACGTAGGAATATCTAATGTATTAATCTTTTCCAAAGTGTAAATTCCCTTCTTCCAACACTTTTTGGATTCAATGATACCTTAGATCAATGTGCTTGCTATTTTAGTGAAATGTTGGGGTTTTTTGCCAAGTGAGTAGTGCTTTAACTATCACAATACAAAAATCATACTTGTCCTGCTTTATTCCTATCTCACATAGGAATCGTTTCATCCACAAAATTTATTTGCAAGGCTCTGTTGCAGCCAAATATTCTGCCTCTGTTGTGGAGAGAACCACTACTTTTTGTAGCTTAGACACCCAATACACTACTACACCTGACAAAGTTTATAAGTTTTTAGTGGTTGATATCCATGTCGCCAATCATATCTGCATATGTAAGACATTCAAAACAATATTATAACCAAAACATAAACAATGATGCATAGTTCCCTTTATATACTTTAAAATCCACTTTATTGCTTCCAAATGTTGTTTTCCTGGATTGGAAAGGAATATGCTCACAACTCCCACTGAATGTGCAATATCTGGTCGTGTACATACCATGGAATACATCAAGCTGCCAACCGCTGAAGCATAGGGAGTCTTTCTCATTTATTCCTTCTCCTTGTCATCATGAGGGCATAAATCAATACTCAGCTTGAAGTGGGCAGAAAGGGGTGTATCAACCGGCTTGGCATATTTCATATTAAACATGTCAAACACTTTCTCAATATATTTTTCTTGTGACAACTAAACTTTTGTTCTTTCTGTCATGCATAATATTTATGTCCGATATTTGTTGTGATGGACCCAAATCTTTCATTGCAAACTGGTTGTTTAAATTATTCTTCAACTTATTAATCATATTTTTATTTTGACCAACAATCAACATTTCATCAACATATAATAATAAGACAATGAAATTGCCATTTTAATCTCTTTTGATGTATACACAATTATCTGCATTTATCCTTTTAAAATCACGATCAAGCATAAACAAGTCAAATTTCTTATACCATTGATGTGGAGCTTGTTTTATCCCATACAAACTCTTCTTCAACTTGCAGACTATATTCTCTTTACCTTTTACTTTGAAACCTTCTGGTGCTCCATATATATTTCCTTTTCCAAATCACCATGAAGGAAAGTAGTATTTACGTCTGATTGTTCACATTCCAATCTAAAGTAGCAAGAAGACCAAGAATAACTCTTATTGATGACATTTTAACAACTATAGAGAATTTTTTTGTAAAATCAATACCTTGTTCTTTCCCAAATCCTTTCAGCACTTGCCTTACTTTTTACCTTGCTTATTTTCTTTGCCTTTATGTTTTATTCTGTACACCCACTTATTCTGTAAGACATTTCTTCCTTTCGACCATTCAATTAAACCCCATGTCTTATTTTCATGCAGGGATTTAATCTCTTCTTGCATAGAGTTTTTCCATTTGGTGTTATTATCTCTTTTGCATACTTCTTGAAAACAAGTAGGTTCACCTTCATCATCCAAAAAAATATATTCCAAGGGGAAATACCTTTGTGAAGATCTATGTGGCCTAGTAGACTTGCGAATTGGTAAATTTTGTGGCAAGATTTATCTCAATGGTTGTCAATTTTGCTGATATTCATGTTCTTCTTGTCGTTGACCATTTTCATTTTGTTGCAATGTAATATCATTATTTCCAATATGATCTTCTTGTAATGGTGGTTGATTTTTCTGTTGATCTCGAATTTCAACAAATTTCCGCACCTCTACACCTTTGTCAACACTTTTAAACATTTGATCTTCATTAAAAATGACATCCATACTTCTAATAAGTTTCCTTTTTACGAGATCCCATAACTGGTAACCTAAATCATATCATATCCTAAGAAAATGCATTTGAATAACTTTTCATCCAACTTGGACCTCTGTTCCTTAGGAAAATGTAGATATGCTCCACAACAAAAAATTCTCAAATGCTTGTAACATAAATCCTTACCAGTCCATACCTTTTCATGAATGCCACCATCCAATGCAGTTATGGGGGAGCGAATTATTAAGTAGCAAGCAATATGAACAACCTTTGCCAAAAAAGATTTAGGCAAGCCAAAATTTGAAAGCATACTTTTCACCTTCTACATTTTTGTTTGATCCATTCTCCTCTTAGTTGTTCCATTTTGCTGTAGGCTATGAGGAAAAATTTTTACATGCTTTATACCATGTTTACTAAAAAATTCTTCAAAGGCATTGGAGCAAAATTCCCCACCATTACCTGTTATAATACATCTCAATAATTTGTTAGTTTCCCTTTCAACAACCAAATGAAATTTTTTAAAAATTTCAAAAACTTGATCTTACTCTTAATACGGAAATCCCACACCTTTTTGGAAGAATCATAAATAAAAGTGACAAAATAAGTAGCCCATCCTAGTGAATTTACATTATTTGGACCACAGACATCAGAATGTATCAAATCTAATATTTTTGTATCTCTTTTAAGGTCATCCCAAATAAACGATACTATTTTTTGTTTACTCATAATCAAGAAAAATTTTAGGGGCGAAATTTAGCCCATGGGCAATTTTTCAACATTTTTTTCGAAAAACCGATTTGCCAATTTTCATTTTTTTTCAAATTTGATTTGCCCAAATTACATAGGATATTTTTTTTCTGCTTTAAAAAAATGTGAAAAAGGTGAAAAAGCTATATAAAGTTGTTAGAAATTTGAATCATTTTTTTTTAAATCACCAAATATTTTATGGTTGCAAATTTAAGAATTAGTAAGATTCACCAAGGTCTGTACAATTTAAGAGGAAGGTTGGCTGGTGTAGAGGAAAGTTTCATATGGATAGGGTTTAAGAGACCATCAACGTACTGGGGTTTAAAGAGAGATGCATATAGTTCTGCAAGTATATATAAACAAGTTCAGATATTGGAATGGTTCATACTTTAGCCAAACAAAGGTTGATTCAAGCAGCCCTTCAATCCTCCTCTTGCTCCAAGAGACCTACAAAACGAATTATACCTTCCTCAAACCAATATGACCGCATGTAAAACAATGATAATCAAAGTAATATGAAATCCTAATCTGATTAACATAAACATCTAATCATAAAAAAAGATTCAATCACACATTGAACAATGATTTGGGAAGAATAAGGACATAGCATCTTTATTACTCATGAAAAGAAGTACAAATACAACTTCTCTTCAAGTTGGGAACCTCACGAAACCTTGATCTGGTTATGTTGCTTCTCTTCTCCAAGGAACTCAGCCTCCAAGCTCTGCAACACAATGAGAAAGCTTCTAGTGCAAAGGTGGGGGAAAGAGAGTCCCAATTCCTCCAGCATAACAATACAAAGGTTCTAGTCTCCTCTCATGGAAATATTTACCTCTATTTATATGTTTATGAAGAGATAGGGTCGATGTCAAAGTAGTTACAAATGAAAGAGCCAGTTGCATAACCATCCAACCTACTCGAAATTCGAGAAACTTCTTTTTTTGACATCTACAGGAAAAATACACGGGTTGCAGTGACAACAGTCGCATATTCAAGGGACATACATCAGTTGCAGTAACAATACTCATGTATGACCTGCAAGTTGCAATGTAAATAGTTGTGTATATAGGGAAATACGCCGGTATCATGTAGAACAAGTCGGGTATACAAAGTGGAATAAGCAGGTTTCCTTAAGGCAACTCATGTATACATCAAAATCTCATTTTTAGGGTACTTTTGGGAATTTTTAGACTATGGTGTTTTCTGGAAAGTTTTAGCTGACTCAGAGACCTTTCCAACAGTGCAAAGAAGAGGTCAAACAGAGTTACATAACTCCGGATATGGGTCCTCCATGTTAGGTGCTTTTTCATTGACTTTCATGAAGTGTCGTCATGCAAGTGTCGACATGTGACAGAATCATGGGAAAGTGGTCACAAGCATAGATGTGTCATTTTGAGCTTAATACCTTTGCGAAAATTATGGATCCTTAAAATTTTCTTTTCCCATAATACAATACTCATAAACTTTAATTTTTGTACTTTTTGTTCTAGGTTAAATCTTTTTCTCAGCAAGGATTTTTAATCCTCTTTCAGTCATGCGCCTAAGTCTTTTATGCCATAAGTCTGATGTAGACTCTTCCTTTGCAACACTAACAATATCCGATTTCTCTACATTTGATTTTAATGTGTAGAGAGTGCCACTTTTTTGCCCCTTTTCCACAATGATTGAACCCTTTACAATTTTCTAGCTTCCATTGTCAAACACTATGTGGAAGCCTTCATCATCTAGCTTCCCAGCGGAAATTAGATTCATTCTAAGATCAGGTACATGCCTGACTTGTTTAAGAAAAATAAACTCCAACCATCTTTTGTTTTTACTAAAATGCCTCCTACTCCTTCAATGTGACAAAAGCTTTTATTAACCAAGCGAACTTTACCCATATACTAGATTTATAAGAAATAAAATTATCTTTACTTAGGGTAGCATGGTAGGAGGCACTAGAATCTAAAATCCAATCACTATCATAACTTGAAGTATAAATACATGTATCTTCATAAGAAACAATAATTACTACCTCTCCTGCTGATGCAACAATAGTAATTTATTCATTTTTGTTGTTGTTGTTGTCCGCCTTTTGTTCATTTGATTCCCCTTTTATATTTTACAATATTTTTTAATATGTCCTTGTTTTCCACAATGATAGCAAGTTATTCTTCCACGCCTCGATTTTGGCATACCTTTGGAAATCGATCTCCTTGATTTGTCTCGATATCGTTTCCTTGCACGATCATCAAGGGTTAATGCCTCCATATTTGGCATTATCTCTCCCATAAATTTCCTGCCTATTTTTTCATTTAATAAACTTTTAGAAACATCTTCAAACCATAATTTACTTTTTGGTGCAGCATTACTTATGGTGACCACCAAGTTCTGCCAACTATCAGGCATGGAGCTCAAGAGTAGAAGGGTTCGAATCTCATCATCAAATATATTTTTTAATGAAGGGAGAGTTGGTTCAGCATTGTGTGTAGCTCATTTAAATGTTTTGTTACTGAACTTCCTTCTTTCATTTTTAAATTGAACAACCTTTTCATTAAAAATAATTTATTGATTGTTGTATGACTTTCATATAAATCATGAAGATTTTTCCATAAAGATTAGGTTGACTTTTCTTCACATGAAAATTTATACCATGTCTACCAAATATTTCCCAATAGTGGTAATTGTCTTTAGTCCTAACTTCTTCCAATCTTCATTAGTCATGTATGAAGGTTTCTTTGAATTTCTTGATATATCTACATAACAAATCTACAATATATGCCAAATAATATAACCAATTTAGATCTAGATGTAGTAATTAATTTTACATCAAATATAATTTCAAATCTGTATAAAATCTAATAAATTATTCAGACATAAATGAAGGGAATGATCTACAACTTTTATTAGTAACAAACCATATACATACAACCCAACTACTTGTATCTCCCGAGCACAAAAATACTATACCAACAATACATATTTATATTGTTTCAATAAACAAATACCACTGCCACAAACCATGGGCCAAAACTACTTGATGCAAAACTATAGGCCCAAAACTTAGAGAACTAATTTTAGCTAATTCCAATAATACAATCCAAAAATGAAAAATAACAACTAATATTTTATTTTAATAATATTTGATCTCACATATAACTAATATTCGAGGTCCTCTCTCATATTTTCCGTGAGTTCAACTCTGCTGACCAAGGGGTAGTCTTTATGGAATTCTAATGTGCTGGATCCTTATCCTCTGTGGATTCGTTGGTCCTCTATTAGCCCTTTTTGGGCTTTTCTTTGGTCTATTTTTGTATGGGTTTTGGGCTCTCAGCTCTTCTTGTGTGTTTGTCCTTCGGTCAATCTGCCTTATGTCATGAATCTGCCTTATGTGGCCCTTTGTCCATTTGGGCATGGTTTTGTTCTTTGGTATCTTGGTTTTTGTTGGCCTTTGGGTCTTTTTGGTTTTGTGGCTTGCGATTTTTATGATTGTTTATACATATATTTTTTCTAATTTAATGTATAATATTTTTTGGTGTAAAAAAACAAGATATTTTTTTAAATAAAAATTGAGTTTATTAAGATTATACAAATTTATTGAGTTTATAAAAATTTATTATATATAAATTCAATTACAAAAAATTTCAATTTTGATAAAAAAAAATATAAAACTATACATAAACGCAGGCAATCCTTGTCTCGATTGTAGAAAATATAAAAACTTTGCAAATACATCCTTATCTCCATTGTATGGTCGATTGGAGACCGGATGCAATAAGCCAGCTGCAGAATCAGGCGGGCGTTTACTTTGCAGTTGGTCCCTCGATCACTCGATGAAGACCAGCGTGAGGTGATAGCATATAGGCGATTGTGACCTTGCTCAATTGGTCAATTTGAAAAGCATTATACACATGAGATTTTAAAGTTAATTGAGGCTGAGTAGAAAAGTCTATTATTTAAAATGTTTTATGTTTTGGATTTTATGACAAGTGTTTGTTGGAATTTGGTAAAATGTTTTTAGTAATATTTAAATTTGGAAGTGTTTAAATTGTGTTTTAGAATTTATATATAGATTCAACATTCTCGAATTAATGATATCGGAACCAGCCCAAAATGTGAACCAACCAGAACCAGAAAAAAAATAGTAAACTAAAAATTACATAAAATATTCATATTTTGTAAAAAAAACATATATATTCATATGCATACATATGAATCTAAACCATTAATATACAAATATGCAAAGTTTCTCATATATATAGCAAGTACAAGTGCAAATAAACCAAAAGAGCAGCTAGTGCAATACATCATTGAAGCTCTGAACCAAAATACAACAACAAAGGGGCTTAAGGTTAGCTTAGATGCTTTAGAGTATGAATTTTTATGTGTTTAAGAAAGAAAAAAGAATTTAGTGGATCCCCAAACACTAACCTACCGTATTGTACGGACTAGAGTGGTTTCGTACGAAACCAGTCAAAACTTGCTGGTTCGGTGGTTTTAGGCCGTTGGTTCACTTTGCCTGTTTGAGCTCATTTTTCGGCTCAAGCGATTCAGGCCTGGCCATTTTTTCTGAACCGAACCAATTCTGATAACACCGCCTCAAATATCTTTATGACACCTTAATATTAAATTGAGCACATAGATTTGTGGATCAACACACAAGTCGCAATATAGATCATACAATTTACTCAGCAATTGAAGAATGAAATAGTGCAAAAAATGCTTGCAACTCTGAATGCTTTCATTAATCAAAAGTAATTAGATAATTAATTACAATGAAGTACAATGGCTAAATAGCCACATGCAATTTGAATCCATGTAAGGAAATTTGAATTGGTTGGACTCTATGGTTAAGACCTTGTCTAAATCATTATCGGAGTTCAAAATCCAAACTCAAGTGTCTAATTCAGTGTTGACTAGTCTAACTCACTGAAGTAGGTGAGTAAATACGCCTCACCTACATGCAACCATGCAATCCTAGCGCTAAATAGAACTACGCCTCACCTACATGCAACCATGCAATCCTAGGGCGAAATAGAACTGAGTGTAGGGAACTAGAACTGAATGTAACTGACTCTTAACTGAGCTTGACTAGTCACCAACTGAACTCAAGTGATGGAGGTTGGTATTGACACTCTCAGTGGCTCCTAATTTGTAGGGATTGATCTAGGAGGCTCCTAAACTGATGCATGCAAGTGCAATCAGTGAGAGTTCGCCTCAATTAGTGTTCCCCACACTTTAGTAACTGGTGCATGTGCCCCTGGACCCAATGGTGCTAGTGACTAAAATAAACTGAAAAGACTCCCAATTTAAATATAATGACCAAATTAGACAAAAGAAGATTATAATCTTAACACTTAATTATATATATATATAATTTTGATTTAAAATTTATTAAAAAAATTGAAATTATAAATATAATTGTTAAAATTATGTAGTCAAATATAATAAAATATATTTAAGAAGTAATAAATATATTTTAAATAGCTAAAACTATTCATAAAATTAATACTAAAAATTTATGAAAAAAAAATTAAACATAATTTAAAAATCCTTAAAGAAAGAAAGAAGTGATGCTCTCAATTTTTTTTTCCGAACTCCTTACAAGAAGAGGAAGGGCGTATTCTTATGGACTTTCTCGTTTCAACATTTTTACAAGAAGAGGAAGAGAGTATTTTTATGGACTCTTTGAGCGTTTTTGTGCTTTGCTTTGCTTGTAAAAAGGAGTATATTTTGAATGTTTACATTAAATCTTTTAAGCTCTTAAAAGTTAAGAATCTTTATTAGTTAGCTTATTACATTAATATTTTTTTTAATTTTTTTAAAAATTCAGCATAAGCATCTAAAAAGATTAAATTTTTCAAAATTTAAACTTTTTTTATAGTGGAAATGTGTAATTTAATTTTTATGGTTTTAGTTTATCTAATTTATGTTATTTTATATATATGCAATTCTAAATAATTTAAAGCCTAAAGTTATTTTAATAATATTTTATTATTTTTTATAAAAGACACGTGTCAACTTTAGGATGAGCACGGAAGGAGTTACACATCTTTCCCCCATACTGGGCTATAGAATACACCTCTTAGGTGCAAAAATGCAATTAAAATAAATATTGTTTTTTAAAAGAACAAAAAGAGTTAAAAGTGTGTTCAAGTTTGATAAGAAAAGATCAATATTCAAAACTTGAGTTCAAGTTACTATATTTAGATGTGTTTTTTTTATAGCTAAGTATGAGGGAGAAGCCTAATTGAACTCTTATAATGTTAGTCTAAAGTTCTTAATTGATATGGTTTTTAATTAGTGCAAGTTTGGTTGTCCAATTAATTACTTGATATGGGTATTATGGAATATGTTTATTTGTATTTTACAATTTACATGTTTTTCTATAATTGTGGTGGCATTCATTTTTTACGATTTTATTTAATTATATATTTTATCACTAAGGTAAATCTAACTTGACTCCAAATCTATCATATACAAATAGGGATCAAAACCTTACAAATAAAGGGTTAAGATGAATATAAATCAGTTCAAATATAGACATGAGTAATGGGGTGATTACATTAGAAACTAATATAATGTATCTTTACAAGAGTCTAGGAATGTTGCATGATACATTTCACTCATTCTACAAACTCCTCTTGTTTATTTTGTTTTCCACTACTGTTCCAAACAGTTTGTAACAAGAAGACGTCCAACTAACAATTTGCTTATGCATAGACTCCATTGGCATGCTTTCACTTGTGTGGATTTGGATTCAAATCAGTGCCCCCTTGAAAGACAATGGTTTCCATTGATTTTAGGTCCATACACTGATTTTTAGATTGAGTATGAAATAGCACTAGACTTTAGTTTGTTAAACAATTGAGAAGAGAGGGTGTGCTATATACCTCGTTGAATGTTTCTCTTTGGATGCATATCTTGTAAGAACTTGGAGATGACCGGTTTATTCTTCTTTTAAACTTGATTTAAAGCATCTTAACTTGTGTGTAAATCATATGAAGTGCAAGGGAAGTAGGTGCAATGCCCAGAGGATAATCTATGGAAAAATGGGGCGCTATAATTTTAAGCAACCTACCATAATATTTTATATATCAAATTATTAAGGAAATGACAATGTCCTTTGAGGACAAATGGCGGTAGTGGTTAAGGAACGAATTCAACCTTAGAAACAACTTCTCAATATTGCAGTTAAGTTGTAAGACTTCAAACATTCATTCAATACTTATTTGCATCAAGCCTCTCTAAATTTGGATATAATTGTATGTATTACTGGGATGGACTCTCTTATGTGGCAATGCCCAATTCATGACCTGTCTTCTTGTTTCATTGGTTGGCCAAGGTATCATTCTTGTAACATTCATTGTTATCTTGTACTTATAAGGAAGGCTCTTAACATTATCATAGCTTTAATGAACAAAGGAAAATAGACAATTGGAGTTATGGTAAACCACAAGCATCCCAATAGATGTGATATATATGAAGTGTTAGATGAAAGAAGGAGTATGTAGTGCTAGGAAAAACATATGAAAGAGATTTACGAGTGTCATGATCTATTAGTAAGAAAATTGGATAAATGGAGGTGAAATTAGCATAGAATGTACGAGGAAGAAAGGCAAAGTTGATATATGGAGGTGAAATTGGCATATGGAGGTGTGAGGAATAACGATAAGATTGTAATCATAAATTGGAAGATTTAGAAGCACAATTGGAAACAATGAAGCTTAGGTAACAAAGGAAATAAACCACAAAGTGTTAGAAATAGACAATAGACAACAATAAACTAGAACATATTTGATGATAAAGGTACCCAAAATAAATAAAAATGGCATATAGAAAACCACATGTCAACAATAAACTAGAACATACATCATGAAAAGGTACCAAAAATAAGTAAAAATGGCAGAAAGAAAACAATGGCATAACACCATAAATTTTGTGTGGAAACCGAGCAATGTACTAGGAAAAACCATTGGAAATGGGCCAACAACTTTTATTTCATGGTAGTAAAAGAATAGATACATCAAGCTTCAACTCTACTCCCATTCATTTATTCTCACCCTACCAAGTGAGCAATAGTGCATATATATATATATATATATATATATATATATAGAGAGAGAGAGAGAGAGAGAGAGAGAGAGAGAGAGAGAGAGATGCCCCAAATTGCAAAAACATTTCTATGTTTTTGAGGAACATTATGTTATATTTTATGTTAAAGTTTGTAATTAATGACCAAGTGGGGTCAAGGATAATTTAATGTAATTACATAATATTTTATTAATAAATAAATGAAAAATGAGACAACAGCTTAGGGAAGCTGTTAAATGAGCGTTTTACTGGTCACTTGGTGGAGGAGGATGGGTTGAGAGTATATTGACATGTGGCAACATCGTCAAACTAAAACAACCTGACACAAAACAACCACTAGGGCTTGAAAACAAAACAAAGCATCTAAAACAGCCACGGCCGAACCAATAACCATCTTTCACGCGGCAGAACCTTTCTAAAAATGCCTTACAACAAGTGCAAGAGAACCCCAGGCTTACCGAGGTGGATGCCCTCATGGAGGCCTGTTTGTGGAGTTTTTAGAATCGAAATTTGGACTTGAGAACCTACACAAAACAAACCCCATAATGTTACCTACATTTAACTATCAAATTAATAACTCTTAAAATGTACAGAAGAGTTTTTGTTTTACAAGACTGAGTCTTACCTAAGGAAGCTTGCACAACTGTGTGGACGTGGAAAGCCAACCCAAGCCTCCTTTGGTTATGTCCACAAGTTGAAATGGAGCACTACCAAAAAGGAAATTGCAGATCGCAGTGTTCAAGTGTAGAGCCTAAGCCACGACGAGGTAAGATTCAAACCCAAGATACAAAAACCAGCAATAAACAAGAACCTAGCTCACTTTAGTCAAGGACTCCCTTCACACTGGTTATGGTCAAAAGCACTCAGAGTACCAAACTCACTCAGAAAAACCAACGCTGAAGAAAACCCAACCTGCAACACCCTTTTTGACAGTCAAAACTACCTTGCGACAACAACAAGCATCGTGCTCATTCTTACTGAACCAAAGCTTGAAAGACAAACTTGCAGAGGAGCTCGTTATGGCTCACGAAGGCCTGTGTGCAAACGATAGAAAGATTGGCAACAAGCCTAGCGACCATGAGCTCGCAGCTCGACCACCCCACAGCAAAGATAAACAAAATGCGATTTTAGGGTTAGGACAAGCCTTTTCTTTGCCTCCAAAGTCGACAAAAAAACCTAATCATCGACCACCAACCACGTGTCCTCCAAAATTATTTGCAAATTATCGATTTCATGCTATAGTTTGAAAGTCTTGATTTAACCTGCACAAATCATTTTGTTCACAAGTAAAAACCTTATGATATCATTGCATAGTATCAATATCCTCGTTTTGATTCTTGTCTTTATAACTAAAGACTTTGTGTTTTAGAGGCGTTCCTTTACACTATGGTCTTATGCATAACTTCAAAATATTTATGTTCTTCTCAATTTTAAATAATGTTACTATTGGTTGTAGTAAGATATAAACAAGCGAAGAGTTAACATTATACAGAAGAACTTAACCATAGGAATATTTAAGATAGGTCTTAGTCTAAGCATGGTTTTAAAATTTCAAATATATGCCATGTCAACAAAAACTCATATAAAATGATCTTTCTGACACAAGAAAATCAAATATAAATACTTGGTTAAGGAGGATCGTTAGAATAGAATAATTAAAGTCTTGGAGAGAACTTGAGTAAATATAAACAGTACTTATACCCAACATTAATGATAAATGTGAAGTTTTGGTCACAAGTAGATTTAACATATCCTCTAACTTTTAGACCTCTTAGGTTACTGTGCTTTTTTTGACAGTAGTAGATCTGTTTATAAAATGCCTATCTAGAATTAAATACAAGTCTATAGCTGAAAACACATAAAGGAAGGTCATTTAAACAAGTACTGTAGCAGTAAGCATAACTGAACTGGAGTACGTTTAGGAAATATTTTAAGAAGAAATTTTTCTCTGAACAGTACTACGAGGAGCGGGATAAGGAATTTTATGAATTAAAATTGGGAACAATGAACATGAAATAACTAAACAATAAAGTACAACTTTCTTAGATATGTGCCTTACATAGTGGATGAGAAGCCTAAAATACAACGGTTTCTAAGCTGCTTACCCTTTAATATAAAAGATAGAATTGAATATGACAATCCAAAAACTTTAGAAGAAGCAATGAGAAAGGTGAATTTTTGTTATGAACATAATCACAAAAAGGAAAGTATGACAAACTGGAAGGCTAAAAGAACTAATAATTTTGAACACGAGAAGAAAGGTTTTGTACGTAACCAAAATTTTAAAAATAATATAACACGGAATTTTTATAATAAAAATTTCCAAGGGAACAAAAGTAATTCACAGATAAATCCAAATGGTCAAAGAAATAAAGAATCTATTAATAATCACAGTAACTATACCAAGATTTTTGAACGAAAGGAACCAGTAAAGTGCTGGGAATGTAATGGTCCTCATTATGCATCAGCTTGCCCAACTTGAAGAAGATTGTTAGCAACATACATATGATATAGGAGGAGATCACTATCGGTGATCTAGCAAGGACAATGCCCAGGATCAATGCAGCATTGGAGAACAGGCAGACAGATTATCAAACTTCCATGGTGGAAGTGGAAGGTAAGCTGAATCAAATACCTATATCAATTTTAATTGATCCAGGGGCTAGTTTAAGTTATATTTCTCTTGATTTAGTAGAAAAATGTAAATTATCAATAGAAAAGTTTGCAAAGTCTTGGTTAGTCCAGCTAGCTACTGGTCCAAAAAAAAATATGATCAGCTTTGTTAAGAATTGTATTGTAAAAATAGATCAGATTGAAACCTCTGTTAAGCTTAATGTATTAGCTTTAGGTTCTTATGGCACGTTAATTGGTATGGATTGGTTATAACAACATAGGGTATTCCTGAATTGTTTCGATAAAACCTTTACTTGCATAAATAACGATGGAGAAACAGTAAATGTAGAAGGGATCCCTAGGAAAACACTTATAAGAAAGATCTCTGCTTTGTAATTTAAGAGAGTTGTTCAGAAGGGCTGTAAAGCCTTTGCTGTAACAATAATTAATGAAGAATATACTAATAATGAAAATAAATTAAAAATGGAAAATATTTCGATCCTGAAGGAATATTCGGATGTATTTCCGGAAGAAATTCCGGGACTGCCTTCGAAGTGGGAGTTAGACTTCACTATTGAGCTGGTACCTGGTGCAGTGCCCAGCTCAAAAGCCCCTTATCAAATGAACATATTGGAATTAAATGAACTAAATTCAAAGTTAAAAGAACTTATTGATAAGAATTATATTACACCAGTGTGTCTCCCTAGGGAGCACCTGTTATTTTTGTTAAGAAGAAGGACAAAACTTTACGATTATGTATAGATTACCATCAACTAAATAAAATGACTATAAAAACCAAATATCCATTACCCCGCATAGATGATCTGTTTGATCAGCTATGAGGAGCAACTGTAATATCGAAGATCGATTTATGATCTGGTTACCACCAGGTTCGAATCAAAGATGAAGACATCTTTAAAACAAATTTTAGGACTAGGTATGGTCATTACGAGTTTGTCGTTATGCCATTTGGGATTACTAATGCCCCAGCTGTTTTCATGTGTTTGATGAATAATGTAATGCACAAGTACCTTGATAAGTTTGTGGTCGTATTCATTGATGACATCTTAATTTACTCAAAGTCTGAAGAAGAACATAAAGAGCATTTAAAAATTGTTCTACAAGAGTTACAAGAACATCAATTCTATGCAAAATTTAGTAAATGTGATTTCTTTAAAGATAAAATACAGTATCTGGTTCATGTAGTGACTAAAGAAGGAATTTTCGTTGATCCCAAAAAGATAAAGGAAATCAAAGAAGGGCTAGTCCCAAAAGAAGTAACTGACGTACGATCATTCATGGGGATTACTGACTATTATCGAAGGGTTTTCAAGAATTGCAAATCCCATAACTTCTTTACAAAAGAAAGAGAAGAAATTCGAATGGAGTCAAAAGTGTGAAGATAGTTTTAAAAAGTTAAAAACATTATTAACCACCGCACCAATCTTAAGAATTGCTGACCCTAATAAAGATTTTATAGTATGTACTGACGCATGCAATGACGGTTTAGGTGGAGTTTTAACTCGGGAAGGAAACGTTATTGCTTATGAGTCTAGGAAGCTGAAGATTCATGAGAAAAATTATGTGACCTATGACTTAGAATTGGCTGTTGTCATATATGCCTTAAAAATGTGGCGTCATCATTTAATCGAAAAAACGTTTATATTAATGACAAATAATAAAGGGTTAAAATATCTGTTGGATCAACCTAACTTAAATGCTAGGCAAGCTAGGTGGCTAGCTTTCCTCAGCGAGTACGATTTTGAAATCCAACATATTAAAGAAAAAGAAAATAAGGTTGTTGATGCTTAAAGCAGAAATGCAAAACTAAATTTTACAGCAGCAATCAGCACCTATAAAACATATTTAGAAGAACAACTATAAGAAGGAATAGGAGAAGATGAAAATTATTGAAAATTACAAGCAAAGGTAAGAGAAAATTTAATTGAAATTTTAAGTACAGGGTATAGTTTAAACAAAAAAGGATTATTATTATATAAAGATAGACTATACATACCTAATGTACCTAAGATTAAGTTGTTGATTTTAAACGAAATTCATAAGACTCCTTATTTAGGGCATCCTGGTTATCAAAAAACTATAACTATGCTAAGAAAGGATTATTTCTGGCTAAACATTAAAAATGAATTGGCAGAATACATCGCTAAGTGCTTTGAATGTCAGCAAGTAAAGAATGAACATCAGCATCTAGCTGGGTTACTTCAGCCATTACCTATTCCTAGCTAGAAGTGGGAGATAATCAACCTTGATTTTATCACATGACTACCTAGAAATCAAAACTTGAATGACTCAATAATGGTAGTTGTCGATAAATTAAGAAATGCATCTCATTTTATACCTGTAAAAACTACTTATAAAGTTGTGAATATTGCTGATATTTCCCTAAAACAAATTTTTCATTTACATGGAATACCGAAAGCAATAATTTCAGAAACAGACCCTAAGTTTACGGAAAACTTTTGGAAGTCTTTGTTTAAGGGACTAAATACTACATTAAATTTCAGTACCTCTTTTCATCATCAAACAGATGGACAGACTGAAAGAGTAAATCAGGTATTGGAAGATCTGCTCAGAATGTATGTAAAAGAACAACCAGATAAATGGGAAGATTACTTACACTTGGTAGAATTTTCTTACAATAATCACTACCAAGCCTTAGCAAGATATAGTCCTTTTGAAATTTTGTATGGCACGAAGTGCAATACCCCCATCTCGTGGAATAATCCAGTTGAAAGGCTAGTATTAGGACCTAAATTATGAAAAGAAATGGAGTTAATTGTAAAACAGGTGCAAGGTAGCTTGAAAGTTGCACAAGATCGACAAAAAAGTCAAGAAGATCTTAAATGAACTCAAAAGGAGTTCCAGGTAGGTGAACATGTCTTTATTAAGATAAGGCCTGAAAAGAGTTCTCTGAGGTTAGGAAGTTGTGCTAAGTTAGCACCCTGATATTGCGGACCTTTTGAAATACTGTCCAGAATAGGACAGGTAGCATATCAGTTAGCTTTACCTCCAAACTTAAAGGTTCACAACGTTTTTCACATTTTTGTGTTAAAAAAATATGTACATGATGCTACTCATGTTATTAACTGGAATGATGTGCAGGTGGAGCCCGAAGGAGATTTTCTGGTGGAACAGAATTTTATCCTCGAAAGGAGGGAGATCTCGCTTTGAAATCGCACCATTGGTCAGGTGAAGGTTCAATGGAAGCACCTTAGTCCAGAAGAAGCCACATGGGAATTGGAAAGTCATATGTGGGATGCATATCCAACTCTATTTTAGGTAAATTCTGAGGATGAAGAATAAATAACATCGAGGACGATGTTATAAATTAAGGAGGTGTGTATGTCACATGCCCCAAATTGCAAAAACATTTCTATGTTTTTGAGGAACATTATGTTATATTTTATGTTAAAGTTTGAAATTAATCACCAAGTGGGGTCAAGGATAATTTAATGTAATTACAGAATATTTTATTAATAAATAAATGAAAGATGAGACAACAGCTTAGGGAAGTTGTTAAATGAGTGTTTTACTGGTCACATGGTGGAGGAGGCTGGGTTGAGAGCAAATTGACATGTGGAAGCATCCTCAAACTACTTCTAGTAGTTGCAGGTGGAAACTTCCCTATTTTTGTGGTCATGATTTCTCAAGAAAGTAGAACAAGAGCAGGTGGCTCATTAAGTAAAAACTAACCCAAAAGACCTAGGCATGCTAATAAAGCTTCCCATTGAAGACAACTGAGGCTGCTCATTCTGGAATTGTGATCATTTTGAGTGAATGAAGTGCACAAGAGAATTTCGATGGAGGGGACTAGCTGAAGTAATTTTGAGTGGAAAAGTGCTGAAGACCTGAACTAGTGCAACTATTCTAAGCTGAGTTCATACTGTTGTAAGTAGAACTAAGTTACTGCTGAACACTCAGTGGAGTTGCAGAGGATTTCTAGACTACATCTCTCACCCAATACTTCTACCAAGTGGACTAGGAGACGAGCTCGGGGGTCCTGAGACTTGCAGTCCAGCTCTTCTCTAGGAGTTGGTTGGGAGGAACAATTTCCTTAAGCTATTGTCACCTCATCTCTATTTTCAGGTTTTTCTTAGTTCAGTCTTTTAAATGATTTACTATACCTGGAAAGTTTAAGAGTTTTCAATAATATAGTATATTTTGTTTTATTTCTGTTAAGGATAAATAGGAGAATTATATATGCTATGAAAGTTAGTAACTAGCTAGATTAGGGTAAATTAGTAGAGAAATTACTGAGTTGATTGATAGACAGAAAGAAAATACCTAAACTATATTTTTTCTACACCTTTTGCAAGGCAGTACTCTAGTATAGTAGGTTTGTTTATTTTTAAACAATGGATTCAGTAAAACATGTATGCAGATGCAAATGTTTTTTTTTTTTTGTAAATAAAAACATCATATTATAAAGACAGAAAGATTACAGGGCGGCCATACACAGAGTTAACAGCCCCGGGCTCCAAGATAGACCCTGCAGGGCTGGTCGTGCATCCAGCACTAGTGCCAATCATATACAAATTACAGCCTACTACATTTTCAGACTCAAAATTTTCTGCAGGACTTGCTATGCACTGTTCATTTGAAAACAAAAAAACTCCTATGACAACCTAAGATTTCTTGACCAAGAGGGCACGCAGGCCCGACCTTCCCAATGGGCGATACAATATCCAAAAGCTATATGAGCCGAAAGACCAGGACTGCCACAAAAGAGGACCAATTCATACCCGTACCAGGAAAGCGTTGAAACAGCTGCGTAGGCGACCATCCCATCACCACCATCAGTCGATTTTCTGGAACGCTGAAGGAAGGCCGGATCTCAAAGCCTGAACAGGAACTGGAGACGCGCCAGAAGGGGTAGGCCCTTCTGCAGGAGAAGAGACCCGTCTTTTCTTTTTTCCACATTGATCGCAACACTCTCTAAGTCGAGCCCTCTCCTCAAGAGCCTAGCCTGCAGCATAGAAGGAAACGCCCAGGAGAGAGGCCAGAATGTCAACCTTCTGATGAATAAGGTGGCACTCCCCGTTATGAAGCTTCCATGCCCGAACTGGTTCCTCATCCCCGGCGGACTTCGCTTCCCGTTCCATAAAAGAGTGCCCCACAAGCTTCATGTTCACCCAGTATTGCATTAACATACGATCATAGGCTGCTGCCCGACCCGCAGTGGAGCCAGGGTCCAGAACCCAATCCACCACTTCGCGCCGAAGCTCGTCTTTGGGCATACTTCGCACCGAAATCCAGAGATCCTCAGCAATATCTTCCACCTCGCGGCGAATTTTCAGGGGGATGTTATCCTTAAATATTTCTGCTTCCTCTTGGGCCTGAAGCTAGGCTCGAGTCGCCCTACGAGGAGGTTTCACAGCACTTGCCGCCGGCTCTGGGTCCGCACGAGCTTTACCCTTCACCAGTTGCCCTCGCGGTGCCATTTTCGGCTAGAGAATGAAAAACTTCAGAGCACCACGGCAGTCACGAATCGTGAGCCCTTTCTGGGCCTGAACAAAGAGCCTCTTGGGAAACCAGGAGAAAATAATGGAGGAGAACACTGCAGGGTGCCGATGGTTGGAGGACCAGCCAAGCGGGCAATAAAAAGGGGGCGGAGGCATTATGGACTCATCAAGCTTGAACCCGCTCATCGTCATTAGCCTGACGCAGAATCGTACCTTCGTACCCTTCAGCATAGGGGGCAATCTGGATGATAGGATTGCCCTGTCAAAACTCCCATCCCTCCTTTCCGCAATCATTTCCTCGCTAACGTTTTGGAGGTTAGAATAAATGATCCAGGACAGCCACCTCTGTCCTCAATAGCTATCCTTATTAATGCTGGCCTTCATCGTGGTGATTGATCGTCATGGCGTGCTTGCGCTGACTGACATCCGTGCCCTCCACGTCGCAGGGACGTGTGAGTTGAGTACCGCCCTATTGATCCCGCGCCGCCAACTGTCGGTAGTTATGTATCCATTCTGCACCTTCAAAAGTCTCCAGAGGGCCCCATTGGGTACCCATCTCCCCTTCGACCCCTGCATTCGCTAGCTGATCTGCCACCTTGTTGGCATCCCGTCGGACGTGAGAAAATGAAACCACGGGGTGGCTGTGGATCAGGCTCCGAAGTTCTTCCAGACGGCTGGCCAGCCTCCAGCTGGTCGCCACCTGTCCACTGACTCGACCATAGGCTAACCGACGGGCCATCTGGATCAAGATCCGGGAGTCACCTTCGATGATCGCCGGGAAATTGTTGCTACGCACCAAGCAATGCATGCCTTGGAGCAACCCCTTGAGCTCTGCCGAGTTATTGGAGTCATGACCGATCGCCCCCAGAAAGACAAAGAGGATCCTGCCACACGCGTCTCTGCATAGGCCACCAAAACCAGCTGGTCCCGGGTTTCCCCTGGACACCCCGTCAAAATTTAGCTTGAAGACCATGGGGGGCAGAGGGGACTAGGATTTCGAGCTATCTGGCTGGTGAGGCTTCGGGCGCGAACGGAGTACGTCCAATTGAAGTTTATTCAGGCTCCAAAATTCTCCAACTTGGAGTTCATCTGCTGGTATTAATTTGTCCTCGTCATTCCATTGTATACTTTTAACAGAGGCGAGGAGGTTCGCCTGCACTATTTGCCACACCTTGTCTGGACTGGAGCTTTTGTCCCAGAAAATTCGACCGTTCCTCTCTTTCCAAATGCACCACATGATCATTCCAGGTAAGGCGTTCCAGATGGTCCTGATAATTCTGTTTTTGAACATATTTGGGTTCCACTCGGCTAGCGTTCTAGCCGGCTGGGCACGTCTCCTATCACTTCTTCTGAAACCTTCAGCTCCCTTGTCCCAGATGGCCGCAGCGAACGGGCAGCTATCCAGGAGGTGATTAGTGGTTTCCTCCGCCTGCGAACAAAGATAGCAACGGGATGGGCCATGAATTCCCCTTTTCCTCAGATTCTCGCCTGTGAGGATGCGGCCTTTAACAGTAAGCCAGGCAAAAGTGGCGACCTTAGGCCATAAGTTGAGCGTCCATATCTTTGCCCATAAGTCCTTTTCCTCGTCGTCATGGCCAATGCGGAGGTTGTAAGCTTCCCTAATATTAAAAGTCCCTTTTTCCAGATATCCCCATCTCAGCACATCATTCCCTTCCATGGGTCTGATACTCCTCCTGCGCATCTCCTCTTGGAAGGCCTGCCAATCCTCCTCATCAACTCGCTCCGGTTTTCTCGTAAAAGCCCAACGCCTTCGCTCCCTAGGGCGTTGATCCTGCCAGAAATGTTGAACCAGGGAACGACCCTCCGACCGCGACCAATCCTGAATAGAGACCCAACGAGGGTTGTCAAACAGCCGTGGGAACTGGTTCCAGGAGTCCTCCCAGAAACGAGCACTCTTGCCATCCCTGATCTCCCAAAAGCTATGTCTTTGAATTATTTGTCTTCCAGCCCTCGCTTTATTCCAAATAGGAGATCCCTGCTGCTCTTCATTGAAGCGGATCAGTTGAGGTTGGGGCCTATCGTGGCCATATTTAGAGGTCCACAGCCGAGCCCAAGGCTCAGCTGCATGAGAGACCCAATGCCACCAAACTTTCGCCCCCTGGACTTCTGCCATGATTTTCGGATCCCGCAAGCCTAGGCCCCCTGCCATTTTTGTCTTACAGACATTGTCCCAGCTGACCAGAGCAAATTTAGCTTTTTCCTCTCGACCTCCCCACAGGAAGATACGTTGGATGCATCTAATCTCACGCAGGATTGATTTCGGCGCTGACAGGATCGAGAACAGGTAGGTAGGCATAGCTTGAAGGACCGCTTTAATCAGGATCAACCTGCTGGGCAGGTTCAAGGGCCTTAGGGTCCAATGGGAGAGTTTTTGTTTCATTCTGTCCAGGAGCTCCAGCCAGGATATCCGCTTCAATTTGCAAGGACTCAGGGGCACCCCTAGGTATTTGGAAGGGAACGATCCCTTCGAAAAACCCAGAATACGAAGAATGTTCCTCTAAGTGGGGAGAGTAGTGTTGAGAAAAAAAAAACCTGGGATTTAGCCTGGTTGACAGCAAGGCCTGAAGCTTTGGCAAATAGGTTCAGGCATGATTTGAAGCTTCGTGCTTCTTGGACTGAAGGGTGCCCCATGAGCATAGTGTCATCAATGAATTGATGGTGGGTTTGAGCCTCCAGCGACTCCGTCAAGCGAATGCCTCGAAGCTCACCACCCTCCACCCTGGACTGGAGAAGGCGGCTCAGACCTTCTGCCATGAGAATAAAGAGAAAGGGGGATAGGGGGTCCCCCTGCCTGATTCCTCTAGACGATTGAAAAGTGCCGGTCGGGGAGCCATTCAGGAGAATGCTAAAGAAGGGGGTGGTGACAAGTCCCATAACCCAATCCACCCACTCCTGGAAAAACCCATGTGCCTCCAACATGCTGCGGAGGAAAACCCAATTGAGTTTGTCATAGGCTTTTGAGATGTCCAGTTTGATCAACATACCAGGAATTCTTGAGTTCTTCAGGGAGCGCAGAACTTCCTGCACTAGGATGACCCCGTCCAGGATTTGGCGACCCTCAACAAAGCCCGACTGCTCCGGGCTGATCAGGGAGGGAAGGAGCGGCTTCAGACGATTCGCAATGACTTTAGAGATTATTTTGTAGATTACATTGCATAATGCTATCGGTCGGAATTTATCTGGACGATTTGCCCCTTCCTCTTTGGGGATGAGCGAAAGGAAAGTGGCATTGAAAGCTCGCAGCACTCCCTTCTTGGTCCTAGATTCTTCCACAATTTCAACCACCTCGTCCTTAACCATATCCCAAAAGTAGTGAAAGAAGTTGGAGGTGAAACCATCCGGCCCTGGCGCTTTGCCCAGGGCCATTTGATTGACTGCCTCTTCTACTTCCTGCATTGACACTGGTGAGACCAACATCTCATTGTCGTCGCGAGTGACCGAGGTAGGGATAAGCCGCGTTATCTGGTCAATCTCACGGTTCTTATCATGGTGATCCTCATTCAGGATCTCAGCAAAGTAGTGATTGAGTTCCTCCCCTATCTCTTGGCGCGTTTCAATTCGCCCTCCCTCCATCGTCTTAAGCTTCACAATCCTTGAAGAGTATCGATCCTGAATGACCGAGTTGTGGAAGAACTTGGTGTTTCTCTCTCCCTCCTGCAGCCATTTCACTTTGGATTTCTGTCTCCAGTATATGCCCTCTTGTTTTTCCCGAGCCTCGAGCTGTACCCATAACTCCTTTTCTTCTTTCTGCATGTCCGCATCCCATCCGTCATTCATTCCTTTCTGGCTGAGTTGCTCCAAGTCAGCAATCAGTCTTTTCTTGTCCTAAAAAATGTTGCCAAACTCCTCCTTATTCCAGGTACGGATTTTGGATTTTAGAGCTTTAAGCTTCTGTTGGAATCGGTACATAGCTGTTCCTGTCGGGGGGACTAGCTCCTGCCACCATTGCTGCACCAGATTTTTGAAGTCCTTGTGCTCCATCCAAAATTGTTCAAACCTGAAGGGTTTCCCCAGAGCAGAGCTAGTCCAATCCCACCGAAGGCATATGGGCCAGTGGTCCGAACCAGCCGCTGGGAGTACCTCGGCCAAGATTTCCCCCGTGTCTCGGAGAAGGGACTCAGAGACCAAAAACCTATCCAGGAGGGAGGCCACCAGATGAGCCCCCCCCCCTCTTGTTATTCCACGTAAACCATCCGGTGCTAGTTTCCATGTCCACAAACGAGCTGCCTGCCTGGAAGGCCCCAAAGGCCTCCTGAAATTTATCCAAGGCCCGTCGGCCCCCCTTTTTTTCCCCTAGGTTAGAAATGAGATTAAAATCCCCTCCTATTATCCAGCGCCCCCTGCCCCCTTGGATGTTGGTCCATTCCAAAAAGTCGAGGAATGCCTGCTTCTCAGCAAAGTTGCTCGGGCCATAGGTGTTCACCAGGGTACCCTTCGCTCCTGTGATAAGGTGCTGGAAGTCTGCAGTAAGGGAGAACTTGTTGGCTCTCCAGTTGGAGAGATCGATTACCTGAGGGGTCCATAGGATTGCGATGCCCCCCGATTGCCCCGCTGCATCTAGGGCCATCACCCTACTTCCTTTCCATATTTTACTGCTAATCTTGTCCATGCTTTCAGAGCTACATTTCGTTTCCTGCAGAAAAAGGATGTCGGGATTTTCCTGCTTGATTTTCCTATCTAGGGCTTTCCACTTCCTAGGGTTGCCACAACCCCTTATATTCTAAGAGATGAATTTCATTGGGCAACTTTGGAGACTTCAGAGAAGGCAGCCCTGATCGTCGGATACTGGCCTGATTCAATTAGTTTTATTCCCACCTCCGCGATGCGCTGTTTGTTCGATTTCCTTCCTCTGCGTTGTTCCTCCTCCAGGGGTTTTCGCTTATGCCCAGTTTTGGGATCTGGGTCAATTCCAAGTTTTGGATGAGCCCTCGCCTTGATGATAGCCGCCTGCAGGAGTTCAATCTGCCTTCTGGACACGTAGCCCTTTCCTTTCTTTCCACATTCTTCTTCAATGGCATCCAGATCTAATTCCCCTAATTCCATTTCTTCATCTGCGTCGTCCTCTACTATATCCATTTGCTGGGCTTCAGCCTCCTCCCTTACCGAGGGGGTTTCGGTGGGTCTATCAACCCTTTCTTTCTCCTGGGGCATGCCCTCCTCCTCCATGCCTTCAAGGGTCTCGAAAGCATTCTTGGACCGTATCTTCTTTTGGGGAACGTCTTTCTTAGGATTTGCCTGCCCATGAGCCCTGTTCCTCTTGCGGCTCTTAACCTGGGTAAAACCATCCTGCGTCGTTCCTGATTTAACCGGTTTAGGGTCTGGGGCAGCTGTCCTGGATTCCATTTGCGGGCAGTTCCTCCCTAGATGGCCATACACATGACAGTGACGACACCTAAAAGGAATCTTCTCATAGTCGATAGGTTGGAGCCAATCTTCATCGTCGCAGCTTAGATTTATGGCTTCTGGCAGTTCCTTGGAGAGATCCAGATAAACGCAGATCCTGGCAAAGGATGTATATCGTTGGGCCTTCGTCTGTTCTGACACTTTGATGAATTCCCCTAGGGCATTCCCGATGTCTCTCAGGATGTCCAGGTCCCAGTATTCCCCAGGCAGAGAGAAAAGCCGGATCCAGACTGGGGCCACCATCAGGTCTTCTGTCTCGGGGTTAAAACGTTCCTTCCATGGGCGGAGATACAGACCTGCTGAGAAGAAGAAATAGGGCCCTCCCTCCAGAATTCGGTCCCTATCCTCCTGGTTGAAAAAAATGATCGTGAAGAAGCCCTTGGAGCCCAGTTGCAGATCGTAGTGACCCTTGGGGTTCCACACGCTGCTGATCCACTTAATCAGATCCTTCTCCTTGGGCCATACCCCTACAAATTTTCCTATCAGGTATTTCTCCTTCCATAGCTCAATCGTGCCCCGGACCTTCTCAGAGCTAATCTGAACTGAGGGGATGATGGGGGCTTTTAGCAGACAGCCACCCACCCCCTGCCGGCGTCCTTCTGGCCGATGCGCCGGCTGGACCTTTCCTCCTGTAGCCTCTCCCTCTGGCCTTCCCGGCCCAGAGGAGCCTGCCTCCATCTGCCCGACTCTCTTGAGGGCTAGCCACTCAAGGAGGCGAACTTCATCCATGGCCAAAGGCCTCGCAGGGAGAGGCGCGCAGATCGCCTGCACAGCAAAAACCCTACGGACTCCGCAACTTCCTCAACCTTCAGAACTTCCACCTCACTTCTCCTCGGCTTAATGGAGAAGGTTATTATTATTATTCTGGTATTGGAACTTAAATGTAAAGAATATTTTTAAATTTATAGCATTCACAGCTTGTTCTGCATAAGGAGTGTCTTCCACAGACTCCAAATCAATGGTGTTTTTCTTTTAACTTCATTACCCTATGCAGATGCAAATGTTTATTTTCTACAATATTTTTATATAAAATGTTATAGGATTTATGTTGTATTTGTACTATTTACTTAAAGTACTTAAACAATTTAGATAAAAACAAAGGATAGAGCCTATTTATTACACACTAGTATGTGTAATATTTTACATAGTGAAACCAAAAAGAAATTACATAATATAAACCTAATATGTATTCCTAAACAGATAATATAAAAAACGGTAAATTATCTAGATTTACTTAGCAGAACAGTAAACTAGGTTAAATATTTACCCAGTTAGCTCACCTATGTGAAAATGCAAACTAGGGTTTACTGAAACAAATTACTAGCTCTGTAAACTTTAAAGAAGATTTAGGGTTTATAAAAGAACTGTTTTTTTATAACAAAATGAAATCATAGTTTATAAGTATAAAAAAAAATCTAGCAGTATAATCCAAAAGTATAGAAGATAGGTAAATTTATTCACTAATTATCTTTTCTCTGTTCTATCTTCAGAATTCATTGTTGCATTAATAATTATGCTATTATCAAACTATTCCACTACCAATTTCCCTCAAATCATAATTCATTTGGAATAAAATAAATTTAACTAATAATCCACGTAACCTATATCCTCAAAGGTATTTAACGATAAACATAGATAGCATAAAAACAATGTATAAATATTAACCAAACATAGATATTATTAATTCATCACTAATCTCTCATAATTCTTTTAAATATAAAAAACAAAACTAAACAAACTTAGTTTCGGCTTGCAGCCTTTTACATCACCAGTTGAGGCTTAAAATCCCGAATAAAAGTATCTACATACAAACAGAGATCTCATAAAAACCTAACATTTGTTTCGGCTACGAAAGCCCTTTCAAAAAGAGAAGTGCTGTAAGAACTACCATTAAGTCTTTTTTTTTAAAAGAAAACACTAAACAAATCCTCCTATAGCGACCCAATGTCCTGTCAATAAAATTCATGGCTTAAATCCAGTACCAAACAACATCATTATAAATCAACCATGGCCGAAAAGGCTCAAAAACTAATTCATTAAGTCATGGCTGTGAAATCCCATAAGCTTTCTTTACAAAACAACCACTAGGGCTTGAAAACAAAACAGAGCATCTAAAATAGCCATGACCAAACCAATAACCATCTTTCACATGGCAAAACCTTTCTAAAAATGCCTTACAACAAAAGTAGGAGAACCCCAGGTGAAACCGAGGCTTACCGGGGTGGATGCCCACATCGAAGCCTGTTGGTGGAGTCTTCAGAGCCAAACTTTGGACTTGAGAACCTACACAAAACAAACCCCATATTGTTAGCTACATTTAACTATAAAATTAATAACTCTTAAAATGTACAGAAAAGTTTTCATTTTACAAGACCGAGTCTTACCTAAGGAAGCTTGCACAGCTGTGTGGACATGGAAAGCCAACCCGAGCCTCCTTTGGTTATGTCTACAAGCTTAAATGGAGCACTGCCAAAAAGGAAATTGTAGATCGCAGTGTTCAAGTGTAGATCCCAAGCCACGACGAGGTAAGATTCAAACCCATGATACGAAAACCAGCAGTAAATAAGAACCTAGCTCACTTTTGTCAATGACTCCCTTCACACTGGTTATGGTCAAAAGCACTAAGAGTACCAAACTCACTCAGAAAAACAACGGTGAAGACAATCCAACATGCAACACCCTTTTTGACAGTCAAAACTACCTTACGACAACAGCAAGCACTGTGCTCATTCTTACTGAACCAAAGCTTGAAAGACAAACTTGCAGAGGAGCTCGTTATGGCTCACGAAAGTCCTGTGTGCAAACAATAGAAGGATTGGAAACAATCCTAGCGGCCATGAGCTCGCAGATCGACGACCACATAGCAAAGACAAACAAAATGTGATTTTAGGGTTAGGACAAGCCTTTTCTCTGCCTCCAAAGTCGACACAAAAACCTAATCATCGACCACCAACCACGTGTCCTCCGAAATTATTTGCAAATTATGGGTTTCATGCTATAGTTTGAAAGTATCGATTTAACTTGCACAAATCATTTTGTTCACAAGTCAAAACCTTATGATATCATTGCATAGCATCAATATCCTCATTTTGATTCTTGTCTTTATAACCAAAGACTTTGTGTTTGAGATGTGTTCCTTTACACTAGGGTCCTATGCATAACTTTAAAATATTTATGTTCTTCTCAAATTTAAATAATGTTACTATTGGTTGTAGTAAGATATAAACAAGCGAAGAGTTAACATTATACAGAAGAACTTAACCATAGGGGATCTTTAAGATAGGTCTTAGTCTAAGCATGGTTTTAAAATTTCAAATATATGCCTTGTCAACAAAAACTCATATAAAATGATATCTCTGACACAAGAAAATCAAATATAAATACTTGGCTAAGGAGGATCGTTAGAATAGAATAATTAAAGTCTTGGAAAGAATTTGAGTAAATATAAATAGTACTTATACCCCACACTAATGATAAATGTGAAGTTTTGGTCACAAGTAGATTTAACATATCCTCTAACTTTTAGACCTCTTAGGTTACTGTGCTCTTTTTGAGAGTAGTATATCTGTTTATAAAATGTCCATCTAGAATTAAATACAAGTCTATAGCTGAAAACACAAAGAGGAAGGTCATTTAAACAAGTACTGTAGCAGTAAGCATAACTAAACTAACCCAGTCAATTACAATAGTGTTTTACAAACATTCATATAGATTTCTAAACCACAAAAATATCAACAATACCTCTTATGGGGTCAAGCTGCAAAACAAACAATTTAACTAGCATTTATCTTATGCTAGTTGAGTATTATTCTCGATTTGGATTTTTACTGGTAACAAAATTGCTTACCTGTTTAGAACCTGTAAAAGAAGCATCATTTCACTGCGTTAGCTGAAAGCTAAGTAAGCCCCGATCTCATCTAAGGTTCTTTCCTACTAGACAAAAGATAGTAATAACACACTTAGCATCAAGTTTAGACATAGTTTTCTTTCCTGTCTTTTTAAAAACATAAATTGCAAAATTTAACATCCATAACATAGTACTTCAAAGATAAACAAATAAATTATATAGAACTAAAGAATTACAATTCTCTATTCTATATACTACTGTTTGAGTAACCGCTAGTAGTTATTGGTTCATAGGTAGTGACATCTTTGAACATTTTATGTTACATGAAAAATTTTAAATTTTTATGAATTTTTGGGTTATTACAGAGAGAGAGAGAGAGAGAGAGAGAGAGNCTCTATTTGGTCTCACATACGACAATTCCTCAGTTGAGACCAAATTGGAGCTTGATTGAATATTGTTACTATTGTTTCTCTCACCTTGCTATTGATCCAATCCTAAATACCTTTCATCACATTTGCATCACACCAACTAAGGTTCTGCAAAGCAATAAAACTCCTGCTTATCCCTTGGAAAAATATTTCTTAACATATCAATTGGATTGTCTTTTATGTGTATTTTTTCCAATTGTAGAAGCTTATCATCTAGCACTTAGTGAATCCAATGATATGACATCAATATTTTTTGTCTTAAAATGGAATGTCAGGTTTTTGGTAAGATAGATTTCACTTTGGCTATCACAATTCAACATATATATTTTTTGGTGCAGAACTAGTTTTTCCAAGAGGCTCCTCATCTAAAGAATATCTTTGCATGCATTAGTTTCTGCAATAAACTCAACCTTTGTGGTGAGAAAGAGCTGCCACCTTTTCCAATCTAGATACCCATGAGACCACAACTCCTACAAAAGTATAAATGTAGCTAGTTGTGGATTTTTTGGAATCCACATCACCTACCATATAAACCTTTGTAAATCCTTCCAACGGAGTATTAGTACTTTGAAAGCACAAACAACAATAAATTGAGCCTCTAATCTATCTTAAAATCTATTTAGTTGCATTCCAATATTCCCTGCCTAGGTTTCCAAGAAATATACTTACCACTCAACCTAAATGTGCAGTATCAGGGTGAGTGCATACCATTGCATACATTAGAATCTTCCCACTGCAGAAGCATATTGAATTGTGGACATTCTTGATTTTCCATAAATACTAGTGGGGCATTGATTAGTTGATGATTTAAGATGAGAAGCAAGTGATATACCTTCAAGTTTTATGTCAACCTTATTAAAATTTTCCAAAACTTTTCCAATGTATTGTTCTTGTTATAGCCATAGTTTCATTCTTTTCTTGCCACACATGATTTTCATCCCTAAAATATGCCTTACTAGCCCTAAATTTATTATTGGAAAGGTGTTGTTTAATTCCTCATTTAACCTACTTATCATTATCTTATCTTTTTCAACAATTAACATGTAATTACCATATAATAATAAGACAATATAATTGCCATTTTCATATCTTTTAATATGTATACAATGATTTGCATTTAGCCTTTTAAAATAATGATCAAGAATAAAAGAGTGAAATTTCTTATACCTTTGATGAGGGGTTTGTTTAAGCACATATAGACTCTTCGTATGAATTTGTAGAACAAATTTTTTCTACCTTTTTCAATATTTCCTTATGGTTGCTCCATATGTATCTATTCTTTCAAATATCCATGTAGGAAGTATGTCTTGACATTTAATTGCTCCAATTATAAATTTATATTAGCTACAAGACCAAGTACTACTCATGTTGAGGACATTTTGACAATTGGGAGAAATTTTATGTAAAATCAATACATTGTTCTTTCTCAAATCCTTTCACCACTAGCCTTCATTTAAATCTTTGTTGATTTTTCTTACCTTCATGATTTATTTTGTACACCCACTTTTTCCTTAAAATATTTCTCCCTTCTAGCTGTTCAACCAAACCCTACATCTTATTATCATGCACGCTTTTAGCTCTTCTTGCATAGCCTTTTTCCATTTGATAATGTTTTCTTCTTCACATTCTCTTGAAAACAAGTGCATTCACCTTTATCGTTGTATAAAATATATTGTGAGGGAGGATACCTTTGCAAAGGCCTATGTGGCATAGTAGACCTACGAATTGATAAATTTTGTGGAGGGATTTCTACGTATGGTTATTGATTCTGTTGTTTTCATGTTATTCATCTTCTTGTTTTTCATTTTGATTTTGCTGCAATGGATGCTCACAAATTCCAACAATGTTTTCTAGTAATGGTGGCCAATATGTTTGTTGTTTTTCTTATCATCCTTGAATTTCAATAGATTTCTGCATATCCATACCTTTCTTAGTAATTTTCAACAATTTTTCTTCATTGAAAATGACACTCTTACTTCTAATAACTGTTGGTGATTGCTTGATTGGACCCAGGGTTCAACAATTGTTGCCAACAGAACACCCTATAGGAGTTGAAATTTTTAATTCTTTACAAGCAAGGTAAGGTCTCACTCAAGATGAGTGTAGGAATTGCAAACACCATCTCAGGGGTTTCATGGAGGAAGATGGGGTGGTGTTTTCCATAACCTCGTACATTCCTTAACTCAGTCATACATTTCTCACAATAAGCCATTTACCATTCACCCTTTATAATACTCAAGACATTGATTCCATAGAAAAACATTAACACACACAAAACACAGTGTGTAATATATAACATAGTCAACTTTATATTAATGCTTGACACAACTTTCATATAGAGGACCATCATGACTAAAGATCCTTGCATTTCTCATTTATCTCACTAACTTAGATAGGTCTCAAGTTGCAACAAATATCTAATGATAACTACAACTGAACCATTGGAAAACCCCAAACATTACAAAATGTGCCTCTAAGTAGGATCTTAGTTCCATTCCTTAACGTTATCCTACACGTGGTTTTGTAGGCATGTGAATTGCCACACGTAGTTTGCCATTGACACATGATATTTTATTCCCTCGCTTTGTCTTTTGCATGGAGGTCTTCGTCGCCACCTAAATTCTATAGTGCTCATCCATCTATGCCAAAACGTGAGTGTCAAAAGGTCCCTCACACTATGACATGGCTCATCCTGAGCGATGAAACTCAAGGCTACACCCTTGCCACTGAAGTCAATCGTGTGTGCAGGTTGTTGACAAAGTTCTGGATATCTATTTAGATATCCTCGAAAGCACTAGTGATGTCACTGAGTTGATTGTTTAAAGACTCCACATTCTCCTTTATGCTCTTTCTTGGTTCTAGTTTGACCTTCTCAGATAAGGAGAGAAATTTTTATTTCTTTGTGTGGAGCTTGGACAAGCTGTCAAAATGATTATGTGCTTGGTCTTTCACCTCAACGACAATTGTTACGACTGTTTGTTGTTATGTTTTTCTAGCTGTGATCTTTTTGGTTAGGGAAGAGATATCCACTATGGATTCTTTGTGTTTAGGGAAGAGATATCCACTATGGCTTCTTTGTGTGCAGAGAGAGGCAACTACAAAAGGATTTGCTTTTTGGCACTGACCCGAGCCTCATATTCTTTGATCTAGTGGTCCACTTATTGCATTTAAGGCACATCCACAAGTGGTTCAAGATGTTGAAGTTGTCTTCCACGATCTCTCATAAGGTCATGACTCATTTTGTTTGTTTTAAAATTTGTACAACTTCAAGTTTTTTTGCAAGTACAAGTTCCTTAGGAAATGGTTTGGGCTTAATCTATGCTCAATGTTTTGTTGTTTCATGCTGTAATGTAGTAATTGTTGAATTTTGATATTTAATTTTAATTTGTGGAATTAATGAGTACTTGAAATCAATTGAACAATCATATACATAAGCATTCACACATAAAACAGTATGCACCCTATGAGAAACTCTCAAAATAGTGAGGGAGAAAAACCCCAACAAATCTACTTAGCACAATGATCGATGACAAAGAATGTATTTTGAAATTTCATATTACATTCAACACCCCATGTGAAAGATAAGAGAGAATTCAGACACCCCAGGTGTAATCATTGAGAAAAAGTAAAGAGAGAAATGATAGGATTGATCCAAGCACACAAAACAATTTGTTTGTCTTGTATTGATGCACACTGTCCACACACCAAGTCACAATTTACTGCATTGATGCAACTTGTGAACACTCCAATTCACACTTTTTCTTTGATTTCATCAATTCTGCATAACAACTCTTCATGTGACTCAATCATGGGACATATATTTATCTTCTAATTTCAGGATGAAATCAATCTTCAACTAGATGTTAGATGACTTAGTTAGGCGACTAACCCAAGTATTGTAATGCAAGTGTCGTAACTCAAGTGTCATCTTTTAGTTTAACTCAAGTGTTTGTTCATGATGGTGTCGATTCAAGTAGACATTCCCCCTGATGAGGACTAAGTGACAATGGCCCATGACTAGTGTGAGTATGGATAAAGGGATTTGCAGAGTCCTACGTGTGCACCCATCTATGAATCCTATGTGGCTCAGATGTAGACTGACATATGTGGCTATGGAGATCTTGATTATGTATTGAGTGGACATGCATTGGATGCGATGATCATCTTGCAGGATCATAGACAATATTTCTTGTATAAGAGTTGAAGATGTTCGAGAAGCCATTGCATGGCCATTGAACAAGGAGGAATACCTCGATGATATATGCCGTGTGGGCATATAATATATCTTGTGTTGGTATATGGTGAACATAAATGTACACTTTGTGAGTACATGATAGACATATGATATATCCTACATGGGTATATGTTGAGAATATGATAAATGGTGTATTTTATGTAGATACATGTTGCTTACATGATGTATATTATGATGGCTCTATGTGGGGACTTAATGTAAACCATGTGGGTACATGGTGGGTCATGTTATGTTCATGTGGGGTTCATGTTATGTATATGTCATGTCGGCTTGGTCCCAAATGTAAATGTATTGTTATGTTATTGTGGAAAGTGACCCCAAGTAAATTAAGAGAGTCATCTGATAATTTTTGCTAAAACGTTTTTTTGGTAAAGGTTTAGGAGTTGAAAGTCGGACATGCCAAATATGAGACAAGACGAATATGAGACATTGTTGTACCTTTTGCACAAGTTCATCCTCATATTCGCTATCTTTTATGAGTTATAATCCATGCAAAACAAGATTCTAGCGTCCTTTATAATTAACTTTTAAACATGTGACATAGGGAAAAATATCATATCTTTTCCTAGGAAGCTCCAAATTGGATTTTGCGAAATAATTCAGAAAGGGAACGACCTATAGTTTCTCTACTGCTAGTTTTAGAACCTGAATTAGAAATAATGACATGTGGAAGTCCGTACAAGTTTTCTATACTGAACCAATCCATAAACATGTCCTTCGAAAAACTTAGCATAAATTCCTCTTGGTGAATCCAATCACGGTATAACTTGTGGGGTTGGAAGGAGGACAAATGATGATACCTTAGGTCAAAGCTTCAAACCTTGAGGAGCATAAATTTAGAGTAGTCATAGAAGTAAGACTAGACAACTGAACAAGATCAACAAGATAAATTGGAGATTAGGAGGATGAAGTATTTTGTAAGTTTTCTGGCCCTGTAGGCCTGTAAGTACATTGATCAACATTGGATACTTTTGATGCAACAATAGGTATTATAAAAATGAGTTTGGAATTATCTCATCATAGAAATTAATCTCCCATCACAAAGTTTGAGAAAGGAGGTTTAAAATTAGGGTTTTGTCCCTACAAAAAAATCTACAAGCAATCCTTAATTCAAAGTATATATACTATATCTAAATTTCTTACTTTTGATTTAAGGAAAACTTTAAGGAATATAGGTTACTAGAAAGAGAAAAAGGTTTGAAAATAAATATCTGGTCTTGTATTCGTTAGGTACATCAAGGAAGAAATCATATGACGATACATTGTGGCATCAACCGTCTCTGATGAAGCATCACTCAATAGCTTCAGGTTCGATGCCATCGGTCTGGCCATGGACTAGCAGTCCATCATCCCGAACCTCTTCAGGATCTCCAATGCATACTTGCCTTGTCCAAGGGGGATTCAACACGCACTCTGCCACACCTCTATGCCTAGAAAGTAGTGCATCATACCCAAGTCCTTCATCTCAAACTTGGCAGCAAGTCTCCTTCTTGTAACTTTAATGAGCACCTCTTTCTTTGTCAGGAACAAGTCACGGGGAATTCACTTAGTGAACATCTCACATAGCACGTGCGATCGTGGGATATTAAAGAATGCCCTTAATTTCAAAAGATATTGACCCAAACTCTTTTTGTTGAAACTCCCTCCCAATACTTAAAACCTCCTCCCCACCCCTTTTTATACCTCAATCGTCATAAACCACCCTACCCACCCCCACCTTAAACCCCTCATCCCTCCAATACCTGCAATATATTGGTTCAATTTTTAATAATTTTAAAACCCACAATATGAACTAACATGATAGGATATTGGTCAACAAGTGAAGCCCCCGTGGAACAAGTCATCCACATATAACAGGAGCATCATTGGTATTCCACCTTCAACCTTGAAGTAAAGGTTGGAATCCTATTTACTCTCAGTAAAGCCTAGACTCATCAGTAATATGTCCATCCTGTTGTAGCATGTCGAACCTCAGGATATTCTGTAGTCACTCCCTCTGAAGTGGAGCATCATTCTCCCTCTTTCTTTCATACTATATGTATTGAAACATTATGTACCGGAAATACAAGTAGCTTCCTCTACTACTAATATTCTATGTATCCATCTAGGGTCACTAGATACCAAGATCCTCTATCTTGAACCTTTTCAAAATTTCTTCTCACACCCATCTGTGAGCTTGTCATCCTCTATAGGCTTTCATATTCAACCTTGTAGCAAAGGTTAAGATCTTCATCACTCTAGGTGATATTCAAGCTCCTTGTAGCTGCGAAAAGGCCCTAGCTACGTGTTGAAACACCTACCTTTCATTTATAGGACGGAAGGACAGAGTTTATAAGGGTGAAAGAAAAAACTGCAAGGAAGAGTTAGCTTTGAGCCATGGAAACCCTGCAATAAACTGTTAGAGAAATAAACCCGCAACTAGTTATCTATAGAGAGCCTATAGCACACTATTAGCAATAAACTACCTGCATGTAAAAACAAACTACGAAACAAAAACTAACAACAGAAATTCATGGTATACCTTTTATCTTTGGGAGACCATGCCCTAGTAGGAAGCTACCTCTCTATGGAATGGGATTTGGCTAATGGAGCAAGTGAGGGAGAGGGATGAATGGCTTGAGAGAGATGGGTCTCAAGGCACTCATACGGGCAGAGTAACGGTAGGCAGAGAAGGAGTGTTTTGAGAGTGACCCTCACCCTTGTATTTATATCTTTTGCTTGAGTTTTAGGGTTTTAAGCCCTTGGTAAGGGGTTTAGCCCCTTTTTAGGGATTTAAGCCCCTTCCACCCATTTCTTAGCTCCTTTGGGGTTTTTAGGCCCCATTTAGGGGATTTAGCCCCCTTTTGAAGGCTTTAGCCCCTTTGAGAGCTATTTAGGCTCTTTTATGGGTTTTAAAGCCCTTTTTTGGTGTTTTAGAGCCTTTACAAGGGTGTGGGGGTCAACGAGGGTAATTAAATAGATGTCTTTGTGTGGTGTAGGTCATGTAGAGCTAGTTGGGTAATTTTTTGGGTTAATAGATTTTCCCCTGATGTGTGAGGACAAGATCTCATTGTATGGCCGACAAACATCGTAGGATTTTCTAGGGAGAGGCAGTGCTTCCTAGGTTGGGACATGGTGGCTTTTGGATTTTGTATTAATATGGTTCCCATCAATAGATGAGATACAAATAATGTGTGACATGTCTATGGATGAGGCGGGCATACCCATGCTCGTAACAATGTCAAAAGAATATTACGATCTATTCTCTAAAATTCAAGAGCCAATCATATACAACTGGTGTTACATAGTGGTGGCCTCATTGAGAGGCTGAATACAATACTGATCAGAAGAACCAATACATTGAACCCATGGCATTCTTATGGAATGCTATATCTTCACAACTGATTATCTGCTGGATCTAAAAGTGTACATTCTTATAGAATAAAAATGATAAGTACACGTCATCAATTATATATTTAAAATAATATTAAACACTTCTATTTTATATCATACATACCTGAATCGATAGGCTACTCGTCATCACCATGAGGCATCTCCACACCATCATGTGGTACTTGTTCAATACTGCTATCCTCGTTGATTTTATTTCTCTCACTCTGAAAACAAAAAAAAATTATATTTTGATGTAATAATTCATGAATATATTACAAAAGTACATTATAATGATGACTTTATTTGTTTTATTTACTTATGTGTGCTTCAATGGGGAAATTGGTTTTTTCTCCAAGATTTTTTTACGTTCTGGAACATGTTGAAAATCATACTTGAAGTTGAGCTTCAAGTTTTTTTAGTGGCTTCCTCTTGAAAAACATTTCCCTGCAGTGTATAATACCATGAAAATTGTGCGATAAATCAATTATTTGTTCGCTACAATTAGGAAAAATTTGGCTACAAATAATGATCGCTTGATTCTTACAATTTGTGCTCTTAGTTTTTGATATCTACCATGGCCTAGTTTGTGTTGTCCATGTTTTTATACTCTTTTCTTTGTCGCTTTAGAGGCGTCGGGGAGCCTATGAAAGGTTTCAAATATGTTAGATATTGCAACTTAAATATATTTAAAAGCACAAAAAAAATTGAACATTTTTAATTAAAAATATGATTGTGGCATACATTTTTGAACCGAGTGGCCAAGTATTTCCATGTTTTAAAAATTTCTTCTCCTTTGCATCATCCGTGAGCACCTTCCACTCATTCTTTGGAACCATCAGATGACGCTCATACTTAGGGTTAATTTGCAAATTGTCCCTATAATCTTTCTTGACATAATTCAAATTTAAATCAGCTGCTGCGGTGATGCCTTTTATGTTGAAGGTATCACCAAACAAGCTTACCATGTTGTTTTTATAGATCATATTTCAATTTGAAATTTTGGGCATTTCACCGTGTATAAATGGTAGGTTGGAAAATCTCCAATGCCTAACATGCAACTTCTTATAAAAAACATTATTTCCAACAACAAAAAAATTATGATCATTAATTAAAAATAATTTGAGATATGTGGTTTTAAATTAAATGAAAAAAAAACTGAACTAATTAAATTATACCTGCAATATTCAATATTTTAATTATAACACAATCATGGTCCATCAAGAAGGTAACGGGAAATGATCCCCTGATAACCACACGTACTGCTCTAAGATAACTTTGACATTTGATTCCAATGTCCTCTCTAACATCCTGTGAAGAAGCAGTGGATGGAAAGCTCTGCTTATTTTCAACATCCGGTGAAGTCTTAACATCTAAAGGAAATTGTTTGTCAAGAGAGTCAAATAGATTCATTGGTACGGTATATTGACGATGTGTTGAACCATCAATACTACCAATATCGACTTATACAACCTGTACTCGATGCACGGGCACTGTCACAAAAAATTCAAACAAAAAGAAAATTTAAATTAATTAGATCATATAAAAAATAAAGAACTAAAATAACATAAATGAATATATGTCATAGTTCGTAAAATCTTTCAAAGATGCCACTTACATCGTACTATTCTATTTTTTTTCGTAACTCATCAGTTATTTCTTTGACTTCTTTAGTGTTAGGACTTGTTACAATCATTCTAAGAAGCTATAGATTGGAATTTTTCAAATCTTTTTGAAGAAGGATTTGAAAAAGTCCAATCAAGAACTTCTCAGACTGATTATAATCAGACCTAAAATTGAATAAATCAAAGAAAGCACTGATGACTTGAGACAGAAAATAGAATAACACGTGGTAAGCGACATTTTTGAAATATTTTATGTTATTTTAGTTCTCTATTTTTTATATGAGCTAATCAATCAAAGATCTATTTTTGTAGGACTTTTTAGAAACAACACCCGTGTATCGAATACATGTTGTAGAGGTTGGTATTGGTAGTTGCGATGGTTCAACACATCGTCAATATACCATATCAACGAGGCTATTTGACTCTTCTGACAAAAAAAATTCTTTAGATTCTACGACCTCACCGAAATTTGGAAGTTAGTAGAGCTCTTCACCCACTACTACTTCACAACACGTTAGAGATAATAGTAGAATTGAATGTGAAAGTTGATATTTTATAGAAGTACATGTGGTTAGCATGTGATCATTTCTCGTTACTTTCTTAGTGGACCATGCTTGTGTTCCAATAAAAATGTTGAATATTGCAGGTATTATTTACTTAATTTAATGTTTTTTTTCATGTAATTCAAAGCCACAAACATCAAATTATTTTTAATTGATGATCATACTGTTTTTTTCAGGAAATATTTTTTTTATAAGTACCTACATGAGAAGGCGTTGGATATTTTATGGGTTCAACATTTGTACATATTGAAATTCCCAGAATGAAAAATTAAAAGATGATACGATGAACCACATGATCAACTTACTTGGTGATACCTTCAACAAAAAATGTATCATCACAACAACCGACTCAAATTTGAAATATGCTATGGTAGATTATAAGTACAATTTGCAAATTAACTTCAGTATGATCATCTTACGATGGTTCCAAAGAAAGAATTGAAGACGCTAATGGATTATACAAAGGAGAAGCCATTGAGAAAACAATGAATGGCTCGACCACTCGATTCAAGAAGGTATAATACATATCATATTTTTCAAAGAAAAATGTTCATTTTGAAAATATATATATATATATATATATATATATATGTA